>CM037789.1:34627476-34665369 GCA_021229015.1 Solen grandis
ATGCAAACATCTTTTTGTGTGTGTGTGGGGGGGGGGGGGGGTATTAGAGTATTACGAGTATTATGAGAATGTAGCATATGTGTTTATTTTCATATGTTGTTAAATGTATATAAAATTTTATACATGTTGTATCACATTACCTGCCATCATGTAAAATTGCCACATGGGTCTATGGCCTTCTGAATTAAAAAATAAAAAACTTGAAAACTTGAAACTTTATCGTAAATCGAGGATGCCGCCATTTTGTTTAGCCGCGGGTGTTTTGCGGATATTCGATTGAACTACAGGTAACAAAAGTTCTACTGCTTCCGAAAGTCAGTCATGCGATGATCATAATTCACACCTCTAGTATCACACATTCAGCTTGCATTGTTACGTTAGTGTTCATTATGGCCAATAGTTTGAGTAATTGTCTTCAGATGTTGACATCTTGTTGCTTGTTTGTCGCAAGTTCCTTTCCAAATGGAATTTGAAGTACACAATATTTATCTTTAACCGAACAGTTTTGTCTAAAATGGAACTAAGTAGCTGGAATATCCTCTGAATGTACTAAAACAATCAGCTGACTGTATAATCATATCACAATGACAGTCAAGGTTTGTCTCAGTAATGACGATGCGATTCATGTCAATGAATTATTATGTAAAGTACAGTACAGTACTGAACAAGTTCTGGGTGAGTCACAGCGATATATAAACAAACGAGAACAATGGTTTCGTAAGCATTTCTTTCACAATTATATTGGAGAAATCACAAACAGACAACAATTTTCTGGCAAGTATATACGATAGAGCTTTAATACCAATTTAAAATATGAATACAAACCATATAGACTTCGCCGATCGCCAATTTGGCTTCCTAGTGGGTGGGGTAAAGTTTGGAGACACGAAGGAAAAAGTGAATTATCATGTATTGTGAGCACCCCTTCTCGGAAATCGAAATTGAAGTCATAGAAATGCACACAATACATGAGAGTTTATGGTATGTATGGCATTAAAAAAAAGGTGTGCCGTTTGCCACTTGTGCGTCAAATTAAGTCTGCATTTGTTTTCGTATATTTGTATTGCTTATTTTATTTTCATATGTATGTGAATCTAAGCATGATGCTGAGATTAAAGTTGAGTCAATTTCCGGTTATTGACAAAGTGCAAGGTACCGCGCCAAATTACATGTGTATCGGAAAAAAAAACATAATGCACAAGATCGACATGAAAAACAGATTTCCGGTTATTGACAAAGTGCAAGGTACCGCGCCAAATTACATGTGCATCGGAACAAAACATAATACACAAGATCGACATGAAAAACAGATTTCCGGTTATTGACAAAGTGCAAGGTAAGTAGTTATATATTGATAGTGCCTGGCTCACCCCCCCCACTCCTCCAAAGCCAGGCACTATCAATACTATAACTACTAATTAGTTAAAAAAATCAAAAAAATCACACTAATGTAAAATTTAAAATAACACATGTGTAAATTTTTAAAAAAAAACAACAATGAAAATTTGTGTTTTTTCCTAAAACCCTTTACATTTTTTTAATAATGCTTTATGCTAAAAAATAAAAAAAAAACAACAAAAACCGCGTCTGACAAACACACTAATTTTAACCCCAACACTGGGCAATTTATTACGCGCACACCCAGTGTTGGGAGTGAACCTTTAGCCTTTCTTAAACCATCTAACCTGTGGGCTCGCAACCAACTATAACCTCTAACAAATGCTTAATTACACGATAGGGAGAAATCTATTGTGCGCGCAACTATCATGCAATCAAACATTCACATAGAGGTATTATTAGCCACTACCCTTAAACAAGCTAGACAGGTGTCATACTGAGCCTCCAGAGCCTAGCATGTGTCAAGCACGGCCATAAATGTATACACACACTCTGCTTATATAGGTTATGTTTTTTAAAATTAACAAACAATTAGGTTGTAAATTTGCATATAAGGTATAAATATATTTTTTAATTTAATTTAATCAAACATTTTTTTAATTTTTAATATATATGGTGTATATTAATACAATATAAATTAATATTATTAAATAATAAAAAAACAAAAACATGAATCATTTATTAAATCAGGAAAACAATATAATAATATAAAATAAAGGGAGATAACACATAAAGGTTTCCTATTTATAGACTGAAACCAATATCTATTTATAAATCTAGAACTCGTTATTGTAATTCTTGTTCATAAAAACTACCTGTAATGTCTTCACCTTTTAAATCTTTTATTTTATAAGTAACAGGATTTGTATTTAAAACTTGTTCAATTACAAATATTTCTCTAGTCCAACGAGTAGTATAACCCTTTTCAAATTTACCTTTCTTTTTTGTTATTCTTACTCTATCTCCAACTTTGAATTTAGGTTTCTTAATTTTCTTTTCTTCTTGGAAATAAATTTTCTACACTTTAATGTATTTTTTGTTTACTTGCTTCAACAGGTGCATTTTAATTGAAAAATAAATGTTTTATTAAAATCTTTAACTAATTGATCTAATAATATAAATTTGTAGTTTCATAGCATAAAATATTTAAACTATTGTTTTCATAGTTCCTATCCAACGTTCTACTACACTAGATTTTTCTTCTTCTCTTTGAAATAATTTTATGTTATTATCTTTTAACAACTTTTCCCTTGTCGATTATAAAATTCAACCCTTTATCTACCAAAAAAAAATTGGGTTTTTTTTCTTCAAATAAGTTTTAAACCCTTCATTTACTTTACTCCTGTTTTTTTTTTTAAAGGGAAATTTAAACCCAACCAATTACAAAAAACTTATAACTGCTAATAAATATTTATAATGTTTATTTTGTTTTAAATATTGTTGCTATTACCAAATAAAACACCCATTTTTATCTATTGAATCAAAAAAAACACGTCTTTTGGGAAAAATTTTCTTTTAATTCTATATTAATTACTGCTAATTTTTTTGTTCCTATAAATCTTTTTTTTTAATCCACATCAGAACATTTAGTTTTTAACTTTGCTTTTAAAGTTTTTTGGTTTACTTTTCACTGAATTATTTTCGTTTTTCTTTTTACAAAAAAACAATATTTTTGGGTGACCCATTTTAAGAAAAAAAAAATGGTGAAGGAAAAATCTGAAAAAAAAAGGGGGTGAATAAAAATATAATAATTTTTTACAAAAAATTCTAAAGCCCCTAGGGGGTAAAGCAAAATGCAAAAATGTTTAACTTTTTAAAAGAGATCTCGAGAAAGAAACAAAAAAAAAATATAAACAATCTTATCAAAGTTTATGGAAAGAAATCAATTACAAAGAAATTTTATTATTTTAGAAATAAAAATAATTAAAAAATGTATTCAAAAAAAGGTCGAAAAAAAAAACCAAATCTTTTAAAGATTTTATTAGAAAAAATATTAAAAATATAGATAAGAAGATTAACTAAATTTTAAAACTTATTAAAATAAAATAGTTTTAATCATTTTCCTTTGAAAATAAAAATAAAAATAACAAGTGAAAATTAACCCCTTACTCTTGAATAATAGAAAGTCTTATCTATCCTGTTCAAGTTATTCAAACACAAAAAAATTTTGTTACATCTTAAATATTTATAGAAAAATTTTTAAGCTGGGTTTTAAAAATTTTCAAAAAAGAGGTCGGGTTTTGTTTTTAGAATAAAAAAAGTGAGAATAAAAAAATAAAAATTTTGATTATCAGAAAGCTCATCTTAAACCCCCCTTAAATTTTAAATCAAATAATATTATTATTTAAAAAAATAAAAATGATAATAAATGTTTCTCGGGAAATACTATAAAAGTTATTCCTGAGATGATAACAAAGAAAGGAAACAAATAAAACCATAGAAAAAAAACAATATGAATGGATTGAAATCCTGACCCCAAAAAAGATTTTTCAAAAGTAGAGAGACAAAATAATATATTATAAATGTTTTGCATTAGAAGATCAATCTAATAAAAAAATCTTTATATCCATTTATTTTTCAAACAGAAAGTGAAAATAAAATTGATCTTTTATACATTGAAAGTAATGAAAATAAGTTTCAACGGGAACAAATTTTCCTTCCCCATTTTTTTTTTAAAATTAAAAAATTTAGATATTTTCTATAAAAAAATCATAAATCTTTTACATTAGAAATTTGTTTACAAGGATTTCAAAGGGAAACAACACAAAAAACAAAAAAAATTTTTAAAAAATGAACATTGAAAGTTGTAATCCTAAATAGGAAAAAATATTCTTAAATTTAAAATTTTACCATTTTAAAAAATAAATTACCATTTTTTTAATTTTGTGATTTTGAATCAAATAAATTCCTTTCTACACCTAAACCCAAATCCTAAAAAATTTTACACAAATAAAATATTTAAAAAAGAATAAATTTAGGGAAAAATTTCATTCAGATTATCCAAAATTATAAATCCAAAATACTTTTCTTATGTTGGAAATAATGCAATAAAAAATATTAAAAAAATAAAAAAGATATTTAAAGAAAAAAATTTAAGATCTCCCTTAATGAACAAAAAAAAAACCAAAACTAAGTAGGGGGGAAGAAGATAAATTTTAAAGAAGCAACTGAATTTTATATTTGTGAAAAAAGGTTTTGAAAAAAAAAGTGTAATAATGTTTCAATGGAACAGCCGACAAAGCCCGTAAAGTAAAGAAATAATCCTTCGGGGGAAATAGAGGGCAGCATGAAATATGAAATACAAAAAGAAAAAGGTAAGTAACAAAATTAATACCGTACTTTCATAAGGTTCAATTATAAATTTCCATTTTTAATTAAAAACTTAGAATATAAAGATAAGATAAAAAATTAACCTTTAAATAAAAATCTGAAGAATATAATCAAATTGATTTGGGTCATATTAAAAAAAATTAAGATTTTTTAGATTCTATAGATTTTTTTTAAAAAGGGACTATCAAATGTTGCTAAATCTTTAAAAGAATTTCCTATTTTAAAAATGAAATTAAAGCACTAATTTTTTAAAACAAAAAGGGTTTTTCCCCTTTGAATTATTGACTCTTTTAAAAAGTTAAAAGAAACTGAATTTACCACCATAGAAAAGTTTTTTTTTCAAAACTTAGACAAGAAGAATATCTAAGATAAAATAGCATAAAAAAAAAGGGTTTTGGGAATATCAAATTGTAAAACTTTTACGGTTTATCATAATTATTTTTAAAAAAACAATTTCTTATTTTAGCAATTTTTTGAACAATTGAAATTTCTTCTTAGAAAAACATGAAAAGACCCTGCTTATTGTTTTTTGCTCCTGGTTAACCTGCAAATGTGGAAAAAATTACTGGGTAGATTAGAACTTTTAAGGATTATATAAGTTTTAATGTTTGAGGAAGGATTAAGGAGGATTTTTCAGGAGTATTAGGTCTAGACATGTAAAAGCATAAAATAATTACTCCTAAATTATGTGAAATTTTAGAATAATAAGAATTAAAAAAGAGAAATGTTGAAAAAATTTAAAAAAGGGTGGAGATTTAAAAAATTTTCTTAGAAAAAAAATTTTATTAATTTAGATGTAATAATTTTTTACGGATTTCAAGTCTAAAACCTCTTCCAAAAAAGTTTTTTTAAAGGGGAAAAGACCAAATTAAATTTAAATTTTCCAAAGGAGTGTTTCAAAAAAAATTTCCAGCTGGAACCCCAAACACCCGATGAAATCCGTAGAGGTTGATAGTAGAAGTGATTTAAGTATAAAACAAGTGTAGAAATAAAACATTTAAATATCCTTTAGACCTGAGAAAGTGTGTAAAAAAGAAAAAAACTTTCTCCCAAAATTAAAATTATTAGAAAAAAAAAATAGAACTTTAGTAAAAAGAAAAAATTATTTTTTACTTTAAAAGATAAAAAAAAATATATTGTAAAACCTAAATTTTTTAAAAGGTAAAAAAATTAGGAATAAAAGTTCAAAGTTTATAGAACAATTTTCTTTAAAGAAAAATTGTTAAAAAAATAATGTTTTAACAGAACAAAAATAAATCAACCTCTGTTTTGAAAAGGATTTTTGAAATTTAAATGAATAATTCTTTTTTAGACTTTAAAAATTAAGGGGAAGAAATGAGATTAAACTACTTCTATAGGGGAGAAGAAAAAAAATTATAAATAAACCTAATTTTAAAGTTTCAGTTATATTCAGAAAAACCTTTTGAAATTGAAAAAATTTTATTTCTTTAAATTTTTAATAAACCTTTTTATTGGGACAACAATTTGTTATTCAAAAAAATTTAAAGTATCCCTTTTATTAAAATGTTTTTAAATAAACTTGGGAAAAGAATGAACAGTTGCTTCAGTTTCATTTTTTAGGGTACTCCAAAAATAAAAAGATAAAAAAAAAAATAATTTATAAATAGAAAATCTAAAATTTTAAAATTACAAAGGGAAAATTTATTGTAAATTTTTACCACCGGACTTTGTCCTAGAAAAATTGAGAAGTTTGGCAAGAAAAGGGATTTGCTAAAAAAAAAAAACTGAATTAAAAACATGAAACAAAAAAAAGAAATTTTTTAGAGTTGTTACCCAAGGGGGTTTTGTTGATGTACAGAAAAACTTTCCTAATAAAAATGATAAAAAATTTTTAAAAAACCCTAAAGATTTAACACAAATCAAATCTTTTTTTTAACGATAATTATAAAGAAACATTAAACCCCACCAAAAAAAGAAAATTTTTAAAATTGAACCAACAACTTAGAAGAAAAAAGCTTTTTTTGAAGGATTTTTTTAGCAGAGGGATCTAGTGGAATTTATCCAAAAAATAATATTTTTGGGTTTTTAAATTAAAGATTTAAATCTTTTAAAAATAAATTTTTAAATGTGTAAAAAATATCCAACTTTTTTTAAAATAAAGATTGTATGGATCATCTGCAGTTTATAATTTACCCCTAAAGGGAAATATAAAAAAAATTTAAATACAATTTAAAAAATTTATACAAAAAAAAAAGAAAAATAATTCCTTAAAAATTTTAAAAAAGATTTAAAATTTAAATTATTCTTTTTCAGAGGATTTTACCAAGGGAGGATATAAAAAGGGAAAGAATTCAAATTTTCTTTTTTCAAAAAAAAAGTAAAATTAATTTTCATGTTTACATTATCTTTAAATCTTAGGATAAAATGCCAAACATTAATACAAGAATAATAAACCAAATATATTTTCATTAACATAACAAAAAAAAAAAATTGCACAGTAAAAAAAATAATCCTTTGGGAAAAGAAAAAAGAAAAGTAAAAATTTTCTCAAAACGGGGGATTTTAATTGTGGTTTCCTTAATCTGTTCAAATAGGATTCTTCTTCTATCAATAACAACAAAAAAATTTTTATAAAGTTTTAAAGAAAAAATAAAAATGAACATCTAGATACTTGGGGACTACCCTAAAGACATCCACTTCTTCACAAAAAAAAAAAAGAAATTTGGAATTTTAAAAAAACTAAATGGAAAAATTATGAATGAAAGTTTTTTTTAAGAGTAAAGCTATTTTTTTCTTTAACGATGTCGAAGATTTCAGGGCTGCTACGGCAAAGCCCGGCTGTAAAACCATAGCAAAAAAGGAAAAAAGAAAAAAAAGGGAAAATGGGACAAAAACAAAAAAAAGTATAAAGTTTGATATTATAAAAATTGTTTTTTTTAATAAAACACAACAAAAAATAAATGTATACTTTAAACCAAAAACATAAAAAGTTTTTAAGAGGTTAATAAAAAAAATATGTCCCCATTTAATTAAAAGATATATTTTGCAATGGAATAGATACTTTACCCTTTACGAAATTTCCATGCTAAAACCCTACAGCTAAATCCCTGTTACAAATAAACATTTTCTCTACTCTTTTGGTTTTCCCGGGGAGTAAAAATCATTTAATTTTGGTTTTTGGAAAATTTTCTATTGTTTAGGACAAAGTCCGGCTGCGTAGTTTTACCTGTGATATAGTAATATTGTTTCACTGCTTTCAAAAAATTTTCCAAAAGGTTTGTTCAGAGTGGTGTTTTTTTTTTAATTTTTATTTTAAAATCAAATCTTTGTGTTCTTTTTAATCCATTATCAGTGAAATTGTAATTTTTCCTCGCTTATCATGTCTTTTTCTCTCTTCATACTTTTTCTCCCCATATGAGAAAACAAAAAATTACTACCGAAAAGGCTAATGCATTCCTGCTTTTTCCCCCAAAATCCGCTATTGCACTTGCCATTTTAATATTTAAAAAAAATAAACCTACTTATAATATCGCAGAATAATCCCTTGTTTAACCAACATATCTTTTATAAGTAGCTAGAAAAATATCAAGAGTTAACTTAAAACATCACTAAAATTTAAATCTCTTTAGGAGCGGGTTTTTTAAAAACTTTTTAATTTTTCTCAAAACCATTGTTAAAACAAAAAACTACTCCTCCCGATAAGCTGTTTTTAACAAGTTTTTTTTTCACCCCATTTTTTAGAAAAACAAATTTTGTTTTCCCAGCGGGGAGATCAATGGAAAAAATTTTTCCAGTGTGAAACATTAAGATCAAATGGATAATTTCTTCTTGTTTTCTTTTTTTGTGGTTGTTAGTACTATGGGTTTTTTTCAGCTGTGGACTTGTCCAGCACTAGAATGGTTTTTCTTTCTTAGATTTTTATTTGTTTAATATAATTCCCAACCAAAAAATCCAATTATATATAAAGGTTTTAATTTTTATAAAAATTTTTACTTGTGTTCTTATTTGTTTTCAACCCCATCCTTTTTTTGTAATACTACAACAAAGTTGGGCGTCCACTACGAGGCTGGGGGGAAACTTCGTTCCTTTTCCCATGGGACTGGTCAGGTTTTTTTGTAATTTTTGGGATTCTGCATTTTTTTTTTTTTTTTTCAAATCTTTTCTTTTTAATTTTTTTAATTTTTTTCTCTGCTTTCTTTCCTCCCTTCCTCTTTTTGGTTTTTCTTTTTTCAGGTCTGGTTTTGCCCTTCCCTTTTTTTGAAAAAATTCTTTTGTTTTCCTTTTTTGGTTGTGTCTTCAAATCATTTTTATTTCTTAAACCCACCGGGCTTTGCCGAATTTAAATTTTTTTCTATTGTTTTAATACGTTGAAAAGAGAAAGAAACATTCCATATTTTATAATAAAATTCACAAATAAGAATTTAAAAAGATTATTAAAAAAAATTTCATTTAATCTTTTATTAATTTAGGGTTTTTTTTAACTTTTTTAAAAATTTAGAGACTCCCCTAACATATAAATTATAAAAGAATTCCCTAAATTTTTTTGTCATACTTGACCTAATCTTTCTTTTTACGAATATTAATTTATTAATTTCTTTATTGGGAATTTTTTAATATCTAAAATTTTAGATTTCTTTTCCCCAAAAAATTTTTTACTCATTTCCCCCAAAAACAAGACTAAAAAGTCTTTCTCTTTTTTTATTTTTCATTTTTAAAATTTTTGGATTTTTGGTTTTTTTTAATTTTTTTTTATTTAAATTTCTTCGCATTTTATTTTTTAAAAATTTAAATAGATTTTTTTTTTTTGTTTTTAAAATTAATTTTTTATAATTATAATGAATAATATTAAAAAAAAGAATATAATATAAAAAAATTTAATACAGACAAGCTGTTAAAAAAAATCTCCATTTTATTATTAAACAGGCAAAGCACCGGGTTTCCCCGCAACAAAGTAATTTGTGGTTACATTTTTAAAAATTTAATTTCTAGTTTCTTTTTTTTCAATTCTTCTTTTTCCTTTGTCTTTTTCTAATTAATAAATATTTTTCTCTTAAAAAGTTTTTAAAACCCTATCTTTAGTTTAAAACAAAAAAAACCCTTTTTTTTTGTTCTCTAAGACTTTTTAAAAAAAAAAATTATATCTTTTTGAAATAAACCCCTAAGATTTTTCAGCATTCTTCCCCAAAAACTATTCAGAAAAACAATCTCTTTCTTTTTTAATCTTTTGTAGCCACAATCATCTATAAAATATAGTGTTGGGTTTCCCCTTTAATTTTTTTAAAGAAAAAACTTAAAAGTTCTTGTAGTTTTTCTACTCCATTAAAAATAGGATTAACAATTATTAAATTCTTTGTTTTTGGGTTTTTAAAACAGAGATCCATTCCTTTTTTTATGCTTTATTCCCTTGAAAATTGGCATAGTAAATAATAATTTAAATACACCTATTATTCTTTTTTTAAAAGTCAAAACAAATTTTGTTTTTCCACATCCTGTTTGTCCCAAATAAAATTTCCGTGTGGGTATTTTTGGTAATGCTACACAGCCCATTTGTTCGTTCATCCATTTTTCAATTTATTATTTAAAATTATTTTAATTTATTTAGTATACTTAGTAAATTAGAATTATTTAAGGGATATATATAAAACTTTGTAAAACTTAGAAATTATTTGTAAACTTTTAATTTATATCTTCACTAATACATAAATTTTTTTAAACTTTCCCTCTTCAAAAATTTAATTTTTGCATCTTGAAAAAAAAAGATAAAAAGTTTTTTGGCTTTTCCGATCCTGCGCCCCTTTTGTTATTTTTTATAGTTATACCTTCTGTGCATTTCAATTTTTTCCCCGAACCAAGGAAGTTAACCGTTTAACAAACAACCATAATATAACTTTGTTAGATATTTTTTTAAAATTTTATAGGGGAAAATTTTAATTTTTTATCATCTTTTCAATTTTTTTTATCCTTTTTTGAATTAAAAACAAAAATTTTTTTATTCATCCCATGTTGATAAGCCCATTCCTTACTGTTTTTTGATTTGGAAATCCTTCTATTGTTTTTTCTACTTTTGGTTATTTAGGGTTAAAAAAAGTTTTTTGTGTTCTATCCGGATCTTCAAAAACTTAGAATACCTTTTTATACTTCTAGCTGGAAAAATTTGATTTAAAATCCCAAAAGGATCAGATTTTTTTTTTTGTTATTTTCCATGTCTAAGTTTCTATCATATAAAAATAACCCCTTACCACAAATCTATTTTTTTTTCTAGAAATTCCCAACATCAAAAACTTTTAAAAATTTTAAAAAAAAATTTCTTTAAAAAGAAGCATTTTTATCCAATAAAATACTTTTTTATAATCATTAAAAATTTAAATTCAATTTTAAGTCTATCTCCTAGACCCCCTTGATAAAAAAGGGATATGTGATTCTAATAAAACAAAAAACTAAAAAAATTTTAAAAAAAATATTTTTATATGCCTTTAATGGGTTCCCTTTTTATTTCAAAATTTTGTAACTTATTTTAACTGTTTTTTTTTCCAATCCTTTTGCCAATTTTCCCGTTTGTAGGGGAAATTCCAATAAATCTTATAACAAATAAATATATCACGTTCAAATTCCCCACTTATTTAATATTTTTATTGGTTTTTTTTAATTATTGATCCTTCCTATATTTTGGGTATATTGTTGATTTTCACACTATCACTTTGATTTTAATTTCAAATTAATCTTGTTGTTTCAGGAACAATAACTCTTACCCTTTTGATTGGAAATTTACTAACAAGGGGTTTTTTGACAATATTGAAAGGGTTATTAGTTTTTTTACAACACTTTTACAATTACTTTTAAAACCTCTAGTTCTCTTTCTTCTGTTTGGGTTTTTGTTTTTCTCCCAACCGACTTTTTTAGAGGAAAAATGGAACAAAGTTCCAGCATGGGCACTGTAAACACAGTGAAACATTTTTTTAAGTTTAAAATGGCAGAAGGGGATATATTTTTAAAAATCCCGTTTTGATCAAAGATTTTGATATTTTATAAGGGGGAAACCTCCTTATAAAAAGAAGAAGGGAAAGATATATATTAAACTAAAAACACCTATGTTGGTACAGGGAAAAAATTAAAAGTAAACAGAAAAAAATAGGTTGAAAATTTTTTAAATCTTTAAGGGAAAAAAACCAGAAATCATTTTTTTTAAATTTGAAGTTTTAAAAATGAACTATATTTAAAGGGTTCCGGGAAAGATGATGTTAGACTTACTAAAAAAGTGGGTTGGGTTTTAAAACTTTTACACTTTAAGAGAAAATTGGTGTAAAGCAATTAGAAAATTTTGAATTTGCTAATTAAAAATAAGAAGAGGGTAGAAAAAAATTTAAAAATGCAAAAGAAAGACTTCCTACAATTTAAATAAAATTTATCTGCTGTGGGTTGAAAATTCGAAACAGATAAAAAAATAGCAGAAACACTTTAAAGAACAAAAACCTCAATAAAAAGAAAATGAGATTTCCACAGAAAATAACTAAAATTAAAAAAATATTTCGAATGAATTTCTAAATTAGGGGAAATAATAAAGACTTAACAAAGAAAAAAATAAATTTGAAGGCAAGGAAGAAAATGATGAATTCCAAATAAAAAATCACAAAGGAAAAAGAGGTTTAGGAAGATAAACTTTAAATTTGAAGTACTAAACCCCCTAGAGTAAACTAGAACTCAAAAAAAATAAATAAACAAACAAACATAAAAATTAAAAGAAGATACAAAATTAGCAAAAGAATAAAAAACTTATTCAAGAAAAGGCATTACAATTGTTAGTATTTTAACTGCTTTTGGAATGATTTTTGTGTTATTTTGAGACTTTTATTCCGGGGGGGTGGAAATACAACACCTAAAAACCCCCTGGGGAAAGGGGAAGGGAAAGATTTTTGGATAAAAAAAAAATTATCAAAAATTTTCTAAAATATTAAAAAACTAGCAGGAAAAGCTGTAAGGCATTACCTGGAATTATTGGACTATTTTAGATGGTATTAAAAACAACAGGGAAAAGTTTTGCATGGGTTTGGGGAACATTATGGGGTTTTTTAATTTTTTGTTTAGAATGATATTACACGCGAAAAAAGTTTATTAGAGAAATACTCATAAATAAATAAGCTAAAATCCTGCTTAAAACTTCCCGTTATAATAGCTGTTTTTATATTCTGTTTGTTATGACTTGTCTGGGGGGAGATTTTTACGGAAGGCTGTGAAACATATCCAGCTGGAAAATGGGTTTTGGTAGAGATTTCTTGTTGGGTACCACTGAGTTCAACTTTTTTTTTGTAGTGGAGGAAGGGGTTATTATTTATTTTATTTTTTTTTCCCTAGTTTTTGATTATTAGTGGGTCTATAATTTCATTTTTATAACTTGTATTTTCCAATTCTTAAATTCCAAATTTACAGGGGGACAATATAACCTATTTTCCCTAAACATAACAAATTACTTCTTTTCTATTTTTAATTGTTTTTATATCTTGTTTTTTGACTAGGTAAATCAAGGACTGTTTTTTCATCTTCAATGTAACTAAAAATTGTTTTTGAGCATCAAAAGCCCTTCCTGTTCCTAAAAATCTGTTCAGTTTGAGATTGGCCCAAAAATAGCCCAACAATATGTTTTTTATAGACCATTAAATTCTTCAAATCCCGCCTTTTAAACCCTTTTTAATCTCAAGAATAAAAGTTGTCCTATTTTTTTAAATTCACGGTTGTTTGTTAATCAATATGAACTTTTTTAGGTGGAATATTTTCCCTTTTTGAAAAAAACCACAATGCTTCCTCCAGGTACTTCAGGGCCAAATGTCTTTTTTAAAATCTAAATTTTTAGAAGGGCTTTTTTTAAAGTTGTGAAGTTACTCTTCAAACTTTTTTTCCCCCAAACTGTATGACTTGTGTATATACAATTTCCCAAAACCTTTTTATGTCTCCAATCACATTAGGATTTACATTAAACCCTTTACATACTCTTTTAAAAACTTTTTTTTTATAAATATTTTTAAAGCATTTCCAAACTTTTTTTTGTGGAAGGGAATAGATAATTAAATTATTCTTCTTTTTGTAATAAATATGAAAAAGAATAAAAAACCTTTAATCCCCCCCCATTTATATGATTTTTTATGTCCAAAACCCCCAAACCCTTTTTTTGAACACCAAATAGCAAATTTAATTTTATTCTGCCAAAATAACTCCAATCCTCTCCCCCCTTTCTACATTTCTTTTGATGTAACTTGGGAATAAATATTTTTCAAAATATATTGGGGAAACTGCTTAAAACTTTTTCCATCTATGAATTATTTTTTCTTGTTTTAAAACAATATTCTTTTTACTATATCTAACATGGGGGTTTAAAGAAACATCCGGGTTGTATTTTAATTCTTGTGAATCATTTTTTATCGTAAAAAATGATCATAAATTTCCAAATTGATAAACCATAAAACCAATATTAGAAAAAAAGGGTTTTGGGGATAAGAGAATTGGATTGAGGGGGTTTACTTATATATAGGTTGGATAATTTAAATTGGGGCAAGGGTTAACTAAAAGAAAAAATTCCCCCCCCACCCAAAAAAATAATTTCAGATGGTCTTTTTAAAATTTTCAACAAAAGTTGATGAATTTAAAGATTTTTACAGCAAAAAAATAACTTAACTGTTGATGAAAAAAAGGGATTTTTTGTTTAAAAGCACAATCAAACCCCCAAAAAATTTAATCGTTGTGAAATAAATTGCCCTTAATAATAACCAAAAAAATTAAAAAAAAGTTGGTTTAAAGAGAGTCAAATTTGGAAAAATTTACCCTTCTTACCCCCATGCCATGGTGAACCAATCAATAGTTTTTCTCCTTATAAAAAACCCAATGTTCATTTGAACAAAAAAAATAGTGCTACAATTTTTTTTAAGAAAAAAAAAGATTTGGTTATGTTGTGATGAGGGGTGGGGATATTTACGGGATTGGGCTGTCGGTAAAAGGACAAGTGGTGAAAGTGCGATTTGGGGTGTTGGGAAAGGGGGGCTTTTAAAAGGGGTTTTGGGTAAATTTCTTTTGCATTAAAAAAAACCCCCAAAAAAAAAAAATTTTTTAAAAAGCCCTTTTTTTGTTGGGGTGGGAATGGGTTTTTTAAATTTTTTTTTCTGGTGTAAGGAACTGAAAATTAATCCCTTTTTTTTTCGTTTTTTTTTGAATTCAAAAAATAACAAAAAGAAAACAACCAACAGCCCCAGTTTATATCCAATTTTAAAAAGGAAAATTTTTTTTTTCACAAAAAACTTTTCCCCCCGAACTTTATAAAACCCCCAAAACCAAGTCAAAATTTTTGTTTTTAAAAAATTCAGAGATTGAGAAAAATTAAAAATGGGGAGAACTCAAAGCATTTATAAAAAATTAAAAAAGGGGAAAAAATTAAAAAAAAGGGTAACACAGCTTTAAGTCCTAATAATTTTTAAAGGCCCTTTGGTTAAATTGTTCCTATTTACTTCCCTTAGAAATTCCGCCTTTTTTTGTGGAGGAGTTTGGGGCCCCTATAAAAAAATTTTTAGGCTTAAATTTTTGAAAAAATTTAAAAAAAAAAGATAATAAAAACTATTGCAACATAAAAAATAGAAAAAAAATTTTTAACCTAAAGCTTTTTAAAAATGGAGAATTTTTTAACAAGAATTTTTAAAAAAATATTGATAATTAGAAAAAAATAAGAGCTTTAAAAATTAACAAAAAACCCCCGGTTCCAAAAAAATATTTTTTAAAAAAAAAGGGAAAAATTAAAAGAAAAGGGGGAAAAAAAAGGGAATGGGGATAATATCCAAAAAATAAAAACTGAAAATATTTTAAATTTTTTAAACTTTTGAAAACCCCCCCCCTATTCGATTTAGGGTTTTTATAAAAGGGAAAAAAGGGTTTTTTTTAAAAAACCCCAAAAAAATTTTTATTGTTGTTTTTTTTTTTAAAAAATTTTCACATGGGTTTTTTAAAATTTTTTCATTTTTGTGATTTTTTTTATTTTTTTTTAAATAATTAGTAGTTTATTTTTGATAAATGGGGCCCCCCTTTTGGGGGGGTGGGGGGGGGGGGTGACCGGCCTTCAAAACTTTTTAAATACAAAATTTCCGGGGCCAAAATTTCATGTGCATCGGCATAACAAAAAAAAAAAAAATCCCACATGAAAAAAAATTTTTCCGGTTATTAACAAAGGCAAGGTACAAACGCCAAATTAATTTTTGGGAACGGAAAAAAACATAAAACACAAGACGCATGAAAAACAATTTCCGGGGTTTTTTAAAAAAGGCAAGGTACCCCGGCCCCCCAAATTTTTTGTTATCGGAAAAAAAATATACACAAGATCGGGCATTTTTAAAAAAAAAGATTTCC
Organism: Solen grandis; assembly: GCA_021229015.1. Classification (NCBI taxonomy): domain Eukaryota; kingdom Metazoa; phylum Mollusca; class Bivalvia; order Adapedonta; family Solenidae; genus Solen; species Solen grandis. Next base: position 34,643,542 of record CM037789.1, read on the forward strand.
GGATTGGAAAAGGGAAGGAAAACCGCGCCAAATTAAAAATGGATCGGAAAAAAACAAAAATACACAAGACGACAAGAAAAACAATTTCCGGGGTTTTTTACAAAGTCAAGGACAGGCCAAAAAATTTTTTGTGCATCGGGGAAAAAAAAATAATACACAAAAAACGACATGAAAAACAGATTTCCGGTATTGAAAAAAGTCAAGGTACAGTGCCCAAAAATTGCATCGGGAAAAAAAAAAATACACAAATTGCAGAAAAAATTTCCGGGGTTTTTAACAAAGTGCAAGGTACAGCGCCAAATTAAAACATGCATCAGAAAAAAAATAATACACAAGCGAAAACAAATCATTGATTTCCGGTCATTGACAAAGTGCAAGGTACAGTGCCAAATTACATGTGGGTTTGGAAAAAACATAATACCCAAATCGACAAAGAAAAACAGATTTCTCGGTCATTGACAAAGTGCAAGGTACAGTGCCAAAATTTCATGGGGTATCGGAACAAAACCCTAATACACAAGATCGACATGAAAAAACAGATTTCCGGTTATTAAAAAAAGTGCAAGGGACCCCCGCCAAATTAATTGTATCGGAAACAAAACATAAACACAAATCGACATGAAAAACAGATTTCCGTTATTGACAAATAAAGGGGACAGCGCCAAATTACATGTGTATCGGAACAAAACATAAACCCCAAGATCGACCCTGAAAAAAAGATTTTCCCTTTTTAACAAAGGCAAGGTACCGTGCCAAATTACAAAGTTATCCCAACAAAACCTAATACACAAGATCGACATGAAAAAAAAGGGTTTCCCGGGTTTTTGACAAAGTGCAAGAACAGCGCCCAAAAATTTCACATGCATCAAAGAAAAAATAATACACCCAAATCGACACAAAACATTGAATTTTCCGGGCATTGACAAAGTGCAAGGTACAGCGCCAAATTACATGTGTATCGGAAAAAAAACATAAACACAAGATCGACATGAAAAACAGATTTCCGGTCATTGACAAAATGCAAGGGACAGTGGGCCCAAAATTTCATTGTATCGGAAAAAAACATAATACACAAATCGAAATGAAAAAAAAGATTTTCCCGGGTTTTTAACAAATGCAAGGGACAGCGCCAAATTTCATGTGTATCGGAAAAAAACCCTAAACACAACAAATTATCACCAGCAGACAAAAGCATATATTTTTCCCGGGAAAACGGAAAAATGCAAGATACAGCTTCAAATTACACGTGCATCGGAAGAAAGAAAAGTAAAACAAGAAAAACATAAAGAATAGATTTCTGGGAATTGGTAAAGTGTAAAAGGGACAGTGCATCGGAACAAAGATTGTCACAAAGAAACTAAAATAATTTTTTTTTATTAACTTTTTTTAAGGATTGATGTGTATTTTTTCACAAAAGATATGACTAAAAAGGCAAGGCCCCCTTTAAAATCAGTATTGTTTTTTTTCATATCTAGCCCTGTGAAGAGTTGGGGAAATGGTATCACTAAGTTTATTCTACCGATTTTTTGGGGATCAATCGTGTCATACATCTTGTAGCTTCTTTTAAAGTCCCGATTTTACCCTCTGGGCCAGGGAGGCCCCCAAAAAGAAAGTATTTTCTTCAGCGAGAGGGAAGTGAAATCATGCGCTCACGAAAGTTGCGCATTTGTGTCTTTAACGAAGCGTTCGGGGACTATGAACATACTAATTCCCCATGTGTCTAACTGACTTAAAGGGGAAATTAAGATATTAAAACTATATTAAAAATCTTTTTCCATCTTTTAAGATGAAAGTCATTCATTTTGATGATTTTTCTAGAAAAAATTGAAGCTACGAACGGACACTGGGATGGGGGGAAAAAAATTTATGAAAAAAATATCCACAAAATCAGGTAATTTTTTACCAACAAAAATAAGGGTTCATTTGACTGAGAAATATAAAAGAATGGGAATCGTTCTTTCCCCTTTTGAAATAAAATATTTTCAGGCCATTGTCATTTGAATTAGATCCTGATTGTCTATTTTAAAAATAAAGTGGCATTGACGTCCCAGATAAAAATAAAAGTAAACGACGTAAATAAATGACTTAAAATCAAACAAAAGACTCAAATTAATAAAAAAAAAAACATCAAATAATATAATTGAAGCTTCCCATAGAAATCTCAAAGACACATGAAAATAAAAGAATTAATTAAGAATCCACCCAAAAAAATTATATTCATGGTCTTACAAATGCTTTAAAAAAAACTTCTGAGCAGATGCAAACATCCACGACACAGAGTTATGGTTGTTTTTTTACTCAAAGTAACAAAGGCTTTCATTTACTAGACTTCCCCCGATAGAACTTATAGAGCATACCAATCACCTAAAAAGCGTCAATTAGCATGAAATAAACTTTGTTATTTTATTGTAAGACGATTTTTTCCCCTTTAAAATTTTTGTTTTTTATTTTTCGCCCACAACTCGTTAAACATTGTTTTTTTTGACCAACATAATACAACTTAAAACATTTTAAAAAAAAAAAAAAAAAAAAAAAAAATAAAAAAAAAAAAAAAAAAATACCCTTCCAATTCAAAAAAGAAAACTTAAAAAACATTAAAAATTTATGTTGTTCCTTTGTTATACAAACGAAATACTTACTAGAATGCCTGCTTTTCCTTGCATTTCTTTCCCCACGACACAAGCACGACAGTTTGAGACGAGGAACGGGACTCCCCCACAGTACCACCCCAAAATGACAACCATTTTGTCGACCTTCGATTCGTTAGGTGTGGCACGCACATTTATAACAAAAAACATAATTTTCTAAAAATGCAACTCAAGTTAGTACATAGAAAAATTATACTTTAGGGATATTGTTAATTAGGGAAACAACATTTTCAATTTAAGTAATAACTATTTCACATTCGTTTGTTTCAAAAATCATGACTCATAGTGGACAGGTTGTCCTCAGAAGGGGATAAATATTTATTTCCACGAAATACAAAGACCTTGTGTTTCTATACAGATTATAAAAGAAAATGCAGATCAACTGGATGCCTTTTTTTTCCTGAAGCCCCTCCCCGCGGGGGTTTTCGAAACCCGCAGGTCATTCGGTTTTTCAGTGGGGAACCCTTTCCCACGGCTTCGGAGGTCGGCGATTCTACCCGAATGCCTCCGTGCTTTGGGGGTCTTCCTCCACCTGAAATTACGGGACGTTCGCTTTATGACTGAAATACGTCGAAGCGAGGGTAAACTCAAATTTTAAGTAAAGCCCTTTTTCTTAAAGATTAAAAAATGCGTAAGTTTACTGTATTAAAAAAAAAAAAAAATTTTAAATCTAAAATTTGGGGTTTCAGAGGAGACAATTTTGAAATTTTTTATAAGATAAAGAAACTAGCCGAGACTGGGGGCCTCACTTTCCAAAGGTTCATCCAATTGTAGCACTTATGGCAGAAGATTTTTTGGTAAGCTTCATAGGAGATAAATTTTTGATTTTTATTAAAACAGAAAAAACATCGCCCCCTGATACCTCATTTTTAAAATATCAACTTTACTTTTGCAATACTGATAGAGGGATATAATGTAACCTTTTGGGGCCCAATGAATTTAACTTTTTCCGTTTCAGGGAAGAATTTTGAATTTTTCTAAAACGAGTATTTAAGGAAACTACCGGGCCCCTTGGCCTCATTTTTCAAGGGGCCAACGTCTTTTTTGGGAATTATGGTAGATGGTCATGTCGTGATCGTTAAATTCTTACCACTGGTTTCAGAGGAAAAAATTTTCAAAGTTTTTAAAATAAAAATTCAGTTGGTTGTCAAAAACAAATTCTGCATGTACAATTTATTTTAGCAACTTTTGCAAAGGGGCCACCCATTTCATGCATAATATCTTTTTATGAATCAGAAACATTAATTTAAGCAAAAAATTGACGACGGACGACACCGATAACGGACGGAGGATACCAATACACTTTATACGGGGAGCAAAAAGGAAAATAATCCTTACCATCTGCCCATTAAAGAATTGAAAGCTGTGTTAAAACCCAAGGCATGCTTCATAATATGAAGATCACCATTGGAGACACATTGTCCATCGATGAAACAATGACCATTCTGAAAAAAGTTGTAAACTTTTAAAAAAGCTAAGCTAAACCCTTTTTGCTCACATATCGGGGACGTAAAATAGATTTTATTTTTCAGGTTTGGTTTTTTTTTTTTCCCCAAAAATCCACGTGAAGGACTTTTTTGAAAAGCTAAGTGTACATATTCGTTTAAAAACGTGACTATAGCCAATATCATTTTTACCCCTCGCATTACTTACATGCAAAAACATATCTAATTATTTTGTAGAAAACTGTTTTAAAACCCTTTCCCTCGTAAAGCCCGGGGGGAACAAAAACCCGTCAGAAGCTCCTTCTTTGGCCCGTAGCACCCTCTTTCATAAATAAAATATTCACACCTCATGTAAAGAAAACACCATGTTTTAGGTATTAATTTAAAACTCAGGAAAACAAGATTTATCAAATCATACATTTGTGTGTTTGTTTGTTTTAAGTTTTAACGTCCCACCGACAGTAATTTATCTTTGGGGACATGTCTTCTTGAACAGATAAGTGCGCCACACTGCGTACACGCCGTAAACATGTGGCATGATACCACACCCTCACATTACCTGACACCACTGCAGTATCACGCCGTAGACATGTGGGGTATACCACACCCATCACATTATCCTGGGAACTACCCTTATATTTTGAGCACCAAGCAAGGAGCTAACCAGTACCATTTTACGACTTTTGGATGTCGCGGCCGGCATCGAACCCCCGACCTTCGGCTCCCGAGGCGGGGCCCCCAACCACTCGGGGCCCCTTTCCAAAATTTGTACATAAGCTTTATTGTTTCAGTTTAAAATCGACCTGGTGTGGTGCTTTTGTTTTTTAAAGGGGCATTTTCATCAAGCGAGAATACATGAAAATATCACATTTCATTACATTTTATTAGTCAAATGTGAGAACATGTGTAACATGTAAATGACAAAACGGACCCAAAACTGACTTTTTAAAATGCACCATTAAATAGATATCTTAGAGATCTTAATTTTTAAAAACAAAGACAATAGTATTTTTGGGAATTTATTTTTAAAAAGGTTTTGTAATCGAAATGTCATAAAATATTGTCCTAAAATAAAAATATTGTTTTTTTTTTTTTTTTTTTTATACATAAGATGCATTGATTGTTCCCAAAATAACCAAAACAATGTTGACCTTGGGAAGAAACCATCTGGCTTAATAGACCACTTTTACATTCTCCCCGATGGTCCTTAAGACGGGTTTTTTACATCTGACTCCACACAGGTCTCTGATTTAAAAAATTTTTGAGCGCTATGTTTTAAAAAATTTATCCAGTACATAATTTTAAGTTATGATGAAAAAATACATTTTTATCCACCAACAACTAAACGGGCCTTTCAATGGACCTTTCGCTGCAAGGTAAATCCCAACCCCTTCATGACCGATTCTCTGCTAACGGTTTTTATATACAAACGCATGCGCTCTTTTGTGCAAATGGGTCATTTGCAGTTTTTTTTTTTGAATTTGTGATTCATTTTGAATAAATATGTAAACATTTTAAATGTTTTGTCCTTGTAACTTAAAGGTCAACTATACGTCTTTCAGCTGATGCTTGTAGTGTTTCTTTGTTTACTAAAACCGTCTACAGTGGGGCCCCACAGGGGAACAGTAAAGGGGCCCCAAATTGAACCGCGTTACAAAAGGGGATGTCAAGTACTCACAAATGTTGGGTTGGTAGAAATCTTTTCGGCGACAGCAAAACCCGGAGAAAATGTCAATCGCTCGCCTATCACAAAGTCGTTGAAGACAGTTGATGTCATTGTTATTGTCGACCTAAACACAGTAATGATTAACCCTGATAAAGTATAAGAAGTAAAAAAGGACATGTGTTTTTTATGTTGAAAAAGCTGTCGGGGAACCCAATAAACACGTTTTTTTATTGTATGAAAAAAAAACCAATGACATTTCATGCATTGATGTTTTGTGCTGATTTTATCGTTGCTGCGACTGTTTTTTTCCTTTTAAAAACAACTCCAATTAAATTTCGGGTGGAGGAAGACCTCGGGTCAGAGACCTGGTAACACCGCCTAACACATTCATATGGAAAGTTTTTTTTTAAAACAAATATCCAAAAACCCCCCGCACTCGAACCCACAAATGTGAAAAACTGATGGATCATAAGTCATATTAACTCGCAGGGTTGGGGAGCCCACCCCCCCTTCCCTTTTAAACGTGACCACAAAATTCTTTGGGGAAACCTTTTTAAAACATTTTAAAAACATACAAGTTTTTCATTTTAATATGTATCTGCGATTGATGTATAACGCTGCTATTTCAGGTCCGACTAAAATCTTTTCTCACTTCCCGGGCACTGCAAAATGCAAATTACCTCTCTCTTGAAAACTACATGTGAAGTTATCGACGAGCTTGACGTGTAACATAGAAACACCACACTCTCCACCCCAGACAAGTCACAGGGGTTTGCCGCCCTCAATATAGTCCACATCTATCAATCCACACGCAATACTGCAGTCAGCTCCATGGTATCCAACGAACAAAACATTCTCCTGGAACACCCGGCGGGACATTATTTTTTGGAACTTAGAATGAGTAAATTTACAATTGCAACTTTGCGGGGTGTAGTTGAGAAGTTCTGTAACTAATACACTTAAAATTTGCAACGAATTTCGATAAAACAGTTTAAACGTTGCAACTTTAATTTCTAAATCCCTTTTGGGACTGTACATTTGGAGTCGCAACTGTAATTGTAACTGGTATTTACAGTTTAAACTGCACATTGTTCAACTTTGTCGCGCTTTTTTTTTTGTCGTTGCAACTGGATCTCTATACAATGATCAATATTTATATTTAGTCCGGTCTAACCGTATTTTTCCAATCAAGAGTTTTAATGTTAATATAATCTAAAACCAATATCAAGCGGAGTACATTAACTTTGCATCAGATAATTTTTTCTTTTTTCGGGTGTAACTAAAACTTATGCCCCAACCCCTCGTTCTCCCCTACTACTCGGTCAGCAGGTTCGCAATTTAAATATTAACCTCGCCAGATAGCTTTAAATTAGGTCGTGCTGCCTCGCAACAGTAACAATTGCTTTTTGTTTTTTTTAACGTCCCACAGACAGTATTTCATTCTTTTTTTGACTATGTCTTTTTTAGACACATAAAAATCTGCCGCACTGCAGTATCACGCCATACTCGAGATATATGTAGTGGCATGAAACCACACCTTTTCACTTTATCCTACACCTGGATTGTCCTTAATCTGAGTGCCAAGCAAAGGGGGTTTTTAAAACCACCCGAATTCCACAAACTACTTTGCACTAAATAATAATTAAATTCTTAAACTAAGTAATACACATCCCCCATGCTATTTTATGAAACATTTAAGTACATACAAGCAGAAAAGAATTATTACCTTTAAAAACTAACAAAAAGTGTTAAGAATAAGTATTAAGTATTAAAGATTCTTAGCGCTAAGAATTGTTAGTGAAATTCGACCCAGTACCATGTTTACACGTCGCGGGCCCTTTACCTTCCGATTCCGGGAGAGCAACATGTAACAGAAAGAAATACCAATCATACCATCAGTCCTTTTGGGCGAATTGATACATATGGGTGACATCTGAACGACAACCCCTCTCAAAACCCTTTTTTATCCTCAAAGAAATAGAATTTGAAACAATATATCTTTTCATATAGAGGGAAAAATTAAAAATACGAAAATAAAAAATAACAACTTCCCTTGCATACATCTTAAAAGACGAAACGCAATCATATATGTCAAATACAAAAGTACAAACAACTTTTCAAACAAAATTAACCGGGCCATCCAAAAGTTTAAAAGCTGAAAGCCTTTCACGTATTTTAGATAAAACTGCAACTGTTTATTTCAACTGTAACTGAATTTGTCAATTTTTTCTGGTATGCGTTAATGAAGCAACGCAAGTTCATCACTACCTGTACAATCTAGTCAAATTATTTCTGTAAGTTGTTCAGTGATAGGGCCTGATACATGGAAAGAACAACAAAAACAACAACAACTCAATAACCCAAAAAGGGGAAACAACAAACAACAAAAAAAAAAATTCATGTACAAAAATTACCATCACGGCTCACCCTTTTTTAGCATTCCCCTGGTGTTACAGTTACTAGGAAGTATTTACAACGAATGTTTCTACAGTTTGTTCTTGTTGGCCACAAATATAGGGTCCAGGGAAACTCTCGCTTAATTTTCCCGGGTTTTTCAGAGATTCAACATGAAATTTTTCCCAAAGTGACGTCTTTTTCCCGGGCCCAAAACAATATAAACAAAAAAATGAAAATCGTATTTTCTTATACCAAGTGTTTCTATTAAAAATACCGGTAAGATGAAAAACTCTTTTTTAATATTTGGATATACCATCAACAAACAAAAGTTGTATTTTACGAGTTATCGTTCATAATCGTGGATAAAAATAAAAATTGAAAAAAAAATCCCCCTCTCTATTTTTTACTACTTTTTCGCCGCACAATATCGATATTTTTACAGACTTTAAATGTGTCTGCACAAAGTTAGCCTATTACTAAGTTAATAGGCTAAAATTTTTTTATAAATTTGGCCTATTTAGCTTTTGTACATTTGTAGTACATAGACTATTTTTTTATCCTATTTATAAAGTGAATATGCTACAACATTCTGCCCGTTTATTCTATTTAACGTTTAAAGGCTAGTATATTAATTAGACCACTTAGCCTATTTAACCTATGTAGAGCATAGGCTACAACTTTTGGTCTATCAAGCCTATGTAGGACATAGGCTTTTATTTTCATCCTACAACATTCTGCCAGTTTATACTTTTTATCATATCTAACTGAAAAAGGCTAAGTATATGAAACTATTTAGACTATTTTACAAATGTAGTGAATAGGCTACGACATTCAGCACATTTTTTCTATCTAGCCTATTTAAATTAAAAAAGGCTATGACAATTAGCCCATTTATCCCGTTAGGCACGCTCAGCCTAATTACTTATAAAATTAAGTCCGTTTATCCTAATTAGCCGATTAAAATTTAAAAACTAAGTATTTTCTGGAACATGTGTGTGTCACCTGCTGATTCGTGGCGGAAAAAGTGTGACAAAACAGACAGCCCAGACGGAACGGACATGTGGACTTGCTTCACTTACTGTTAAATTTTAAACGGGTATAAAAGCTCATTACTTTTACTTTTTTTTCAACAATACAATGTTGCAAATTTTGAAGCATGTCCCATGATTATACCACAATGTTACAGACATAACGTTTTTTAAAGACTCAGTATGTTTATAAACATTGTTAAAAAACACATTTTTAATTTGAGTAGATCGATATATTAAATGATAAATACCCCCCCCCCACCCCCCAAAAAAAAAAAAACAACAACAACAACAACAACAACAACAACAAAACAAACAACAACAAAAAAACAAACAAACAACAACAACAAAAATGTTTTTTTCTTCTCAGTCCGTTTCTGCATGATATGGTAAATAATTTACACATATCATAATAAAAAAATGTATTTTCGTTCTTTTAGTCCTTTTTTTTTATCGGCGCCAAGCTGGACATAACGGTACAAAATAAAAAAAAAATACCCATAACTAAAATTTACAGAGTAAAAAACTCACTAAAACCTTATCATAACCTTATCATAGTATTATGTTATAATTTTTTTCATAATATCATATTCGGTATATAAGATCGCTTTTTGTGCGGTTACAGTCGTGGACTACAAATCTCTCAGTCCCTCACCGCTGTGGGTTCGAATCCCGGTAGGTACTTCGGATTTTTCATGTGAGGAAGCCTTCCAGCTGGCTTGCGGTAGGTCGGTGGTTCTACCCGGGTACCTCTGTGTACTCGGGTCTTCCTCCACCTGTAATTAGCTGGACGCCGCTTTTTGATTGAAATACTATCGCAGCGACGGTAAACCCCAATACAACAATAACAACAACATCGCTTTTTGTGATTCTTAATATCATGCATTAGAGTCCCAGAACCTTGAAATGTCTCAGAAACACTGTAGGAAATTATAAAAAAAGTTCCGCCCCGTTTTAATATTCCATTTTTCAAAATAGGAGTAGCTAAGCACGGGTACTTTAAGTATAGGTTAGTGTTTTTTAGTAAGCATTAATGAAATTAAATCGGTCTGGCGCGGCGCAGCCGCGCGACCGATTTAATGGATTAATGCTTACTAAATAACACTAACCTACTTAGTGTTTGAAATTATGTTTTGCAACTTAACGCAGTCTCACATTCCAAATATAGTATTGATTTTTTGTGACTCCGCCCTATTCACGTGTTCCCGGCGTGAATTACATCACGTGACATGTAACATGTTATGTCAAAGGTCAATGCGTCGCTCTAGCTGTGTAATGATTTTTGAGACTCCGCCTATCCACCTGTTTCCCGGCGGACATGTAACATGATATGTCAAAGGTCAAGCGTTGCTCTAGCTGTGTAGAGCTACGCTCGGGGAGGCTGAAAAAATGAGCATTGAACCGGACCCCGACTTTGATCTCTTCGGCAAAAAAGTGTTGAAAGATTATATTATTATACTGTTTAGAAACGTTCATTTATTTTCACCTATATATATGTTATTACGGCTTTCCGCAAACCTGCGGAAAACGTATAGGGTTTGTTATGTTTCTTCTTCTTATTAGGTTTTCGCATCGCTGGGCGAAAACCTATTGTTCTTCTTCTGTTTTATTTTTAGGTTTTCGCCTCTGCAGGGCGAAAACCTATTGTTCTTCTTCTGTTGATTTGTTTTTTTTTTAGGTTTTCGCCTCTGCAGGGCGAAAACCTACTGTTCTTCTTCTGTTGATTTGTTTTTTTTTTTTATTTTTATTATTTTCCAATTCCACCCATTTTTGTGTCCACCTAGCGGCCAGATGAAAAAAGCTACAGCTATGAAATTTTGGGCATGGAGTCATCTTTATCTGAACATGTGCCTAAATGGTCAAACTTTTCACTTTTGTTTCTGATTTAGCCACTAGGGGGCGCAATGCATGTAATCACTTTTTTGCTAATAACTCAAAAATTTGAATCCTGATTTCGATGCGGTTTTTTACATAATGTTCCTTGTTGACAGCCCAATCAAATATGATGGAAATCTCATCATCGGGTACGGGAAAAAAATTGTTCTAGGAGAGGTTGAATGTTCGAACCTTGGAAAAAAGTGAAATATGAGGGTAGGTCTACGAAAAACCTTCCCACTTTTGTTAGAGATCAGATAGAAGAATTCTGTTTGCTGCATACGATTTGCAAGACATATACGCACAAAATATATGGGGTGGCGAATTTAGGAAATGCGTGGTTTGTCCTCTAGAAAAGGTCAAACTTCACTAAATTTTAGGAAAAATTAAAATTTCAAAAACATGTTTTTGTCGCTCCTGACTTTATTTTCTGTTCATTCTTCATGATATTTTCACACAATATGTATTGTTATGTTTGAAAGGGCCTCACAATAAAAAAATTAAAACAAATTTGAAAAGGTCAAGGTCATATTACGATTATTGTGTTTTTATTCGGCCACAAATAGCTCCAAAACTAAAAATATTTAATTGAGAATATATGAACAAAAGTTTTAGTTCTTCAAGAGCTCTTTCTAGTGATGTTTAGTTTTTGAAGATCGGACCTGATTTGGTCATTATACGGCAGTCCAAAGTTTGATCCTTTTTTGGAATAATAGTAAATCAGGTTTTATGCTTCAAATTCTGATACATAAGAATAAAAAGTTTGACTTGTGCGACTAGTATACTTGATTGAACTATTTGCTGCTTTGCTAGGTACCAAACAGTAAAATTTTAATCAATTTTCTATCTCATTTTGCCGCTAGGGGGCGCTTTTCTTGAAATCATTCTTTGCTTATAACTCAAAAAGTTGAAGCCTGATCCAAATGCGGTTAATTGAATTATGTTCCTTGTTGATAGCCTAATAAAATATGATAGTTTCTAGGTATGAGTGGCTGAAACTTTTTGAGCTAGTAACGGAAGGTTGAAAGTTCGAATCTCGTAAAAAAACTGCAATGAGGGTAGGTCTACGAAAAACCTATCCATTTTTGTTAGAAATCAGATAGAAGAATTCTGTTTGCTGCAAATGATTTGCAAGACATATACGCACAAAAATATATGGGGTGGCGAATTCAAGAAATGCATGGTTTGTCCTCTAGAAAAAGGTCAAACTTCACTAAATTTTAGGAAAAATTAAAATTTCAAAAACATGTTTTTTTGTCGCTCCTGACTTTATTTTCTGTTCATTCTTCATGAAATTTTCACAAGTTATGTATTGTTATGTTTGAAAGGGCCTCACAATTAAAAAGTTAAAAAACATTGAAAAGGTCAAGGTCATATTACGATAATTGTGTTTTTATTCGGCCCCAAAGTGCTCCAAATCTAAAAATATTTCAATTAGAGAATATGAATAAAAGTTTTAGTTCTAAATAGTTCTTTCGTATAATGTTTAGTTTTTGAAGATCGGACTTGATCTTTTCATTTTACGGCAATCCAAAGTTTGATCCTTGAATTGTTATTCAGTATTTATGCTTAAAATTGTGGTATATAAGAAAAAGAATGTTCGATTAGTGTGACTTATATACTTGTTTGAACTATTTGCTGCATTTCTAGGTAACTAATTGTAAAATATTTATCTTTTTTTTTCTCATTTTGCCGCTAGATGACGCTTTGCTTAAAATCACTCTTTTGCCTATAACTCAAAACGTTAAAGTCTAATTGAAATGCGGTTTTCAGCATTTTGTTCCTTGTTGACAGCACCACAGAATGTATGTGATGTGATGATAGGGTATGGGGAAATATTTGCGCTAGAGGAGTTTGAATGTTCTAACATTAAAAAAAAAAAAAAAAAAAACTGTGCAAATGAGAGTAGGTCTTCAAAAAACCTTTGCGTTCTGTTTCATATTAAAAATTGTGGCTGAGTTGAAATAAAGTGTTCAAGTTGATTAGGTTAAAAGCGAAAACCAAGATACCGCTTGCGGTTCTAGTTTATTTTTATTATTTTTCCAATTCCACCCATTTTTGTGTCCAGCCTAGCGGGCCCGATGAAAAAAGCTACAGCTATGAAATTTTGGGCATGGAGTCATCTTTATCTGAACATGTGCCTAAATGGTCCAAAATTTTTCACTTTTTTTCTGATTTAGCCACTAGGGGCGCAATGCATGTAATCGCTGTTTTGCTAATAACTCAAAAATTTGAAACCTGATTTAGATGCGGTTTTTACATAATGTTCCTTGTTGACAAGCCCAATCAAATATGATGGAAATCTCATCATCGAGTACGGGGAAAAAAATTGTTTCTAGGAGGGGTTGAATGTTCGAACCTTGGAAAAAAGTGAAATAATGAGGGTAGGGCTACGAAAAACCTTCCCACTTTTGTTAGAGATCAGATAGAAGAATTCTGTTTGCTGCATACGATTTGCAAGACATATACGCACAAAATATATGGGGTGGCGAATTTAGGAAATGCGTGGTTTGTCCTCTAGAAAAGGTCAAACTTCACTAAATTTTAGGAAAAATTAAAATTTCAAAAACATGTTTTTGTCGCTCCTGACTTTATTTTCTGTTCATTCTTCATGATATTTTCACACAATATGTAAATTTCTATGTTTGAAAGGGCCTCACAATAAAAAAATTAAAGAAATTTGAAAAAGGGCAAGGTCATAAATTTAAAGATTATTGTGTTTTTATTCGGCCACAAATAGCTCCAAAACTAAAAATTTTCATTGAGAGTATATGAACAAAAGTTTTAGTTCTTAAAGAGCTCTTTCCAGTGATGTTTAGTTTTTGAAGATCGGACTTGATTTTGGGCATTATACGGCAGTCCAAAGTTTGATCCTTTTTTGGAATAATTGTAAATCAGGTTTTATGCTTCAAATTCTGATACACAAGAATAAAATGTTTGACTTGTGCGACTAGTATACTTGAATTTAACTATTTGCTGCTTTGCTAGGTACCAAACAGTAAAACTTTAATCAATTTTCTATCTCATTTTGCCGCTAGGGGGCGCTTTTCTTGAAATCATTCTTTTGCTTATAACTCAAAAGGTTGAAGCCTGATCCAAATGCGGTTAATTGAATTATGTTCCTTGTTGATAGCCTAATAAAATATGATAGTTTCTAGGTATGAGTGGCTGAAACTTTTTGAGCTAGTAACGGAAGGCTTGAAAGTTCGAATCTCGTAAAAAAACTGCAAATGAGGGTAGGTCTACGAAAAACCTATCCATTTTTGTTAGAAATCAGATAGAAGAATTCTGTTTGCTGCAAATGATTTGCAAGACATATACGCACAAAATATATGGGTGGCGAATTTAAGAAATGCATGGTTTGTCCTCTGAAAAGGTCAAACTTCACTAAATTTTAGGAAAAATTCAAATTTCAAAAACATGTTTTTTTGTCGCTCTGACTTTATTTTCTGTTCATTCTTCATGAAATTTTCACAAGTTATGTATTGTTATGTTTGAAAGGGCCTCACAATTAAAAAGTTAAAAAACAATTGAAAAGGTCAAGGTCATATTACGATAATTGTGTTTTTATTCGGCCCAAATGCTCCAAAATCTAAAAATATTTCATTGAGAGTATATGAACAAAAGTTTTAGTTCTAAAAGTTCTTTCGAATATGTTTAGTTTTTGAAGATCGGACTTGATCTTTTCATTTTACGGCATCCAAAGTTTGATCCTTTTTGGAATAATTGTTATTCAGGTTTATGCTTAAAATTGTGATAATAAAAAAAAGAATGTTCGATAGTGCGACTTTTATACTTGATTGAACTATTTGCTGCATTTCTAGGTATAATTGTAAAAATTTTAAACATTTTTTTTTCTCATTTTGCCGTAGAGGGCGCTTTGTTAAAATCACTCTTTTGCCTATAACTCAAAAGTTAAAGTCTATTGAAATGCGGTTTTCAGCATTTGTTCCTTGTTGACAGCACCACTAAATGTGATGTGATTGAGATAGGGTTGGGGAAATTTGCGCTAGAGGTTGAATGTTCTAACATTCCAAAAAAAAAACAAAAAAAAAAAAAAACAAACAAAAAATGTGCAAATGAGAGTAGGTCTTCAAAAAACCTTTGCGTTCTGTTTCATATTAAAATTGTGGCTGAGTTGAAATAAAGTGTTCAAGTTGATTAGGTTAAAAGCGAAAACCAAGTACCGCTTGCGGTTCTAGTTAGGTTTTCGCCCCGCAGTGCGAAAACCTATTGTTCTTCTTCTGTTTTATTTTTTTTTTTTTTTTTATTATTTTTCTAACCTTTTTTTGTGAACGGCATATCACCATGATAGAAAAAAGTCACATGTATGAAATTTTTAATCAGTTATTAGCACTATCTTTAAAATGATCCTAACGTTGAGAAAATTTTCATTTTGTCTTACTTTTCCGCCAGGGGGCGTTTTGATGAAATTATTAATGGCTAATAACTCATTATTTGAGGTCCGATTCAATACGGTTTTTTGCATTTTTCCTTGTTGAAGCCAATAAAATATGATAGGTTTCGAGGACGTGTCGCGTAAAGTATTTGAGCTACAGGAGGTTGAAAGTTCGAACCTCGCAAAAAACTGTGCAAATGAGGTAGGTCTAGGAAAAACCTACCATTTTTGTTAGAGATCAGTAGAAGAATTCTATTTGCTGCAATGATTTGCAAGACATATACGCACAAAATATATGGGTGGCGAATTTAGGAAATGTATGGTTTGTCCTCTGGAAACGGTCAAACTTCACTAAATTTTAGGAAAATTTAAAGTTTCAAAAACATGTTTTTTATCGCTTCTGACTGTATTTTTGTTAATTCTCATGATATTTTCACAAGTTATGTATTGTTATGTCTAAAAGGGATCACAATTAAAAAGTTAAAAAATAAATGAAAAGGTCAAGGTCATATACGATTATTGTGTTTTTATTCGGCCACAAATAGCTCCAAAACTAAAAATATTTCATTGAGAGTATATGAACAAAAGTTTTAGTTCTTAAAGAGTTCTTTCCAATGATGTTTAGTTTTTGAAGATCGGACTTGATTTGGTCATTATACGGCAGTCCAAAGTTTGATCCTTTTGGGAATAATTGTAAATCAGGTTTTATGCTTCAAATTCTGATACATAAGAATAAAAAGTTTGACATGTGCGACTAGTATACTTGATTGAACTATTTGCTGCTTTGCTAGGTACCTAACAGTAAAAATTTTAATCAATTTTCTTTCTCATTTTGCCGATAGGGGCGCTTTTTTTAAAATCATTCTTTTGCTTATAACTCAAAAAGTTGAAGTCCGATTCGAATGCGGTTTTTTGCATTCTGTTCCCTGTTGATAGCCTAATAACATATGATAGGATTCGAGGTCCGTGTGGCTGAAAGCTTTTGAGCTACAGAAGGTTGAATGTTCGAACCTCGCAAAAAAAAAAAACAACTGTCCAAATGAGGGTAGGTCTTCAGAAACCTTTTCGTTCTGTTTCATATTGAAAATTGTGGCTGAGATGAAATAAAGTGTTCAAGTGGATTAGGTTAAAAGCGAAAACCAAGATACCGCTTGCGGTTCTAGTTAGTTTTTCGCATCGCTTGCGAAAACCTATTGTTCTTCTTCTGTTTTATTTTTTTTTTTTTTATTATTATTTTCTAACCTTTTTATTATGAACGGCATATCACCATGATAGAAAAAAGTCACATTTCTGATTTTTTACCACTTTTGCCCTATGATCTGAATTTCATCCTAACGTTGAGAAAATTTTCATTTTTGTCTTAGTTTTGCCGCTAGGGGGCGTTGTGTAAGTTACTAAGGCTAATAACTCTGTTATTTGAGGTCCGATTCAAATGCGGTTTTTTGCATTGTGTTCCTTTTAGAAACTTAATAAAATATGATAGTTACAAAAAAATTGCGTATATAAAACTTTCGTGCTACAGGAGGTTGAATGTTCGAATCTCGAAAAAACGGTGAAATGAGGGTAGGTCTACGAAAAAAGTCCCCATTTTATTCAGAGATGAGAGAGGGAATTTTGTTTGTTGCATATATTTGCAAGACATATACGCACAAAATATATGGTGTGGCAATTTTGAGAAATGCATGATTTGTCCACAGTTCGCGGTCAAACATAACCAATATTTTCGAAAAATCAACATTTTAAAAGCATGACTTTAAGGTTATTTGCAGCTCCTGATTTATTTTTTATTCAATCTTCATCATTTTTTCACTGTTAATGCATTTTTATAAAACAAATAAAATCATAGAAAAAAATACCTATAATATGCAAAGGTCAAGGTCATATACCAATTATTATTATTTATATCGGCATAAAATAGCTCCAAATCTAAAAATTTTATAGAAAGTATATGAACAAAAGTTTTAGTCTGTGAAGAGATCTTTCCATTATGTTTAGTTTTTGAAGATCGGACTTCATTTGATCAAATGACCAAAGTCCAAAGTTTGATCCTCTTATCAAACAATTGTATATCCATATGTTTCCCTTTTTTGCTGTTCCTGACTTTATTTTTGTTCAATCTTCATCATTATTTCACTGTTTATGCATTTTTATAAAACAAATAAATCATAGAAGAAAATCAAGCATAATATGCAAAGGTCAAGGTCATATACCAATTATTATTATTTTATCGGAATAAAATAGCTCCAAATCTAAAAATATTTTATAGAAAGTATATGAACAAAATTTTTAGTCTGTGAAGAGATCTTTCCATTGGTGTTTAGTTTTTGAAGATCGGACTTCATTTGATCAAATGACCACAGTCCAAAGTTTGATCCTCTTATCAAACAATTGTATATCCATATGTTTCCTCTTTTTTGCTGCTCCTTACTTTATTTTTTGTTCAATCTTCATCAATTTTTCACTGTTTATGCATTTTATAAAACAAATAAAATCATAGAAAAAAATCACCTATAATATGCAAAGGTCAAGGTCATATACCAATATTGTTATTTTATTGGCACAAAATAGCTCCAAATCTAAAAATATTTTTAAAAAAAGTATATGAACAAAAGTTTTAGTTTGTGAAGAGATCTTTCCATTGGTGTTTAGTTTTTGAAGATCGGACTTCATTTGATCAAATTACCACAGTCCAAAGTTTAATCCTTTTATCAAACAATTGTAAATCCGAATGTTTCCTCTTTTTTGCAGGACTGACTTTTTTTTGTTCACTCTTATCATTTTTTCACTGTTTATGCATTTAAATAATACAAATAAACTCATAGTAAATAACGATGAAAATATGCAAAGGTCAAGGTCATAATACCGATTATTGTTATTTTTATCGGCACAAAATAGCTTATAGAAAGTATATGAACAAAAGTTTTAGTTTGTGAAGAGATCTTTCCATTGGTGTTTAGTTTTTGAAGATCGGACTTCATTAGATCAAATTACAACAGTCCAAAGTCTGATCCTTTATCAAAAAATCTTAAATCAGTATGTTACCTCAAAAGTTTATTTCAGGTGGCATATTTTGTGATTTCGTGTCTTTGTCCAAAGTCGAAATAACAACAATATGGCACGTTTTCTTTCTTTCGCCTTTTTTGGCCAAGACATAAAGACACATGATTGCGTTATTTCCCCTTTCACCTTTAAGGGCTAGTACACGAAAATAAGAAATGGCAGATATCAGCCATCTTAATTTACTGCATTTCTAAGACCTAAATTGCAATATGTAAATAAATTTTGTTTATCATATTCCGCTAAGGGGCACTTTGCTTGATATCTGGGAAGAAAGTCCGGAGAGCTAATGTCAAACCCCCGGTGTCATTTTCGTCGTTGTCGTCCGTGAACAAACCTTTAACCTGGCTTATATTTTTTATATTCTAAGAGATAGAGCTTAGATATTTTACATGTAGATAGCCCAATTCAAGATCTATCATTTGGAACTATGACTTTTGGCTTGTGACCTTGACCTTGGAGTTTGACCTACTTTTCAAAAACTTAAATCTTAGACAAAAAGTGTTGTTACGGCAAGCTATGTTGTCTTCTGACCACTCTTGTTGTTATAACTAAGAAAGTTGATATTCTTGTTGAAAGCCTGATAAATTTGATAAATCTAAGGACCAAAAACCTGATTTTTTCTACTGGCTATAGAAGGTTAAATGTTCGAACCTTGCATAGACTTTGCAGACTTGTGTGGGTATATGAAAAACATTTCTTTTGCAATCATCTTCAAACTTTGTAACAAATTTTGTACCGAAGTCCGATTAAAGCTTATATCTTTGAATAAATCACAGATTATGCACCTTTTTACATAAAAGCAGCAATTTTGTACTCTTAAGTATCAACACAACGCATAGAAATTCATTTGCTTTTGTAATACAATTCGTGAATTGCAATGTTTGAAAAGAATGAGATTGAACTGCGAAAACCGATGATATCGCAAATTCGTGATTGCAGTTTTCTAGTTTTTTTTATTATTTTTCCCCGTTTTTTGTGAACGGCATATCGCCATGATAGAAAAAAGCACATTATGAAATTTCTATCAGTTTTTTACACTATTGAACTTAATCCTAACGTTGAGAAAATTTTCATTTTTGTCTTACTTTTCCCGCCAGGGGGCGTTTTGCATGAAATTTATTAATGGCTAATAACTCACTTATTTGAGGTCCGATTCAAATGCGGTTTTTTGATTCTGTTCCTTGTTGATAGCCAAATAAAATATGATAGGTTTCGAGGGTACGTGTCGCTGAAAGTATTTGAGCTACAGAAGGTTGAAAGTTCGAACCTCGCAAAAAACTGTGCAAATGAGGGTAGGTCTACGAAAAACCTATCCATTTTTCTTAGAGATCAGATAGATGAATTCTGTTTGCTGCAAATGATTTGCAAGACATATGCGCACAAAATATATGGGGTGGCGAATTTAAGAAATGTATGGTTTGTCCTCTGCAAATGGTCAAACTTCACTAAATTTTAGGAAAAGTAAAAGTTTCAAAAACATGTTTTTTATCGCTTCTGACTTTATTTTTTGTTAATTCTTCATGATATTTTCACAAGTTATGTATTGTTATGTCTGAAAGGGGATCACAATTAAAAATTTTAAAAATAATTGAAAAGGTCAAGGTCATGTTACGAATCTTGTGTTTTTATTCGGCCCAAATAGCTCAAAAACTAAAAATATTTCTTTGAGAGTATATGAACAAAAGTTTTAGTTATTCAAGAGCTCTTTCCAGTGATGTTTAGTTTTTGAAGATCGGACTTGATTTGGTCATTTTACGGCAGTCCAAAGTTTGATCCTTTTTTGGAATAATTGTAAATCAGTTTTTATGCTTCAAATTGTGATATATAAGAAATAGAATGTTCGACTAGTGCGACTTGCGTACTTGATTGAACTATTTGCTGCATTGCTAGGTACCTAATGGTAAAATTTTAATCAATTTTGTTTCTCATTTTGCCGCTAGGGGGCGCTTAGCTTGAAAGCACTCTTCTACTTATAACTCAAAAGTTAAAGCCTGATCCAAATGCGGTTTATTGCATTATGTTTCTTGTTGATAGCCTAATAAAATATGATAGTTTATAGGTATGAGTGGCTGAAACCCTTTGAGCTAGCAACGGAAGGTTGAAAGTTCGAACCTCGCAAAAAACTGTGCAGATGAGGGTATGTGTACGAAAAACCTATCCGTTTTTGTTAGACATCAGATAGAATAATTCTGTTTGCTGCAAATGATTTGCAAGACATATACGCACAAAATATATGGGGTAGCCAATTTAATAAATGCATGGTTTGTCCTCTAGAAATGGTCAAACTTCACTAAATTTTAGGAAAAATTAAAATTTCGAAAAGATGTTTTTTGTCGCTCCTGACTTTATTTTTAGTTCATTCTTCATGATATTTTCACAAGTTATGTATTGTTATGTTTGAAAGGGCCTCACAATTAAAAAGTTAAAATGAAATTTCAAAGGTCAAGGTCATATTACGATAATTGTGTTTTTATTCGGCTCCAAATAGCTCCAAAACAAAAATATTTTATTGAAAGTATATAAGAAAAGTTTTAGTTCTTGAATAGCCCTTTCCAGTGATGTTTAGATTTTGAAGATCGGACTTGATTTGGTCATTTTACGGCAGTCTAAAGTTTGATTCTATTTAGAACAATTGTAAATCAGTTTTTATGCTTCAAATTGTGATATATAAGGAATAGAATGTTCGACTAGTGCAACTTGTATGCTTCATTGAACCATTTGCTGCATTTTTAGGTACCTAATAGTAAAATTTTACTCAATTTTGTTTCTCATTTTGCTGCTAGGGGGCGCTTGGCTTGAAATCTCCCTTTATTACTAAAATAATTAAAGTCTGATTTTTATGCAATTTTTTGCATTCTGTTCCTTGGTGACATCAATTTGAAACAACACTAAAATATTTATGCGATATTTCATGAAAATGATAGTAATTCATTGCAACATTAGTTCGTTATAATGTTAAGTGGCATATCGCATTGTCGCGTGTCATTTTATACTGTTGTGTGTCATTTGCAATTGTTGTTTATCGAGTACGATTGTCGTATGTCACCTCATAAAGCAAGAAACACATATAATGTTGCAGTACCCGAAGTCTGTAAAAAAGTTTTCAAGTTAGCGACTACATTACAGACAGGTAATACTTAAAAGTATTCTTCTTGGTAAAAGTCTGCTTAAACATTGCGACAAAAATGTTTGAAAGATCACTGTATTCAACAGTATTCAAAAAAGCCATTGAACGAAGAAATATGTTTTTTCGAAACATGTGACTCGTGAACTGAATGGAATTGCTTTTGCGAAAACCGATGATATCGCA
>CM037789.1:34665469-34715469 GCA_021229015.1 Solen grandis
CTATAGAACCATGGACTTTTCGAATTTTGAAAAACGGACACCGGATGCACAACTAGAACTTAATATACACATTCTGTGAAAATTTGATGAAAATCGGTTCATTAATAATGGTTCTGGACCGCGTACAAACTTTTGTAGCTTATTTCACGTGTGACGTCATTTGACGTCATAGCTATATGAAAATCATAGAAATCAAAATAACATCTCTTGGAGATCTATATACTGACAAAATATCAACCTTCTGTCTCATTTAGGGACAATTTTATGAGCATTTATTAATTTGACGTCCTTGGTTTGAATCTTGCATTCGCCATAGAACCTTGTGCTTTTCGAATTTTGAAAAACGGACACCGAGATGCACAACTAGAACGTAATATACACATTCTGTGAAAATTTGATAAAAATCGGTTTATTAATTATCGTTCTGGACCGCGTACAAACTTTTGTAGCAATTTGCCAAGTGTGACGTCATAATGACGTCATAGGCATTTGAAAATTATAGAATTTTTTAATTACGCATATGAATAATATGCCATCGAAATTTTATCCTCCTAGGACGATTGCAACATATGAAAATCCTTGAGGAAGAAAAGAATAATAATAATAATAATAACTAGATTTCATTCGTTGATACGAATGATAGGACTTTCTGCTAACATTGAAAAATATAAAGATTAATTCCGTTAAAAGAATATATATTAAATTCCCTACCTTTTACTTTTTTTTCGTATGGACTTCTCATGCATGAACTTTTTGAAATAAGCCATATTCCAAAAATAAACAAGTAACTTGTGTTGCAAGCAACACATGAGTCCCCTACCGGTGAGGTGCATAATTTTTCCATTACCACACCAACCAGAATTTTGGTCCAAGAAAAACAAGACTTTGGTTAAAGTAAATGTAAGGGAATATTTAAGTTTATGACCATTTAAGCAAGACTTACATGTAGAGTTGTTGTCTCTGCTGTGCCCACTATACAATTCATGCAAGCAAGACAGATGCAAGAAATAGAATTAATAATAGTTACCTTGCCTGATCCAAAATGTTTTTCTTTAGTCTTTAGTCTTGTTGATGAGAAATGAGAACTTTCACTCTGCATCACCACCCTGACTATATACATGCCTTATAAAATTTATTATAAAGTTATCGCGGTCGCGGGATCCCATTTTTTGCCATATTGTCGCGAGGTAGTCCTGGGGAATTAGAGGACTCCTCGGACCTCTATTAATTTCAGGGATCAATCTGAAAACTAGAAGACGAAATACCTTTTCAGTATCTTTTTTTTTCTTTTATTGATATAATTATTTTAAAACAATCCATAATAAATACACAACACGGCAAAACATTTTACACTAAAAATAATATCTAATTGCATATAAATATATGAAATAACATTTTAAAATTATTACTATTTCTTAGCATGAATAATAAAAAAAACAATCTTAATTAATAAAAAGAGACAATAATAATCTTTTGAATAACCTTAAATATCCCTATAAATAATATAACCAGTCAGTTAAATATAAGCTAACATAAATACGCTAAAACCCAAAAGTTAATATAGAAAGTGCGGCAATAAATAAATAAATTTAGCTTACCTAGAAGACGAAATACCTTTTCAGTATCTTTGAACTGAAAATATTCTCGCCTTTGTTTATATATTGACCGCCCGCACCGCGGCAATGAATTAGGTTCATGGGTTCAGCGAACTGGTCTGTGGTTCTAAGAATTGCCTCCCAAAAATGGTTTGCCGCCTGCAGAATCACTTTCCACAAATGGCCAGCTCGTATTGTTTGTTACTTTTGTACCATGCAAACTCAGCGTAGTCTAGACAGTGGGGTATTCTATTTTTTCATATGCGTGCTGCCCCGGCCAGCCAGGAATGTGACATTATCTCTCTCTACCCTGTGTATACGGGGTCAGTTTCCCCCTGATCTAGTTTCATTCTCATTTACCTATTACCAGGGTTGAGGCTACGTGCATACATACTTCTTGTATGTTGCTATTGGATTGTGTGTTACTGTAGGCAGAGTATATATATATATGTCCTATTGTGTATAATTTTCCGTGCTACGCTTTGTACATTGGCTCTTTATTGTATTTGTATATAAATGAAGTATTATAAGGCCTATCATCTCCCCCTATGCCTATTTGAAAAAAGTCCCTTTTTTATTTTGTATATAATGTCTTTAATATAAATTCGTACTACAAAATGAGTACATAACAACAATTATGATATATAATATACAATGAAAAACTACATCTAAATATAAAATTGCGGCAGTTTTCTAATACACACAAACTTTCCCAATACAAATCATATAATAATAACTGCCAGAAATACAATTCTAAGAAAAACAAATGGCATAAAAGCATGGAATATTGAGTTGTCAAAACAAGAGGTATTATTGTTTTAATTATCTAATGAACAATTTTCAAGCGAAAAATATCAATTATTTCGTTTATGTTGTATTTTTTTTTTTTTAAGTAGCTTGAAATATTCAGAGTGTTCCGTTAATTTCTCAAGATTCCATTGCTTTTTTACAAAGGCCATTTCTACAATTCATATATATTAACAATAAATAATAAAATGAATAACCAAAAACACACCATAGCACTGCACACTTCCCCACACGAGAGAGAATATTTATAATCACTTTTAACGCAATTTGCAGAATTATACGACAAAATTATTGTCATACTATAAGCTAATAACATCGGTCTGCAATCTTTGTTACACATATATATAAATATAGTCGTATTCTCTCTGGTGCTTAGAAATAAAATTCTCCGGGGATTATTATTCAATATTTGAATAATATTTGACATAATAAAAAACATAATACAGCAGTTTTAACAATTGAAACCTTCATGTCAATGAAAAAAGCAAACCAAGCATTTCGATTGTTATCTTAACATAAATGTAGCTCAGTCTGTCCGTAAGGTGTAACATAACACCGTGGTTATCTCTGTTTCTTACTTTTGGCGCAGTGTGTGAGATAGGATGGTCATCGTAATAAAGATAATGCTCAATTCCATGCTCACATTGTATGGATTCTTTAAAAAAAATTAAGAAAGATACCAGAAGGCGATACGGTTTTTGGATAAGATATTCTAATCTTGTGGCAACAATAGTATTCCATATGATAAAGTGTTTGTGACAAGAGCGTACCTACGGTAGTAGTAATAGTATTCATGATTGTTACAACATGGATGTTATCCTCGTTCGTATCGGTGTATTTCCGCTATAGATGAACTGGTTAAAGTAGCAGTTTTTTTTTCTCTTCTCATTCTTTTCGACTTTCAAGCAAAGTGAATTAATGAGAGTTCATCCGTTCCTCATTTATCTAGTATTTCCCTAGATGTATGTTCAAACATTTCGTATTTTGGAAGTGAGATAGCTATTTGCTCCATTATATTATTACTTGATAATACATTATCTATTATCATGCCATTAAAATATGATCCTAAGAGAGGTACATTAATTAGGTAAAGGACGTTAACTGTCCTTTCCGTTTACACAATTCTTGAAATTGTGATTTGTGATTTGATTAAAAAAAAACTTTAAATCTTAATGACAAGGGATTCTCACTAGTATTATACCAAACTCGCGATTATGTTGTTTTGTTTTTTTTTCAATACAATCACTCACGTTTGATTGTATTTATGCTATTACCGTCTTGAAGCACGGTTTCAGCATATTCTTTACTATTTACCATAGTTACATATGGTGTTGATATTCGATTTATCGTCGTAGCGATATAATTTCGAATAACAGTTTGACTCATTAGCCGAATACATTAGATTTCCTTTTCTTATATAAAATAAATTGTCCAAATTCTTCGCAATCCTTTGATGAAATCTACACCTGATACCATAAACGAATGATCAATTTCGTTAATAATGAAATACCATGGATTTGATGTTAAAATATTGGCATCATTGTTCTTGATATCCTCATTATCGGGAATAGGAAATTGTTCTATCTCGTATATTCGAAATTTTCCTTTGCGAACTATTGGAAAAATATTGATATATAAACGGAATCTTTATATTGGCCGTAGACACATTTTTCGTAATAATACGAAGCTTCATGTGAAATCAAATGGTAATCATTTGAAATTGAGTCAATCTTCTCACAGATACATCATGAATCATTTCATTTTATCTGCCGTAATAATATATAAAGACAATTGTCATTATTTAGGTACCTACTTATTACTTTATTTATTTGTATACGCCATCATCTCGGCGAACTTTTCTGTATATATCATAATTACTCTCTCTGTTTATACATGCGCATATTTTTTCTTTAATTATTTCCCGTCTATGATTGACTATTTTTCTTACGAATTCGTCAACCTTTTTTTTTTTTTTTTTTTTTTTTTATCTCCTCATTCAATGATGAGTACATAAATGGCTAAACACGTTTGTAACGTCGTTTATCTCTGCCATTATAGCGTATCCGTGTTCCATAGGATAGCTCACTGGCTTAATAGCTGTGCTTAACACCTGTGTACCTTAATCTCTTACATATGATAATGCTTTTGATTCGGAGTATCAAATGAAACCGCCGGAAGTATTCCATTAACGGTTCTAATCAAATAGCGTTTCAATATTTTGTATCATCTGCAGTAGATGTGTCTCAACTTCCATTACTAACGGATGTCCATTAAATGTCTATTTATTTAGCAAAATGCTACTCAATAAACCTTCATTGGAGTTTTTTTTTTTTTTTCTTTTGCCGCGGTAACCGACGAGTACCCTATTGATAAACTATCATTAATTACCTTGAATCATATTATTTCTTCCCTTTCTTTTTTTGTTTATTTGATTTGTTGATATAGAACTGTCTGATCAAAGCATCACTTACGTCCGTATGCTTAATCCAAGTGTCTTTATATTTTTTGTTTGACCACTGTACTAAGAAGTATTTTTCATTATCTATGAATTTAGCCTTCTTCAATCTTTTCGCTCTGTACCATTTTTTATTATCTTGTTTATCACTTTGGCTAGTTTTATTACTGGTATCAG
The DNA here is from genome assembly GCA_021229015.1 of Solen grandis. Classification (NCBI taxonomy): domain Eukaryota; kingdom Metazoa; phylum Mollusca; class Bivalvia; order Adapedonta; family Solenidae; genus Solen; species Solen grandis. The sequence goes on from CM037789.1 coordinate 34,670,504, forward strand.
CCGTATGGCTGTGCGAATTCAAGTCTTGGGTCTGTTGTATTTCAGGAATTGTATTTTGCCTGTCCTGAAGTTCACCATTTTGTAAATGGAAATAACCCTTGTCCTCAACTGGTTGCCTAAGATCTCTAGGATCTATGAATTCCTTTAATCGGTTTATATGTACTGGTGATTTGATTTCTTTGTTTGTATTTATATTTCGTAGAATAAACGTGTTTTTGGGTAGTACTTTAGTGATATAGTATACGTCCTTAGAAAATTTTCTGTATAATTTTCTAGAGGCATCTTTTGGAATTTGGTTTTGTTTTAGTAATACCAGATCTCCTAATTTAAAATACCGTTGTTTAGATTTCTTATCATAATTCTGTTTCATTTTAGATTTTGCTTGTTGTATGTTTTCGTTGCATAATTTCCATATCAACTTTAATCTGTCCGTTAATGCTTCAACATAATGTTCTGTCTTAGGTTTTGGTTTATTTTCAGTGAATAGTAAGGTTGTGATTGGTGAATTCATATGTCTACCAAACATAACCTGATATGGAGAATACTTTGTAGTGTCTGCACATATTGTTGAGTTATATGCTATTTGAACAGAAGATAATTTGTCAGGCCATTCTTTTTCATCTAAAATTGTTGTTCTTAACATGCTTAGTAAAGTTCTCTGAACATTTTCCACTTGTCCATTTGTCATAGGGTGAAAAGAACTTGTGTTTTTCTTCTTTATTCCGAAAAAGCTGTACAGAACTTGCATTATGTTTCCGATAAAATTCTGACCTCAGTCACTTATTAAAATTTTAGGTGGGCCTAAAATTGAAAATATATGATGAAACATTTGTTCCGCTATCTCTTCTGCATTTTGTGTTTTTAATGGTAGAAAAATTGCATATTTAGAGAATGCGCAGATAGTTGATAACACATACTTGTAGCCTTTGCTTTCTTTGGCAACGGTAATGATATCAACATGAACTACTTCCCACGGTTCTGATGGTATCGGCATTTCAGTAAGAGGTGCTGGTTTGTAGGTTGCGTCCCTTTTATTAACTTGGCAAGAGGTACAAGATATTATGTAATCTTTGATATCCTGATACATTCTTGGCCAATAGTAAAATTGTCTCACGGTATAAAATGTTCTATCAAGACCAAAATGTGAATTATCATGTAGGGAATACAAAATATCATTACGTAACACTTTGGGTAAAGCTAATTGCCTAATAATAGATGTATCTTCTGCTTTCTTTCGTCTCGGTTCATAGAAATGCCAAAGAATTTCATCAAATTTATTCTTTTGGCTTGTTTTGAATCTTCAGGTAAGATTTTATTTAAAATGTAATTATAAATGTCTTTAAAGTCTGGGCATGACTTTTGCAGTTGAGCCATATCAACATCTTTATCATGATTTACCATATGGCTAATGAAGTTGTCTAAGGTATTATTTTTGTTGATATCGCTGGTAACGTTACTTGATTCATCAGATTGATCTTTATCTGATTGATTGATATCTGATTGAATAACATTTGGTTCGTTGGTGTCAGTTACTGTCATATCTGTGGAACTGAGGCGTTCAGTCTCTTTATCATGTGAACTATTTTTTAATTTGTCTGATTCATGCGTTTCCCTTATCTTTTTACTTTGTGCTCTTGTTAGGACTGCTAAAGTGCCAGGTGAAGGGGTTGTGTCTTGGAAGAGGTATTTAATATCCTCAAGACCAATATCTATGTCAGCGTTGACATTTTGAATTTTGTTATGGACTATTCTGCTAAGATAGTCAGCTGGGTTGTTGCATCCTTTATTGTACATTATTTCATAATCAAAATTTTCTAGTTCAATTGCCCATCTGTACATTCTACTGTTCGTATTTTTCATAGTATGCAAATATGTTAATGCTTTATTATCCGTTAATATTTTTACTGGGACATTCCAAAGGTAGTGCTTACAATCTCGTAGGGCAAATATAATTGCTAATAGTTCAAGTTCTGAACTGCCATATTTTCTTTCATTATCTTTTAATGATCTTCCTCCATATTGTATAACATGCATTTTATTTGACTCTTTATTCATTTGACATAAGATATAACCTGTCGCTATGGTTGATGCATCCGTAAAAAGCATAAATGGTTCATTGAAATCAGGTAATTGTAAAATAGGTTTTGAAACTAGTGCCTTTTTAAGCTTGTTAAAAGCGTCATCGTGTTCCTCTGTCCATTTATAAATTGAGTCTTTTTTCAATAGATTGTTCAGTGGTGCGCATATTTTAGAATAATCTTTTATAAAACGTATTAGGAAAGTTGTCATTCCTAGAAAGCTCTTTAATGCTCTCTGATTTTTAGGTATTTGACATTTTTCGATTACCTGTAACTTTTTAGGATCAATTTGTAAAGTATCTTCCTCAAATACCATTCCTAAGAAAGAGATCTTAGATTTCGCTATTTCACATTTGTCCAAATGGAGTAGCAGATTGGCTTCTTTCAATGCGCGAAAAATTTGTTCCAAATGAACTACATGCTCTTCTATTGTTTTTGAGAATATGATTATATCGTCCATATAACCAATGCAAAATTTATATAAGTACTTTTGAAGTACTTTGTGTAAGAACATTGACCAATACGCTGGACTGACAAGTGTTCCAAATGGCAGACGCTTGTACGCGTATGCGTTACCACTACTTGTTCGAAATGCTGTGTATGGTATACTATCTTTACTTAAAGGCAGTGTGTGGAATGCATTTTTAATATCAATTTTGGAGTAAATTAAAGGTTTTGAGTCCGAAATAATATTTTTGACATCTTCCAATGTTGGTAATTGAAAATATAACTTCTTCGAGATTTTGTTCAACAGTCTATAATCGATACACATTCTATATTCTTGTTTCTGTGTTTCTGAAACTTTCTTTTTCTTCACTATCACAATTGGACTGCTAAATATAGAAGATGATGGCTCAATTATACCTTTGTCTAAAAGTTTTTTAATCTCTTTCTCTTCAATTTCTCTCATTTTGGGATTTAACGCGTATGGTTTACTTCGAATGGGCATCGAATTTGGTAACAATTCTATTTTACATTCAAAGTTTTTGACTTCCCCTACTTCTTCCTCTTTATTTGAAAAAATGCTTTCATAATTTTGCAATACTGATAACAAATTTGGATTGTTTTTATGAGAATCTCCTATGTTGAATAATTTAGATATTCTTGAATAATCAGATTCTAAAGTCGAATTGATATTTTTGGTTTTAGGTATTGAAAAGATGTTGTCTTTCCCCTCAAGTTTCTCGAGTTGTGCAATAATTGTGCCCTTTGTAATTGTCTGTCTTTTCTGTGAATTGTTTACAAAAAGGTAACAAAATGGTTTGATTTTGATTTTGTCTACATAGTATGTCTGTTGGGCAAGTTTCGCTCTTGCTAGTTATTATGAATGTATCATTCCTAAAGTTATTTCCGATGTGAATTGGAATTTTACGAACTGAGTTAACTGATAGCTGTATCTTTTTATTGGCAGTGATGTTATATATTTTATTATTTTGCATTTTAGTTTTTAATACATCCGGAATACAGAATTTGCTTTCTCTAAAATTTATAAATGCATTAAAGTCCTTGAAAAAATCTACTCCTAATAGAACATTATGAACTAATCCTGAAATAATATAGAAATCATATTTGATAATTGTTTTATTAATTTGAATTGGTATGTTTACTTTCCCTTGTACTGTATGTTTTGATCCTGATATAGCTGTTTTAAATTGGAGAGATGTCGGTTTAATTTTAAAATTGGCGTCATTTACAGTTTCAAGAAATTCGAGACTTATAGCAGATATGTTACTTCCTGAATCTAACAGAATAGCTGTATCTCTGTTGTTTATTTTGCCTGTTATTAAATTTTCCTGGAAAGACGTTATTAAAGATATCGCGTGATTGTATCTTTTATGCGTTTTGTTTATTGTATTTCTTTGTTGCGTTTTTTCATTTTTTGTATTAAATTTCTGTTTTTCGTGCTTATGTTTGCTCTGTCCATTGACACCGTCCCGTCAACTTCTTGCTTTTAGACACATCCTTCGGAAATGACCGATTTTCTTGCAAAATGTGCATTGTTTATTCGAAGCTGGACAATTGTGACCTTGATTGAAATTTTGTCCGCATCTATAGCATGGGTTAAATATTTGAACCCTTGGGTTAACAGTGTATTGATTTATTAATTTTGGTTTCTGGTATTCAAAAGGTATGCTTGTTTGTCTAAAAGGCCTTCTAAAGTTATTTGAAAAAATTTGTGGAGTCATGGTGTTGACATAAGTCCTGTCATTTTTTGAATGTACTTCCGTCTTCAGCCCTTAATTTCGTCAATCAAAACCTGAAATTTCGTATCAATAGCATTTACTGTCAACGCGTTTGTCATTTCGCATAACTTGATGTATTTGCTTAATTCAGACAGTGATGTAGGTTCTTTCAGTAATACTTTTGTCCGAATATCATCATGAAGACCATTGACCAATAGTGAGATTAAAATTTTCTCGTCCAGTTTAATGTCAGTTGCCATTTTTAACCCCCTTGTCTGCAGTTTCTAACGGTTTTTGTTTGATAGAGATAAGATTATAGTCAAGTTCCTTAGTTTGAAATTGTTTGGCTAAGGCATTGACTGTCTCGTCAAAGTTTGATTTAACAGTTTCGGGTAAGTTATCATAGTACGTCTGAGCGGGTCCCTCTAAATAAAAATTTAAAACATCATTTTTGTGTTCCTGAGGTACTCCATTTAACAGACAGAATTTATGGAATCTGGACATAAAACTAGTAAAACTCTCGTTATCTCTACCTGTGTAAGGGATTAACTTAATAAATTTGTGAGGATTAGACATATTACCTCGAAAGCTTGTTGGTGCTGAAGGTTCCGGATAATCCATTTTTGAAAATTCCATTTTATTGTCAATTAATTGTTTTTCTACAAAACGTTCATTGGTTTCCTGTACTGTCACTGGTTCCGGTGTTTTGACGGTACTGTAATCTTGTAGTTGTGGGCGGTCTGGGCGTGTAGACGGTTTCCTCAGTAGATTTTCCGCAGGTGTTTGAATGGATTGTTTGTAGGAGCTGTTTATCAGCGTTTCTGTAGGGTGCCGATCCGTGAATGAAGTAGTGTACGGGTTATCTTCCTCTCGATCTTGTAGCGGTGAAGTAAATGTTAGTTTCTTAATGAACGTATCGTCTCTCACAGTGCCGTCGATATGCGGGGTTAGTTTAGGTGGGTCATTTACACTTTCGCTTTGTGGAGGTGTTAATAAAGTACCCGAGTTTTTACTCCTAGAAGAGCCTAGAGTTCTGTAAAAATCCTCTCTAAGCTTTTTATGGCGTTTTTTAAGGGTTTGTATACTGTCTAAAAGTTTAGATTTTGGCTTATTTCTAGGTGACCCGTTGTTGACATTATTTCCAATATTGTCTATGTCAGACTGCATCTTAATGTATTAATTGTGTATTTGTCCATTTCTCGCTTTTTCTTTGACGGAATACACAAAAATTAGCTAGAAGATGTCGGTGACTGATAATAAAGTTTGCAGAATTAATCTGGTATGGGTAATGAAAGTGTAGTACCTTTGTTAGCCATGTTCTTTGCGTCCGTCATTATCCATTTAAGTTAAAACACGATGCTGCGTCCGGGAAATATCCATTGTTGCGTTTCGTCCAGTAAGAATCACATTCGCCACATGATACGTTAATCCGTGATTTTCCACCATTGTCAATCCGGGATTCTCCACCATGGTGTCACGAGGTAGTCCTGGGGAATTAGAGGACTCCTCGGACCTCTATTAATTTCAGGGATCAATCTGAAAACTAGAAGACGAAATACCTTTTCAGTATCTTTTTTTTTCTTTTATTGATATAATTATTTTAAAACAATCCATAATAAATACACATACACGGCAAGAACATTTTACACAAAAAATAATATCTGAATTGCATATAAATATATGAAATAACATTTTAAAATTATTACTATTTCTTAGCATGAATAATATCATGAAAGAATATTTAAATAGAAATTAAATGACAATTATCAATAAAATACTCAGCATACAAAATACAATTAATAACAATATTTCCTTGCAAAAGCACAATCTTAATTAATAAAAAGAGCTATAATAATCCTTTTGAATAACCTTAAATATCCCTATAAATAATATAACCAGTCAGTTAAATATAAGCTAACATAAATACGCTAAAACCCAAAAGTTAATTTAGAAAGTGCGGCAATAAATAAATAAATTTAGCTTACCTAGAAGACGAAATACCTTTTCAGTATCTTTGAACTGAAAATATTCTCGCCTTTGTTTATATATTGACCGCCCGCACCGCGGCAATGAATTAGGTTCATGGGTTCAGCGAACTGGTCTGTGGTTCTAAGAATTGCCTCCCAAAAATGGCCTGCAGAATCACTTTCCACAAATGGCCAGCTCGTATTGTTTGTTACTTTTGTACCATGCAAACTCAGCGTAGTCTAGACAGTGGGGTATTCTATTTTTTCATATGCGTGCTGCCCCGGCCAGCCAGGAATGTGACCTTATCTCTCTCTACCCTGTGTATACGGGGTTAGTTTCCCCCTGATCTAGTTTCATTCTCATTTACCTATTACCAGGGTTGAGGCTACGTGCATACATACTTCTTGTATGTTGCTATTGGATTGTGTGTTACTGTAGGCAGAGTATATATATATATGTCCTATTGTGTATAATTTTCCGTGCTACGCTTTGTACATTGGCTCTTTATTGTATTTGTATATAAATGAAGTATTATAAGGCCTATCAATATTTTCACTATTTCCGTTACCATAGCAACCACAATTTTAGTCAAAGAACAAAAATAAAACTAGAAGTCGTTTGTTTAAGATACAAACGAAGCGGCTTTCCGTTTGCTTATTTCAAAGGTGTTGAATATATAAGTTAAAACAAAGAAATGGAATAATGTTGGCTAATAATGTTTAATTCAATACGTAAATCATCATTATCATAAATATATACTTATGTTCAAAATTAAGCTTTATTTTTTATTATTTTTTTCATTTTCATCTTCTTAGGAAGATATTGAGAAAGCATATATATGGACGTTACGATTACGCAACAGTTTACTATCATGCAGAAAAAAATACTAATACAATCCTCAAGTTTTTTTTCTTACGTTAGTCAATCAATTTTAAAAGTTTTTTTATTCTTTATTTAATATCTTTTTCTTCGTTAGCATAATACTTAACAAATATTCATTGCAATTTGACCCACAATTGAAATTTTAAAAAAGAAAAAAAAATTTCCTTTAAATTTTGTTTTACATTTGCAAAATTAGATAGAAACAAAGGCAGAGGTGTTATGAAAATACTTTCTTATTTCTATGTAATTAACGTTATAAACGTCTTGAAACTTTCAACCATTCATTTGCTTTATATATTTGCTTATTTTTACAGATTTAGAAAAAGAAACCGTTAAACATTTAGAAAACATAAAAAATCAATAGGAAGATCTACATGTATTTGTCATTTTCTTAAGGTTTGCAGAAAGCCGTCAAAGCAAATGCAATAAGTTATCCATATAGGTTTTCTGGCTCTAGTATAATTTTACTAATTCATCGTAAATGCGACTCTTTTAGAAAAAAATGTACCACAATTTACTATTCAACGCAGGCACTCTTTCCTGCAAAAGAACAATCGGATCTTGCTTAACCAACCCAATGACCGCTTTCATTTCTTTCTTCAAATTAATATATTTTCATGAATTAGCCCTATAAAGAAAAACATGAATAGGTCATGTTTGATAACGTACTCACTTGAAATTTTCTGCGCATGTCAAGGCACGGCAATATTACTTATTTAAAGTTAATATGTCCAATCTTATGGTTTCTTTTAAATGTATTTCGCTTACAAATCAATGTTGTCATAAACAAGTGACACAACATAAATTCCTTAAGGTATGCTTTAGATTGCCACAATACTCATGACGCTGAAGCGCGAATACGTATTTAAATGAATGATTTTAATATTTCAACCACGGCAAAATCAAGTGACTAAAGAAAAGTATCTGTTTTGGAAGGACATGATTAGCTAACATTCTATTAATCCAGATAAAAATATATTCGAGAATGTGAACATGTTTGTTTTCACATTTTCAAGTAAGCGTTCCATCAAACATGAATATCTGCCATGTTTGATGACGTAATAACTTTAAATTTTCAAACCCTTATGAACGTACTAATTTTCGACATTTTTGACAAGTTTAAGTTCATTGATCTAATTGGCGATTTTATATGAATTTTTAAAATAATTCTTGCTTTAGTATTCATGACGTCATAACTACGTGACAAATCAAACATTTCTTGCAGTATGCATCACTTCAATTTTAACTCTATCAATTCTCAAGATTTCAGTTAAGACTGATTCAAAATTCATGATACCAGAGCAAGAGAAATGTTAAAAAATGCCTTTTTGTCTTTTTAATGACGTCATAACCACGTGACGTAAAAGAAAATCATTCAGAAAAAAGAATGTAAACCTCTATGCCGATATGCTATCCAATGTTCATGCTTCTAACGCATCAGGGGGCTTTGTAACATTAAAATGTAATTTAAGGACCAAAGTTCGAATCTCAGTTGTGCCATGAAATCTTTTATATTTTCGAATTTGGAAATTTGAATGCCACGGTGCAAATCTACATCCTAAAATATATCTTCTGTGAAAATATCAATATAATCGGACCGAAATTGAAGGCTCTAGAGCGCGAACAAAATTTTGAAGGTGACGTCAAATCTGACGTCATTTGACGTCATTAAAAATTAAAAATAAATGAATTTATAAATTTAAAGATTTTAATCGCTGCAATACAATTTTCAAAAAGATTGAGTCAAAAGTCTTGATACCAGAGGGATATAAATTTTTTTAAAAGTTGCTTTTTGTCGTTTTTATGACGTCATAATCACGTGACTTAAGAAAAAATCCTTTAAGAAATAGAAAGAAGACCTCTAGGCTGATATGCTGTCCAATTTTCATGCTTCTAACGCATCAGGGGGCTTTGTAACATTAAAATATAATTTTAGGACCTAAGTTCGAATCTTGGTTTTGCCATGGTATCTTTATATTTTCGAATTTGGAAATTTGAATGCCACGGTGCAAATCTACATCCTAAAATACATCATCTGTGAAAATATCATAAAAATCGGACCAGAATTGAAGCCTTTAGAGCGCGAACAAACTTTTAAAGCTGACGTCAAATCTGACGTCATTTGACGTCATTAAAAATTAAAAATAAATAAATTTATAAATGTAAACTTTTTAATCGCTGCAATACAATTTTTAAAAAGATTGAGTGAAAAGTCATGATATAAGAGCGAAATAAATTTTTTAAAAAGTTGCTTTTTGTCGTTTTTATGACGTCATAATCACGTGATTTAAGAAAAAATCCTTTAAGAAATAGAAAGAAGACCTCTATGCCGATATGCTGTCCAATTTTCATTCTTCTAACGCATTAGGTTACCTTCTAACATTAAAATATAAATTTAGGACCTAAGTTCGAATCTTGGTTTTGCCATAAAATCTCAATTTTTTCAAATTTTGAAATTTAAATGCTAGGGTGCACTTCTACCTTCTAAAATACATCTACTGTGAAAATATCAAGAAAATCAGACCAGAATTGAAGGCTCTAGAGCGCGAACAAACTTTTGAAGCTGACGTCAAATCTGACGTCAATTGACGTCATTGAAAATTAAAAATTATTGAATTTAAAAATTTATACTTTTTTGTCGAAGCATTTTAATTTTCATGTTGCTTGACCATTGGCAACATATATAAATTAACTCTTGAATTAGGTTGGAAGAAGAAGAATAATAATAATAACTAGATTTCGTTTCCACGGCAAACGATAGGACTTTCTGCAAACCGCTTAAAACTCAATCAAACTGAAAATTATTAATATGGAATACGCAGAAAATATTAGGTATCTAGAGTGTAACCTATACATTCTTTGAAAATTTTCAAAAAATTCATCAATTGATAATGTTTCAGATCGCTTACAAACTTTTTGATCCAACGTCTATTCTGAAGTCATATGGATGTGAATATAATTGCATATGAAAATTCAGCATATTTAATATATATGCCCTAAATTTTTTGTAGTTCTGGACCATTGGGATCACACTGAATTTTCTTGCACCAGAAATGAAAACAAATAATAACCCCATGATGTCAAATGACGTCCGGCCTATGAAAATCTGAAGAAAACCTTTAAAATTACAATATGTGTGAATTTCAGCGTTTTATCTCATATGGAGTACTCATTCTGATTAAAGTCATCTCCTATATAAACGCTACATAAGACTGTAGGAAGATCGTGTACTTTAGTCAGATTGTACTAAATTTAATTTCGAGGTCACATTTTTTTTAAACTTGGTTTCACCACAGAACCTCGGTCCTTTCAATATTTTGGAAATGAAAGTAAGGATGCACAACAAAATCCTAACTTATACCTTCTGTGAATTTACTAGAAAATCCATTCAAAAATAAATTCTACAGAGGGCGTACAAACATTTTAACTGACGTCAAATCTAGCGTCTATGATGTCATATGATATGCTAGTTGTCTTTGTCTTTAACTACAGAATATACCCAGTCGGCAGAAGTTATCGGGCCAATATAGCACTGATATCGGCACCTATGTCTGCACTGTGGATGATTAATACCTCCACAAAATGCTTTGATACAGGAGAAGCCAGACTCCAGGCAGAGCATAGATAAGCACTTGTATACATAGCAGATTATATATGATAGCAATCAATAAGTAAATAAAGGCATTTTTTAAAGTGGATAAAGAATCAGTTATGGTTATTTGGCACAGCAGTATAAAAGTGTAGTCACAGTTCTTAGACATTGCACTTCTCTTAGTCGCCATCTGTTTACATTTTATGTTTCAAGTAAATACCATGTATAATATTCAAGTTAATGTTGAGACAAGAAAAAAAAGCTATTTAACAAAGGGAGATAATTAAACAAGAGGGCCATGATGGCTCTGAATCGCTCACCTGATTATAAATGAGCAACATATGTTGGATTTTTCATATTGACCTACTTTTTGACCCCACATGACCCACTTTTGAATTTGTCCAAGATTTTATGGAAACAGACATTCTGACTAAGTTTCATGAAGATTGGCCAAAAATGTGGCTAGAGTGTAACAAGGTTTTTTAAGATTTGAACTCATGACCTACTTTTTGACCCCACATGCCCAAATTCGAACTTGTCAAAGATTTTATGGAAACAAACATTCTGACCAAGTTTCATGCTTGGCCTAAAAATATGGCCTCTAGATTGTTAACAAGCCAAATTGTTGACGACGCACGACGGACGAAGGGCCATCACAAAAGCTCACCTTTGAGACCGTTGTGCTCAGGTGAGCTTAAAATGGGACCAGGTAGAGTTACAGTACTTGGACACTGCAGTTTTCCTAGTTGCCATCAGATTCTGGTTACATTTTAAATTTCAAGTCAATACATTGTATAATATTTGAGCAATGTTCCGGACAAGAAAAACAAAATTAACCAAAGGGAGATAATGCAAAAATGAAACCAGGGCAATAATTGAAACAACTCAAGTGAAATTTATGACATGCACCTATCCACCTGATTATCAATTCACACACAACATTTGAACCGAGTTGGTTAAGAAATGTAGTTGGCATCACAAGATATTTAAAGTCAAATCAGGGGCAATAACTCCGTAATCCTCGTGGGAACGAAGTGAATTTTGCGTCTTGTGCATCTACTGCTAATGAAGAACATTTTTTGCAAAGTATTAGATGAATCAGACTGAAATTGAAAGAGGAATTCACTGGACAAGACATTTCAAGTTGATTCAGGGGCAATAACATCGTAATCCTTGTGGGAATGAAGTGAAATTTGCGTCTTGCACATTTAGTTCTTCTGTCAGGGGTCATGATAAGCTGCGTATTTGCGTAATTACACAAATAAAATAGATAAAAACCCAATTCTTTTAAAATTCTAGCGTATCAAAAAGCAATTAAAATTAGATTACTCAAATATCCAAAATATTAAAGCGTACTGGCATGCAACATTTTGAAACCGAGTGATGTTTACAAATACTCAAATATGTTTGACTGGTTACTTGCGAATCCGCAAAATAGTCTTCAAACGATTTCCGGTAATTTCCTACTTTGGGTTCCATTCAAGTAAAACATAAATCCAGTCTGTCTTATTTGTTCATCTGACGCTTTTCTATTTGTTTGCTCTTTTCTATTTGTTTGCTTCAAATATGGTTACATAAGGCAGGAAGAAACGGGTAAACGTTTAAAAACAACACTGAGTAGATACCTAGCACTGCAAACCAAACATCAGGCATTTGTGTCACAATAATTGACGATCTGGAAGTTGAGATAGAGTTGATAGCATCCAATTCCATGTTAACCAGTAAATAATTTGTTTTAATTCAATATTTAAAAGTGCTAAATCTTTGGATCAGGAAGATCAAATATGATTGAATGTTTTTGTTTTATTTAATTGTTGAGGAGCTAATGATAAATCCTGCATATGATAATTGTTAGATTGACATTGTTGCATACAAGAACAGCAGGCATATATACCAGTAAGAACATGTACTGTTATTTCAATTCCAAAATTAAGTCGATGAAAAAAAAGCAATTGACTTAATTTTGATGGAGTAACCATATTTTCATTACTCAATTAAAATTGTGAAAACCCAATTCCTTGAAAAATTGATGAGTAAATACCCAATTGACCTCAAACCTTATCTGTAGCCCTGTTCTGATAAATATCTATGCCAAGTATCAGGTGAAATGGCTGAAAGTACCGGACAAGATTTTGCTTAAATACCGCATGACCGACTGATCAACCAACCGACTGACCAACCAACCCACCAACAGGGTGATTCTCTTCCATTTGTGCTGGTATACAGGGGTTTTCATTTCAAAACAAAAATAAATCAATAAAAACCTAGTATCATATTAATTAATATAAAATCTTAGGGTTTTTAGAACAGGGTTGCTTGCAAAACTGTTCTAAGGAAGCACACATTTTGGATTTGACAACAGTTTGGGGCTATATTAAGATTTATAGATTTCCCTCTTTTTTACTATACACAGAGAAAAAAGTCCAAAATTTATTTTCTCTCTTAACACTTTATGGTGACAATTTTCATGTTTATTTCAGACTCAGAACGATTGCGATTAAAACTAAATAAAAATGTATTGAAAATAGATGCTGGAGATATTGTATTTAATAAACTGTAATGAAAACAGATAATAATTATGCAGAAGGCAAATTCCCAATTCATGCTTAGATATTTCGAAACATAACAGGCTGGAAATTCCAGCAATAGCCGACAATATATAAATTGAAGGTTTGAGTCCCAGTCTTTTTTTTTTTCCTTTTGTTTTTTTACAGCTAATTGTTGTTGTTTTTTAATTTCTTTTGCAATATTAAGCATACATATTTTTGCCATAATGAAATCAGTAATTCAAGTACATGTGTGCGTAAATATATAAAACACTAAGTTACATGTAAATCAGATCTCTCTCGAGGACACACACTTTAAAAATTAAAATTATGTGCGTCTCCTCGGACGCATGAATATTTCATACATTGAAACTCAAATTATCATGGTTAATGATTTGTCTTAACCGTTTACTCAGTTCAACTTCATAATGGTTTCATAATGGGTTTTCCCCATGCGCTTGCGACTAGCCTGTTGAATATGTGCAACAAGCTTTTATTTGCCAACATATAATAATCCCTACTGGGACCTATGTTTACATGCACTGAAATACACACGCGTGTGTATATATTCTCCAAGTACATGATTGAAATCCTTTGCTATTATATAATCTTAACGGAGCAGTATTTCAATAGAGATTTGACTGTTTCGTTACATTTTGGAGTAAACTTAGTTCATGTAAATTTTAACACCAATGAACTAGCAGTATAATTGGACATTTGTTAAGTAAAGATGACCTGTCAGTTGATGGTTGTCGCATTACGACAGAATAATTATGTTCAAAATCAAAACCTACAAGATGTAAAAAAGAAAGACCAATGCTGTTTTGGGTTAAACATTATTTCAAATTGCCTACACATACCATCTTTTCTACATCTGTTCAGCATTCTTGTCCTATTTTTTGATAAACAAAAATAAACAAATTTAAAAAAGAATTTTACCATATAAGAATATATAAGAAAAAATGAATTCAGGTTTTGAAAAAGACAATAATGTAATGCCCAAGCATTACTAATTTTTCTTACCTTTGTATTTGTCTTTGGGTTGGATCAATTTGTATCTGCTATTTGCAGCGTCTTTGACAAATCACATAAATTTTGACAGTTGACTGACTTGTCTGCCAGCAAACTAGCCAAATTAATGCATTACGCCAGGAATATTCTCTTCACCTCCGTGTCACATTTGCAATCTGTCTCGATGTAAACATGCCATGTACTGATGTAGGCTACAGTAATCCATTTGTAATGTCTGTATTTAGATTTTCAGTGTGATTTAGATGTCATTTCCAGCTTGATTCACTTTTACAAGTTATAATTAAGGTTTATGCCAAGTAAATCCGTTTGATTATTGGTAGAACATAGTATTTTTAAAAGTTTTAATCTGCAAACCCCCTTTTACACGAGGGCGACCATTTTGTTTACATCTTGGTTAGCTCTGACTGGGTATATATATTGATAAAAAATTAAACCTTAAATTTTTTTTTAAAATATGATATTAGTAAAAAGTTTATTTTGCAATTTATATGACTAATACATATCTGTGAACTTATATTTTCCGAAAATGCATTAAAAATTTTTCAATATTCTAGGGTTTAAATTCCTATTTTTCCTACTTAAATCAATTTTAAAAAACCAAAGTAATCGTCTTAAAATTGTCTACATCTCACTCGCTTAATGTGAGCCCTTATTTCGAAGAGTTTTAAGATATTAGCCGTAAAAACACGGCAGAATCGCTGAAATTCTACATGTTTAAATTCTTATTTTGGATGTAACTTCCTTATACTTTGATCAATTTCAAAACTTAAGGTACCAAAATAATCGTCTGAAAATTCTCTACATTTCACACGCTTTATGTTTAGGAATATTTTTAATACTTTTTGAGATACAAGCTTTTAAACCTCCTGAAGAATGAAAAAATCACCAAAGCTATATGCACGAATTTCGTTTTTTTCCCATAACTCCATAAATCTTTGGCCAATCATTAAACTTTAAGTATCAAAAGAACGGTCAAACATTGCTCTACAAATGATATTCATCATCATATTTTCAAAAATCAAAGTTTTTCGAGATATAAACTGTTAAACACAATGGGGGTTACCAAATATTCATTTTTCCGCCATAACTCAACCGATTCAACCCCGATCATCAAAAACTAAATATCTTCTGAAAGATCTTTCCAAGCACTACAAATTATACACGTAGTGTCTCGATAGAATATTTACCGTTTTCGAGATATTTAAGGCCGAAGAAAAAGCCGATAATTGATATATGACCTTGACCTTTGGGATTTTCCGGAAACGGAAGTGACATGGCTCCATAGAATCTAATACTGCATCTTCAGACAAAATTTCAAGCAAATCATACAAAAAATAAAGCCTACAGGGCTTAAAAACCGTTAAGTTTTTATACGAAAGTTTTATTAGCATTATGACGTCAAGTGACGTCATATGGCGTTCATCTTTTCAGAATATAAAGAAGACTTACAGACTTATATTCAGTCAAAATATCAGCTTTCTAGCTCTTCTGGAAGCGATTTTATACGCATTTGAAATTTGACGTCATTAGTTCGAATCTTGGATTCGTCATAAAACATTTGCCTTTTCGAATTTGGAAAAACGGACACCGGGATGCACAACTAGAGCCTAACATACACATTCTGTGCAATTTTGATGAAAATCGGTTCAGAAATAATGGCTGTAGATCGCGTACAAACGTTTTCACCCGACGTCAAATCTGACGTCATATGACGTCATATGAATATAAAATTCATTGCATCCGAAAGCTCATGGTTTGAAATATACGCCATAAAATTTTCATTGTTCTGAGTCAATGGCAACACCTCGAAATTAACACAAATATAAGAGGAAGAAAAAAGAATAATAAGAAGAAGAAGAACTAGATTTCATTCGTTGATACGAATGATAGGACTTTCTGCTACATTTGTCAAATACTTAAAAGCAAAAACAGTAAGAGGATATGAAATTGCATCCTTTAACTTGCTTTTGTATGGCCATAACTTAAATGAACTTTGAAAAATAAACCGTTTAACTTGGAGGAAATTGCAAAAGTAACTGAAAATCATTTTTTTATATCGATTTATTTAACTTGGACTATTTTTATAATCTATGTTACAAATCAAATTTATTTAAAACGCTTACAATTCGAATTCCATCCTGTAATGATGGCTGTAGACCGCGTACAAGAGTGTGTAGATAACGTCAAGTTTGATGTCACATGACATCATAGGCATAAGAAAATCAATGAAATGAAATATTAAGTATCTTAAATATATCAAGTAATTTTTTCATGCTCCTTGCAACTTTGCAATATATAGAAATTAACGCGTAGATATATTAACATTCTTTTTGACATTATGACGTCAAATAACGTTAATCTTCACAGAATATAAATAAGTCTTAAAGACTAATATTCAGTCCAAATATCAACTTTCTAAATCATCTCGAAGCGATTTTATATGTTTTTGAAATTTGACGTCAATGTTTCGAAACTTGGATTCGCCATACAACCATTGCCTTTTCGTCTTTTCGAATTTGTAAAACAGGACCCGGGATACACAACTAGAGCGTTACATATACATTCTTTGAAATTTGCTGAAAATCGGTCCAAAAATAATGGCTGTACACCGCGTAAAACCTTTTTGTCCTGACGTCAAATCTGATGTGATATAACGTCAAATTAATATGAATTACATTGCATTTTAAAGCATTTCTAAAGTATATACCATAAGATTCATGGTCCTGGGAAGTTAACAACATATTAAATTTACGCGTATATATCAGAAATAATTTTTGACCTTATGACGTCATATGACGTCAAATGACGTTCATCTTCAGAGAATGTAAAGCACTCTTGGAGACTTATTTACTTTCCAAATATTAGATTTCTAACTCATCTGGAAACGATTTTATACGTATTTAAAATTTGACGCCAATGGTTCGAATATTGGATCCGCCATAAAACCTTTGCATTTTTGAATTTGGAAGAACGGACACCGGGATGCTCAACTATAACCTAATATACACTTTCTGTGAAATTTTTATGAAAATCGGTTCATAAACAATGGCTGTAGACCGCGTACAAACTTTTGTAGCATCTGGCAAGTGTAACGTCATATGACGTCATAGGCATATGAAAACTGTAGAATTAAAAATATCAACATTTGAAGCAAAATGTCATATAATTTCCATTCCCATGGACCATTTTAACATATAGAAATTTTCTTGTAAATATTAGAAATAGATTTTCATGTATTGACGTCATCTGACGTCACATGACGTTCATTTTCACAAAATCGTTCAGTCATCCATAATCCTACACAATGTTCAAATATCAATATTCTATCTCATATGGGACCGATTTTATAAGCATTTGAAAATTAACGACCTCGGTTCGAATCTTGGATTCTCCATAGAACCATGGTCTTTTAGAATTTTGAAAAAACGGAAAGCGGGATGCACAACTAGATCTTAAAATACACATTCTGTGAAAATTTGATGAACATCGGTTTATATGTAATGGCTGTAGACCGCGTACAAACTTTTGTAGAATATTAAAGTGTGACGTCATATGACGTCATATGCTTATAAAAAAATAATCTTGTTAATGTTAGTAATATATTTTCATATAATGACGTCAAGTGACGTCATATGATGCAAATTTTCAAAATATTTTTCAGACTCCGAGAGACCTATATACTGACCAAATATCAACTTTCTATCTCAAAAAGGACTGATTTTATAAGCATTTGAAAATTAACGACCTCGGTTCGAATCTTGGATTCTCCATAGAACCATGGTCTTTTAGAATTTTGAAAAACGGAAAGCGGGATGCACAACTAGATCTTAAAATACACATTCTGTGAAAATTTGATGAACATCGGTTTATATGTAATGGCTGTAGACCGCGTACAAACTTTTGTAGAATATGTAAAGTGTGACGTCATATGACGTCATATGCTTATAAAAAATATTGAAATAGAAATTATATCGTGTGAAACATATGTCATTAAATTTTTATTGCTCTTCGACCATTTCAACATATAGAAATAATCTTGTTAATGTTAGTAATATATTTTCATATAATGACGTCAAGTGACGTCATATGATGCAAATTTTCAAAATATTTTTCAGACTCCGAGAGACCTATATACTGACCAAATATCAACTTTCTATCTCAAAAAGGACTGATTTTATAAGCATTTGAAAATTTACGACCTTGGTTCGAATCTTGGTTTCGCTATAGAACCTTGGCAATTTCGAATTTTAGAAAAATCGATATATACTATAATTTAATATTAGAAATACATTATCATATAATGACGTCACGTGACGTCATATGACATTTATTTTCACAAAATGTTTAAAACTTCTAGAGACCTATATACTGATAAAATATCAACTTTCTATCTTAAATAGGACAGAATTTATAAGCATTTAAAAATTTACGACCTTGGTTCGAATCTTGGATTCGCTATAGAACCATGGACTTTTCGAATTTTGAAAGACGGACTCCGGCAGCACAACTAGAACTTAATATACACATTCTGTGAAAATTTGATGAAAATCGGTTCACAAACAATGGCTGTAGACTGCGTACAAACTTTTGTAGCATATTTCAAATGTGACGTCATATGACGTCATAGGCATATGAAAATCATAGAAATCAAAATTTCCTCACGTGACTAATAAGTCATAAAAATTTCATCGTCCTAGGAGTATTGCAACATAGAAAAATAAGCGTTTAGTTAGGAAGAAAAAAAGAATAACTAGATGTCATTCGTGAAAACGAATGATAGGACTTTCTGCAAGCTGTGTTAATGCAAAAAGCAGGAGATAGAAGTTTCATGTAATGACTCACCTCTGGTAGTATTTCATGTTCATGCTGAACAACTGACATTATATTCCGAAATCAGTGCAAATGATAAGAACTAAGTATTAGTCTGTGACGTAACATGATGTCATATGACGTAAGGACATGACTGCAAACTTGATTTCTAGTTTAAAGGTCCTATGTTCGAATCTTACTTCAGCCAAAATACTTCGGTTTTTAGGAATTAAGGTTAGCTGACAAAATATTCACACCTTAGTTGCAAAATGTACCATCTGTAAAAATTTGAAGAAAATCTTATCATAAATGGCGGCTGTAGAGCGCGAACACCATTTTTCACTATTTTCAGCTGAAAATACTGTTGCTCAAAAGCGCATACTTTACTGCAATAACTCTGAAATTTTCATTATTTTGAACAACTGGCATCATGTCGAAATCATTGCCTCAAATTAAAATTAAGTGGTATGCTTATGACGTCCTATGACGTCACGATTCAAAATATTTGTAGAAATGCTGCAGAACTGCAAACTGTGTAAGTTTCAACTTTCTATCTCATCCTGAAGTTCTTTAATCCTAAAATGAAATTTTCGGTCCTATGTTCGAGTCTTTTTTCAGCAACAGAACTTCGGAATTTCGGTTAGCTGACAGGATATAAACACCTTAGTTTCAAGATGTACAATCTGTAAAAATTTGAAGAAAATCCGATCATAAATGGCGGCTGTAGAGCGTTTACACCATTTTTCACTATTTTTAGCTCAGACGTCACATGACGTCATAGGGTTCTGAAGATGCTTTTGTTCAAAAGCGCATACTTTGTTGTCATAACTCTGAAATTTTCATTATTCTGAACAACTGGCATCATGTCGAAATCATTGCCCTAATATAAAAAATAAGAAGTATGCTTATGACGTCATATGACGTCATATGACGTCACGACTCAAAATATATGTAGATATTCTGTCGCACTACAAACTGTGTAAGTTTCAACTTTCTGTCTCATTCTGAAGCTCTTTAATCCTAAAATGAAATTTTCGGTCCTATGTTCGAATCTTATTTCAGCCACAGAACTTCGGTCTTTCGGAATTTCGATTACCTGACAGGATATGCACACCTTAGTTTCAAGATGTACCATCTGTGAAAATTTGAAGAAAATCTGACCATAAATGACGGCTGTAGAGCGCAAACACCATTTTTCACTATTTTTAGCTGTGACGTCATGTGACGTCATAGGGTGCTGAAGATGCTTTTGTTCAAAAGCGCATACGTTAGTTTCATAACTCTGAAATTTTCATTATTCTGAACTACTGGCATCATGTCGAAATCATTGCCCTAATATGAAAATTAAGAAGTATGCTTATGACGTCACATGACGTCATATGACGTTCCGACTCCAAAAATTTGTATAAATTTTGCAGAACTGCAAACTGTGTAAGTTTCAACTTTCTATCTCATCCTGAAGCTCTTTAATCCTAAAATGAAATTTTCGGTCCTATGTTCGAATCTTATTTCAGCCACCGAACTTCGGTCTTTCGGAATTTTGGTTAGCTGTCAGGATATGCACACCTTAGTTTCAAGATGTACCATCTGTGAAAATTTGAAGAAAATCCGACCATAAATGACGGCTGTAGAGCGCGAACACCATTTTTCACTATTTTTAGCTGTGACGTCATGTGACGTCATAGGGTGCTGAAGATGCTTTTGTTCAAAAGCGCATACTTTACTTTCATAACTCTGAAATTTTCATTATTCTGAACAACTGGCATCATGTCAAAATCATTGCCCTAAAATGAAAATTAAGAAGTTTGCTTATGACGTCACATGACGTCATATGACGTTCTGACTGAAAAATTGTAGAAATTCTGCAGAACTGCAAACTGTGTAAGTTTCAACTTTCTATCTCATCATGAAGCTCTTTAATCCTAAAATGAAATTTTCGGTCCTATGTTCGAATCTTATTTCAGCCACAGAACTTCGGTCTTTCGGAATTTCGGTTAGCTGACAGGATATGCACACCTTTGATTCAAGATGTACCATCTGTGAAAATTTGAAGAAAATCCGACCATAAATGACGGCTGTAGAGCGCGAACACCATTTTTCACTATTTTTAGCTGTGACGTCATGTGACGTCAGAGGGTGCTGAAAATCATTGAATTCAAAATTTCCTCACGTGACTAATAAGCCATAAAAATTTCATCGTCCTAGGTCCATTGCAACATATTAAAATAAGCGTTTAGTTAGGAAGAAGAAAAGAATAATAATAATAATAACTAGATGTCATTCGTGAAAACGAATGATAGGACTTTCTGCAAGCTGTGTTAATGCAAAAAGCAGGAGATAGAAGTTTCATGTAATGACTCACCTCTGGTAGTATTTCATGTTCATGCTGAACAATTGACATTATATTCCGAAATCAGTGCAAATGATAAGAACTAAGTATTAGTCTGTGACGTAACATGATGTCATATGACGTAAGGACATGACTGCAAACTTGATTTCTAGTTTAAAGGTCCTATGTTCGAATCTTACTTCAGCCACAATACTTCGGTTTTTAGGAATTAAGGTTAGCTGACAAAATATTCACACCTTAGTTGCTGAATGTACCATCTGTAAAAATTTGAAGAAAATCTTATCATAAATGGCGGCTGTAGAGCGCGAATACCATTTTTCACTATTTTCAGCTCTGACGTCAGGTGACGTCATAGGGTGCTGAAAATACTGTTGCTCAAAAGCGCATACTTTACTGCAATAACTCTGAAATTTTCATTATTCTGAACAACTGGCATCATGTCGAAATCATTGCCCCAAATTAAAATTAAGTGGTATGCTTATGACGTCCTATGACGTCACGATTCTAAATATTTGTAGAAATGCTGCAGAACTGCAAACTGTGTAAGTTTCAACTTTCTATCTCATCCTGAAGTTCTTTAATCCTAAAATGAAATTTTCGGTCCTATGTTCGAGTCTTTTTTTCAGCAACAGAACTTCGGTTTTTCGGAATTTCGGTTAGCTGACACGATATGAACACCTTAGTTTCAACATGTACAATCTGTGAAAATTTGAAGAAAACGACAATGGTGTATTTTTTTTAAAGCGCATACTTTGTTGTCATAACTCTGAAATTTTCATTATTCTGAACAACTGGCATTATGTCGAAATCATTGCTCTAAAATGAAAATTAAGAAGTATGCTTATGACGTCACATGACGACATTTGACGTCACGACTCTAAATATGTTACGAAATTATGAAGAACTGCAAACTTTGTAAGTTTCAACTTTCTATTTCATCCTGAAGCTCTTTAATCCTAAAATGAAATTTTCGGTCCTATGTTCGAATCTTATTTTAGCCACAGAACTTCGGTATTTCGGAATTTCGGTTAGCTGACATGATATGCACACCTTAGTTTCAAGATGTACAATCTGTGAAAATTTGAAGAAAATCCGACCATAAATGACGGCTGTAGAGCGCGAACACCATTTTTCACTATTTTTAGCTGTGACGTCATGTGACGTCATAGGGTGCTGAAAATCATTGAAATCAAATCTTCCTCACGTGACTAATAAGCCATAAAAATTTCATCGTCCTAGGTCCATTGCAACATATTAAAATAAGTGTTTAGTTAGGAAGAAGAAAAGAATAATAATAATAATAATAATAATAAACAGTACAAACCCAATAGGACTTTCTGCTTTAGGCAGAAAGTCCTAATAAACATAACAAACCCAATAGGACTTTCTGCTTTAGGCAGAAAGTCCTAATAATAATAATAAACAGTACAAACCCAATAGGACTTTCTGCTTTAGGCAGAAAGTCCTAATAATAATAATAAACAGTACAAACCCAATAGGACTTTCTGCTTTAGGCAGAAAGTCATAATAAGAATAAATAGATTTCATTCGTTGATACGAATGATAGGACTTTCTGCTAAAATTGAAAAATATTAAGATTAATACCGTTAGAAAGAATATATATTAAATTCTCTACCCTTTACTTTTTTTCGTATGGACTTCTTTTAGCTTTGACGTCACATGACGTCATAAGTGCTGAAAATTCTTTTGTTAAAAAGCGCATACATTACTCTCATAACTCTGAAATTTTCATTATTCTGAACAACTGGCATCATGTCGAAATCATTGCCCTAAAATTAAATCAAGAAGTATGCTTATGACGTCACATGACGTCATATGACGCAACGCTCAAAATATATATAGAAATTCTGCAGAACTGCAAACTGTGTAAGTTTCAACTTTTTATCTCATCCTGAAGCTCTTTAATCCTAAAATGAATTTTTCGGTCCTATGTTCGAATCTTATTTAAGCCACAGATCTTCGGTCTTTCGAAATTTCGGTTAGCTGACAGGATATGCACACCTTAATTTCAAGATGTACCATCTGTGAAAATTTGAAGAAAATCCGACCATAAATGACGGCTGTAGAGCGTGAACACCATTTTTCACTATTTTTAGCTGTGACGTCATATGACGTCATAGGGTGCTGAAGATGCTTTTGTTTAAAAGCGCATATTTTACTGTCATAACTCTGAAATATTCATTATTCTGAACAACTGGCATCATGTCAAATTCCCAAAATAAAAATTAAAAAGTATGCTTATGACGTCACATAACGTCATTTGACGTCACGACTCAAAATATTTGTAGAAATTCTGCAGAACTGCAAACTGTGTAAGTTTCAACTTTCTATCTCATCATGAAGCTCTTTAATCCTAAAATGAAATTTTCGGTCCTATGTTCGAATCTTATTTCAGCCACAGAACTTCGGTCTTTCGGAATTTCGGTTAGCTGACAAACTATTCACACCTTAGTTTCAAGATGTACCATCTGTGAAAATTTGAAGACAATCCGACCATAAATGACGGCTGTAGAGCGCGAACATCATTTTTCACTATTTTTAGCTGTGACGTCATGTGACGTCATAGGCTGCTGATAATCATAGAAATCAAAATTTCCTCACATCACTAATAACCCATAAAAATTTCATCGTCCTAGGACTATTGCAACATATTAAAATAAGCGTTTAGTTAGGAAGAAGGAAATAATAATAATAATAATAAAATGAAGTCACGTGACGTCATATGACGTTTATTTTCAAATAATTGTTAGACACCCAGAGACCTACTAACTGACAAAATTTCAACTTTCTATCTCAAATAGGACAGTTTTTATAAGCATTTAAAAATTGACGTCCTTGGCTCGAATCTTTGATCCGCCATAGATGCTTGGACTTTTCGAATTTTGAAATAAGAAGTATTTAAACATTAAAAGTTTTTTTTTTAAAAAAAAAAATGTGAAAATTTGATAAAAATCGGCCCATAGATAATGGCTCTGGACCGTGTACAATCTTTCGTAGTCAATTTCAAATGTGACGTCATATGACGTCATAGGCTTCTGAAAATCATTGAAATCGAAATTCCAGCGTCTGAATCATGTGTCACTAAATTTTCATTGCCCTTCGACAATTTCAACATATAGAAATACTCTTGTTAATATTAGAAATACATTATCATATAATGACGTCACGTGACGTCATATGACGTTTATTTTCACAAAATGTTTAAGACTCCCAGAGACCTATATACTGACCAAATATCACTTTTCTATCTCAAATAGGACCGATTTTATAAGCATTTAAAAATTTACGACCTTGGTTCGAATCTTGAATTCGCTATAGAACCATGGACTTTTCGAATTTTGAAAAACGGACACCGAGATGCACAACTAGAACTTAATATACACATTCTGTGAAAATTTGATGAAAATCGGTTCATAAACAATGGCTGTAGACCGCGTACAAACTTTTGTTGCACATTTCAAGTGTGACGTCATATGACGTCATAGGCATATGAAAATCATAGAACTCAAAATTTCAGCATTTGAAGCATATGTCCTTAAATTTTCATTGCCCTTCGACAATTTCAACATATAGAAATACCCTTGTTAATATTAGAAATACATTATCATATAATGACGTCACGTGACGTCATATGACATTTATTTTCACAAAATGTTTAAAACTTCTAGAGACCTACATGTATATACTGACTAAATATCAACTTTCTATCCTACATAGGACAGATTTTATAAGCATTTAAAAATTTACGACCTTGGTTCGAATCTTGGATTCGCTATAGAACCATGGACTTTTCGAATTTTGAAAAACGGACACCGGGATGCACAACTAGAGCCTAACATACACATTCTGTGAAATTTTGATGAAAATCGGTCCATAAATAATGGCTGTAGACCGCGAACAAACTTTTTCACCTGACGTCAAATCTGACGTTATGTGACGTCATATGAATATGAAATTCATTGCATTCGAAAGCTCATGGTTTGAAATATATGCCATAAAATTTTCATTGTTCTGGGCCATTGGCAACATACCGAAATTAACACAAATACAAGAGGAAGAAAAAAAGAATAAGAACTAGATGTCATTCGTTTAAACGAATGATAGGACTTTCTGCAACATCTGCTTTATATAGTATATATAGAAGATGACATAATAGATAATCTGTCCAAATTGCAACTTTCTATCTCCTCTATTTCTATATAAAATAGCACAAATAGAACACATTCTGTGAATTTTAATAAAAGTCCGCCCATATCTTGCACATGTAGTTTACATACAAAATTTATACTATGTCATATGACATGAAAGAAAAATGAAACATTGTTCAAATGTAAGTTTCTAACTTTCATCACACATAGAATTTCATCACTCCAGCTCAGTTGTAACCTTGTTTTATTTTAGCCTCAGTAGGAAGAAGTATTGAATATCTGTATAGTGCTATATCCTTTCGACACCTGTAACGTAGTTAAACGTATTTAGCGATTTTGGCGTGTTTGGGCTTCCGTAGTTTTGCCATAAATTCCTGGAATTTCGAACTATAGTGATATTTTGAAAGGTAACATCCCAGCCTACAAACTGATGCAATATGAATATCGTTAGCATAACAATGCAGTTTTTAGATGGTCTAAAATGTGGGGCTGCGTGTGAATTTTTCAAGGCTTGCAAACTGCTCGCTAGCTACATAGTGTTGCAAATACTGATTTTTGTCTAGTGCCGTTGTACATGTATTAACTTCAATGCTTATTTTGGAAACAGTCAACATTCGACAAAAAAAAATCAAAAAAAAATCAAGATATAGCCCATCAATTGCAATTTGATATTTTTTTTTTTTTTTTTTTTTTTTAAGTCGTTGCGCAAGTTTTAAGCTGGTGCCCCGGCGGACCTTTTCCAATTTTTATGATGCATGATTATGAAATATCTTATTTTCCATGTAACTTTCTTATATGAAGTCCAATTTCAATAAACTTGGTACCGTTAGAAAGCTCTTAAAACATGCTACATTATATACGCATAATGTATAAACTTATCTTCAGTCGTTTCTGAGATATTGACTGTTAAACCTCAAGAAAACAGCATATTATCAGCAAAATTAGCTTCATTTCATTTAGTTTTTTTGCTTATAACTTTGTATTGCGTAAACCAATTTTAAAAAAACTAAATATCTTTGGAAACGTCAATTATTCAGCTATAATTCTTATTCATACATATATTTACAAAAATCGATATTTATTGAGATATGGCTACATATATGCAGTAGGGATGAAATCAAAATTTCCTCACGTGCCTAATAACCCATAAAAATTTCATCGTCCTAAGACTATTGCAACATATTAAAATAAGCGTTTAGTTAGGAAGAAGAAAAGAATAATAATAATAACAAATGACGTCACGTGACGTCATATGACGTTTATTTTCACATAATTGTGAAGACACCCAGAGACCTACTAACTGACAAAATTTCAATTTTCGTTCTCAAATAGGACAGTTTTTATAAGCATTTAAATATTGACGTCATTGGTTCGAATCTTGGATCCGCCATATATGCTTGGACTTTTCGAATTTTGAAAAACGGACACCGGTATACACAATAAGAACGTAATATACACATTCTGTGAAAATTTGATGAAAATCGGCCCATTAATAATGGCTCTGGACCGTGTACAAACTTTCGTAGTCAATTTCAAATGTGACGTCATATGACGTCATAGGCTTCTGAAAATCATTGAAATCGAAATTTCAGCGTCTGAATCATTTGTCCTTAAATTCTCATTGCCCTTCGACAATTTCAACATATAGAAATACTCTTGTTAATATTAGAAATACATTATCATATAATGACGTCAAGTGACGTCATGTGACGTTTATTTTCACAAAATGTTTAAGACTCCCAGAGACCTATATACTGACCAAATATCACTTTTCTATCTTAAATAAATCCGATTTTATAAGCATTTAAAAATTTACGACCTTGGTTCGAATCTTGAATTCGCTATAGAACCATGTACTTTTCGAATTTTGAAAAACGGACACCGAGATGCACAACTAGAACTAAATATACACATTCTGTGAAATTTTGATGAAAATCGGTTCAAAAACAATGGCTGTAGACCGCGTACAAACTTTTGTTGCATATTTCAAGTGTGACGTCATATGACGTCATAGGCATATGAAAATCATAGAAATCAAAATGTCAGCCTTTGAAGCATGTGTCATTAAATTTTCATTGCCCTTCGACAATTTCAACATATAGAAATATTCTTGTTAATATTAGAAATACATTATCATATAATGACGTCACGTGACTTCATATGACATTTATTTTCACAAAATGTTTAAAACTTCTAGAGACCTATATACTGACTAAATATCAACTTTCTATCTGAAAAAGGACAGATTTTATAAGCATTTAAAAATTTACGACCTTGGTTCGAATCTTGGATTCGCTATAGAACCATGGACTTTTCGAATTTTGAAAAACGGACACCGGGATGCACAACTAGAGCCTAACATACACATTCTGTGAAATTTTGATGAAAATCGGTCCAGAAATAATGGCTGTATCAAATCTGACGTTATATGACGTCGTATGAATATAAAATTCATTGCATCCGAAAGCTCATGGTTTGAAATATATGCCATAAAATTTTCATTGTTCTGAGTCAATGGCAACACCTCGAAATTAGCACAAATATAAGAGGAAGAAAAAAAGAATAAGAAGAAGAAGAATAACTAGATGTCATTCGTCTAAACGAATGATAGGACTTTCTGCAACCTGTGTTAATGCAAAAAGCAGGAGATAGAAGTTTCATGTAATGACTCACCTCTGGTAGTATTTCATGTTCATGCTGAACAATTGACATTGTATTCCGCGAAAAATAAGCGTTTCGATACGAAGAAAAAAAATAAGTAGCAGTAGTAGTAGTATGCTTATGACGTCATATGACGTCCCGACTCAAAATATATGTAGAAATTATGCAGAACTGCAAACTGTGTAAGTTTCAACTTTCTATCTCATCCCGAAGTTCTTTAACCCTAAAATGAAATTTTTGGTCCTATATTCGAATCTTACTTCAGCCACAATACTTCGGTTTTTCGGAATTAAGGTAAGCTGACAAAATATTCACACCTTAGTTTCAAGATGTACCATCTGTA
This sequence comes from Solen grandis, assembly GCA_021229015.1. NCBI lineage: Eukaryota > Metazoa > Mollusca > Bivalvia > Adapedonta > Solenidae > Solen > Solen grandis. The sequence continues at coordinate 34,699,117 of CM037789.1, forward strand.
AAAATTTGAAGAAAATCTGATCATAAATGGCGGCTGTAGAGCGCGAAAACCATTTTTCACTATTTTTAGCTCTGACGTCACGTGACGTCATAGGGTGCTGAAAATGCTGTTGCTCAAAAGCGTATACGTTACTGCAATAACTCTGAACTTTTCATTATTCTGAACAACTGGCATCATGTCGAAATCATTGCCCCAAATTAAAAATAAGTGGTATGCTTATGACGTCCTCTGACGTCACGATTCAAAATATTTGTAGAAATGCTGCAGAACTGCAAACTGTGTAAGTTTCAACTTTCTATCTCATCCTGAAGCTCTTCAATCCTAAAATTAAATTTTTGGTCCTATGTTCGAATATTACTTCAGCCACAGAACTTCGGTTTTTCGTAATTTCGGTAAGCTGGCAGGATATGTACACCTTAGTTTCAAGGTGTACCATCTGTGAAAATTAGAAGAAAATCCGACCATAAATGGCGGCTGTAGAGCGCGAACACCATTTTTCGCTATTTTTAGCTCTGACGTCACATGACGTCATAGGGTGCTGAAGATGCTTTTGTTCAAAAGTGCATACTATACTGTCATAACTCTAAAATGTTCATTATTTTGAACAACTGGCATCATGTCGAAATCATTGCCCTAAAATGAAAGTTAAGAAATGTGCTTATGACGTCACATGACGACATTTGACGTCACGACTCAAAACATATTGAGAAATTCTGCAGAACTGCAAACTGTGTAAGTTTCAACTTTCTATCTCATCCTGAAGCTCTTTAATGCTAAAATGAAATTTTCGGTCCTATGTTCGAATCTTATTTCAGCCACAGAACTTCGGTCTTTTGGAAATTCTGTTAGCTGACAGGATATGCACACCTTAGTTTCAAGATGTACCATCTGTGAAAATTTGAAGAAAATCCGACCATAAATGGCGGCTGTAGAGCGTGAACACCATTTTTCGCTATTTTTAGCTCTGACGTCATATGACGACATAGGGTGCTGAAGATGCTTTTGTTCAAAAGAGCATACTTTACTGTCATAACTCTGAAATTTTCATTATTCTGAACAACTGGCATCATGTCGAAATCATTGCCCTAAAATAAAAATTAAGAAGTATTCTTATGACGTCACATGACGTCATATGACGTCAGGAATCAAAATATATGTAGAAATTCTGCAGAACTGCAAACTGTGTAAGTTTCAACTTTCTATCTCATCCTGAAGTTCTTTAAGCTGGAAGGATATGTACACCTTAGTTTCAAGGTGAACCATCTGTGAAAATTAGAAGAAAATCCGAGCATAAATGGCCGCTGTAGAGCGCGAAAACCATTTTTAGATATTTTTAGCTCTGACGTCACATGACGTCATAGGGTGCTGAAGATGCTTTTGTTCAAAAGCGCATACTTTACTGTCATAACTCTAAAATTTTCATTATTCTGAACAACTGGCATCATGTCGAAATCATTGCCCTAAAATGAAAATTAAGAAGTATGCTTATGACGTCACATGACGACATTTGACATCACAACTCAAAATATATATAGAAATTCTGCAGAACTGCAAACTGTGTAAGTTTCAACTTTCTATCTCATCCTGAAGCTCTTTAATGCTAAAATGAAATTTTCAGTCCTGTGTTCGAATCTTATTTCAGCCACAGAACTTCGGTCTTTCGGAAATTCTGTTAGCTGACAGGATATGCACACCCTAGTTTCAAGATGTACCATCTGTGAAAATTTGAAGATAATCCAACCATAAATGGCCTCTGTAGAGCGTTAACACCATTTTTCACTATTTTTAGCTCTGACGTCATATGACGACATAGGGTGCTGAAGATGCTTTTGTTCAAAAGCGCATACTTTACTGTCATAACTCTGAAATTTTCATTATTCTGAACAACTGTCATCATGTCGAAATCATTGCCCTAAAATAAAATTAAGAAGTATGCTTATGACGTCACATGACGTCATATGACGTCACGACTCAAAATATATGTAGAAATTCTGCAGAACTGGAAACTGTGTAAGTTTCAACTTTCTATCTCATCCTGAAGTTCTTTAATCCTAAAATGAAATTTTCGGTCCTATTTTCGAATCTTATTTCAGCCACAGAACTTCGGTCTTTCGGAATTTCGGTTAGCTGACAGGATATGCACACCTTAGTTTCAAGATGTACCATCTGTGAAAATTTGAAGAAAATCCGACCATAAATGACGGCTGTAGAGCGCTAACACCATCTTTCACTATTTTTAGCTGTGACGTCATATGACGTCATAGGGTGCTGACAATCACTGAAATCAAAATTTCCTCACGTGACTAATAACCCATAAAAATTTCATCGTCCTAGGGCTAATGCAACATATTAAAATAAGCGTTTAGTAAGGAAGAAGGAAAGAATAATAATAATAAAAAATGACGTCACGTGACGTCATGTGATATTTTTTTCACATAATTGTTAAGACACCCAGAGACCTACTAACTGACAAAATTTCAACTTTCTATCTCAAATAGGACAGTTTTTATAAGCATTTAAAAATTGACGTCCTTGGTTCGAATCTTGGATCCGCCATAGATGCTTGGACTTTTCGAATTTTGAAAAACCGGACACCGGTATACACAATAAGAACGTAATATACACATTCTGTGAAAATTTGATGAAAATCTGCCCATTAATAATGGCTCTGGACCATGTACAAACTTTCGTAGTCAATTTCAAATGTGACGTCATATGACGTCATAGGCTTCTGAAAATCATTGAAATCGAAATTTCAGCATCTGAAGCATGCGGCATTAATTTTTCATTGCCCTTCGACAATTTCAAGATATAGAAATAATCTTGTTAGTATTAGAAATTCATTATCATATAATGACGTCACGTGACGTCATATGACATATATTTTCACAAAATGTTTAAAACTCCCAGAGACCTATATACTAACCCAATATCATCTTTTTATCTCAAATAGGACCGATTTTATAAGAATTTGTAAATTTACGGCCTTGGTTCGAATCTTGGAATCGCTATAGCACCTTGGACTTTTCGAATTTTGAAAAACGGACACCAGGATGCACAACTAGAACTTAATATACACATTCTGTGAAATTGATGTAAAGTTATAAAAAAAATTTTTAATTAAATTTTTTCCCTTTTTAATTAAAATCATATAATGACGTCACGTGACGTCATATGACATTTATTTTCACAAAATCTTTAAAACTTCTAGAGATCTATATACTGACTAAAAATCAACTTTCTATCTTAAATAGGACAGATTTTATAAGCATTTTAAAAATTTACGACCTTGGTTCGAATCTTGGATTCGCTATAGAACCATGTACTTTGCGAATTTTGAAAAACGGACACCGGGATGCACAACTAGAACTTAATATACACAATCTGTAAAAAATTGATGCAAATCGGTTCACAAACAATGGCTGTAGACCGCGTACAAACTTTTGTAGCATATTTCAAATGTGACGTCATATGACGTCATAGGCATATGAAAATCTAAAAAAATTTTAAAACAAAAATTTTTGCAACATAGAAAAATAAGCGTTTAGTTAGGAAGAATAAAAGAATAATAATAAGAAGAAGAAGAATAAACAGTACAAACCCAATAGGACTTTCTGCTTTAGGCAGAAAGTCCTAATAAGAATAATAAAAAACATAACAAAACCAATATGACTTTCTGCCGAAAGGGCAGAAAGTCCTAATAAAAAACATAACAAACCCAATATGACTTTCTGCCGAAAGGGCAGAAAGTCCTAATAAGAAGAAAAATAAACATAACAAACCCTATACGTTTTCCGCAAGTTTGCGGAAAGCCGTAATAATGTGCATAATCTACATATTGCCATCTAGTCATATACCAAGTTTCATCAAGTTAGCTTGCTTAGTTATAAAGTTATCATGGGATCCCATTTTTGCCATATTTTCACTATTTCAATTAACATAGCAACAACAATTTATCGAAAAAAAAAATAAAACAAGTGCATAATCTACACATTGCCATCTAGTTATATACCAAGTTTCATCAAGTTAGCTTGCTTAGTTATAAAGTTATCGCGGGATCCCATTTTTGCCATATTTTCACTATTTCCGTTACCATAGCAACCACAATTTTAATCGAAGAACAAAAATAAAACGACGTGCATAATCTACACATTGGCATCTAGTCATAAACCAAGTTTCATCAAGTTAGCTTGCTTAGTTATTAAGTTATCGAGGGGTCCAGATTTGAGCGGACAGACAGACGGACGGACAGACGGAGGGCAAACCTATAGTCCCCTCCGGTGTGAACTCCGGTAGGGGACTAATAAATCTTTATTTTGATATCGCTTTCTTATAACTTGACCAATTTTACTATTCTAGGTACCAAAATAAATGGCCTGAAATTCCATTGTAGCATATTTGGTTCTAGTTTTATAGGTATTCAAAATATAAACAATTAAACTTAAACCTCTTAATTCTGCATATCAAAATTCTTTTTTTATTTTCGTGTACAGTCGCGGGAATGAAATAGTAAATGCTACCATGCAATAGAATCGTCGACGCGTGTAGCCTCGTGAGTAAATTCAAATAACGCTTGTACATACGATCGAGACGACTGTATTACACAAAGTTACTAAATTTTGCGCTTTTAGCTAATGCCTAGGTCACACATTCAGGATTTTTACTGCCGTCCTTGATAGGACCATTCCCGATTAAAATGTGTCAAAAGTCTGATCCTGTGATTCGTGGCTGGAAATTCAAACCTTTATTAAAATTTGTAAAAACATTTATTTAATCACGACAACAATCAGATATTGTTCAGGAGGCGTCCCGATCCAGCCGTTTCCAGCAGAATTCGTCCCGATTATCCCGTTCTCAATCCGATTGTGATCCGATACAGCAGAATCTGTCACGACATAGTCACGATTGTAATCCGACTAGACAAAATCGGCTGAGTTTCCCGAATGTTACGGGACGCACCTAACTGTCAGGAGTGCTTGGCCGACCTCTCCGGACCATTCCCGATCCCGACTCTGTTACGAACATATACGACTGCGTTTAGACAATGATAGGACATTGAGGATAGTAATCCGACTTTTTCGCTTTTCGTGTCGTAGCGCTGTCTGATCTCAAACGGGAGCCATAATCGGCACTGTGTGAACGCCGCATTACAGACAAATTAGCTTGCAGCGTCTTGAACGGATGACATGTGTTGATCATTTTGTTTCAAACGTCTACACTTATACACGCTCATGGTATCTCAAGCTGGCAATTAAGTTACATTGTACTATAACATATATTTTCACATAGGTTATCATTTATCATAAATTTGGAATATAGCTTGTACAACATTTATCGATAGATGCAACAATAAAGTCGGGAAATTGCAATGTTTCAACAACGGTCTAAATGACATGTGTCAAAACGCTCAAAGGATTATGGGTAACGCAATGCTGCAACTGATATTCATAAGTAACGTAAATAAAATGATTTGACAAAACATTAAATCATTGTCAACACTTGTTTAGTTTGTTTGTTTGTTTGTTGGGTTTAACGTCCCACCGACAGTATTTCAGTCATTTGGAGACGATGTCTACTTAATGCAGTTATAGTGCTGCCACACTGCAGTATCACGTCGTAGACATGTGGCATGATACCACACCCAGTCACATTATCCTGATATCGGGCCAGCCAGTCCTGCAACTACCTTATATGCTAAGTGTCATGCAAGTACCATTTTTTTACGACTTTGGTATCGAACCCACGACCTCCCGCTCCCGAGGCGGACGCTGTAAACACTCGGCCACCGGGAACGGTACACCTGTTTAGCTAGTAATATCAATATGATATAAGTAAAAAGTTTTTTTTTTCAATTTATATGACTAATACATATCTGTAAACTTACATTTTCCGAAAATGCTTCAATTAAGGTGAAAGCGAAAGTAGGATATTTAATGAAAATTCTTACAATTGGCTTTAAATTCGTATTTTTTATGTAACTTCCTTATTTCTTGATCAATTTCAAAACTCTAGGTGCCAAAATAATCGTCTTAAAATTCTCTACATCTCACTCGCTTAATGTGTTGACTTATTTCATATGAGTATTAAGATATAAGCCGTGAAACTCTTACATAACGGCACAATCGCTGATATTCTACATGTTTAAATTATTATTTTTGATGTAACTTACTTATTCTTTGACCAATTTCAAAACTTTAGGTACCAAAATAATCGTCTGAAAATTGTCTACATTTCACACGCTTTATGTACGGGAAAATATTTAATACTTTTTGAGATACAAGCTCTTAAACCTCCTGAAAAAAGAAAAAAATCACCAAAGCTATATGCACGAATTTCGTTTTTTCCCCATTACTCCATAAATCTTAGGTCAATCATCAAACTTTAAGCATCAAAAGAACGGCCAAACATTGCTCTACAAATAATATTCATCATCATATTTTCAAAAATCAATGGCTTTCGAGATATAAACTGTTAAACACACTGAGGTTTACCAAATTTTCGTTTTTCCGCCATAACTCAACCGATTCAACCCCGATCATCAAAAACTAAATATCATCTGAAAGGTTTTTCTAAACACTACAAATTTTACGCATAGTGTCTCGATAGAATATTTACTGTTTTTGAGATATTTAAGGCCGAAGAAAAAGCCGATAATTGATATATGACTTTGACCTTTGGGATTTTCCGGAAACGGAAGTGACAAGGCTCCATAAAATCTAATACTGCATCTTCAGACAAAATTTCAAGCAAATCATACAAAAATTAAAGCATACAGGGCTTAAAAACCGTTAAGTTTTAATACGAAAGTTTTATTAGCATTATGACGTCATGTGACGTCATATAGCGTTCATCTTTTCAGAATGTAAAGAAGACCTAGAGACTAATATTCAGTCCAAATATCAGCTTTCTAGGTCTTCTGGAAGCGATTTTATACGCATTTAAAATTTGACGTCATTAGTTCGAATCTTGGATTCGCCATAAAACCTTTGCATTTTCGAATTTGGAAACAAGGACACCGAAAGGCACAACTAGAGCCTAACATACACATTCTGTGCAATTTTGATGAAAATCGGTCCAGAAATAATGGCTGTAGACCGCGTACAAACTTTTTCACCTGACGTCGAATCTGACGTTATATGACGTCATACGAATATCAAATTCATTGCATCCGAAAGCTCATGGTTTGAAATATATGCCATAAAATTTTCATTGTTCTGAGTCAATGGCAACACCTCAAAATTAACACAAATATAAGAGGAAGAAAAAAAGAATAATAAGAATAATAAAACTAGATTTCATTCGTTGATACGAATGATAGGACTTTCTGCTAACATTGAAGAATATAAAGATTAATTCCGTTAGAAAGAATATATATTAAATTCCCTACCTTTTACTTTTTTTTTCGTATGGACTTCTCATGCATGAACTTTTTGAAATAAGCCATATTCCAAAAATAAACAAGTAACTGGTGTTGCAAGCAACACATGAGTCCCCTACCGGTGAGGTGCATAATTTTTCCATTACCACACCAACCAGAATTTTGGTCCAAGAAAAACAAGACTTTGGTTAAAGTAAATGTAAGGGAATATTTAAGTTATGACCATTTAAGCAAGACTTACATGTAGAGTTGTTGTCTCTGCTGTGCCCACTATACAATTCATGCAAGCAAGACAGATGCAAGAAATAGAATTAATAATAGTTACCTTGCCTGATCCAAAATGTTTTTCTTTAGTCTTTAGTCTTGTTGATGAGAAATGAGAACTTTCACTCTGCATCACAACCCTGACTATATACATGCCTTATAAAATTTATCATAAAGTTATCGCGGTCGCGGGATCCCATTTTTTTGCCATATTTTCACTATTTCCGTTACCATAGCAACAACATTTTAGTCGAATAAAAAAATAAAAATGTGCATAATCTACATATTGCCATCTAGTCATATACCAAGTTTCATCAAGTTAGCTTGCTTAGTTATAAAGTTATCATGGGATCGCATTTTTGCCATATTTTCACTATTTCAATTAACATAGCAACAACAATTTTAGTTGAAGAACAAAAATAAAACAACGTGCATAATCTACACATTGCCATCTAGTCATATACCAAGTTTCATCAAGTTAGCTTGCTTAGTTATTAAGTTATCGCGGGATCCAGATTTGAGCGGACAGACAGACGGACGGACAGACGGACGGACGGACGGACAGACGGAGGGCAAACCTATAGTCCCCTCCGGTGTGAACTCCGGTAGGGGACTAATAAATCTTTATTTTGATATCGCTTTCTTATAACTTGACCAATTTTACTATTCTAGGTACCAAAATAAATGGCCTGAAATTCCATTGTAGCATATTTGGTTCTAGTTTTATAGGTATTCAAAATATAAACAATTAAACTTAAACCTCTTAATTCTGCATATCAAAATTCTTTTTTTATTTTCGTGTACAGTCGCGGGAATGAAATAGTAAATGCTACCATGCAATAGAATCGTCGACGCGTGTAGCCTCGTGAGTAAATTCAAATAACGCTTGTACATACGATCGAGACGACTGTATTACACAAAGTTACTAAATTTTGCGCTTTTAGCTAATGCCTAGGTCACACATTCAGGATTTTTACTGCCGTCCTTGATAGGACCATTCCGATTAAAATGTGTCAAAAGTCTGATCCTGTGATTCGTGGCTGGAAATTCAAACCTTTATTAAAATTTGTAAAAACATTTATTTAATCACGACAACAATCAGATATTGTTCAGGAGGCGTCCCGATCCAGCCGTTTCCAGCAGAATTCGTCCCGATTATCCCGTTCTCAATCCGATTGTGATCCGATACAGCAGAATCTGTCACGACATAGTCACGATTGTAATCCGACTAGACAAAATCGGCTGAGTTTCCCGAATGTTACGGGACGCACCTAACTGTCAGGAGTGCTTGGCCGACCTCTCCGGACCATTCCCGATCCCGACTCTGTTACGAACATATACGACTGCGTTTAGACAATGATAGGACATTGAGGATAGTAATCCGACTTTTTCGCTTTTCGTGTCGTAGCGCTGTCTGATCTCAAACGGGAGCCATAATCGGCACTGTGTGAACGCCGCATTACAGACAAATTAGCTTGCAGCGTCTTGAACGGATGACATGTGTTGATCATTTTGTTTCAAACGTCTACACTTATACACGCTCATGGTATCTCAAGCTGGCAATTAAGTTACATTGTACTATAACATATATTTTCACATAGGTTATCATTTATCATAAATTTGGAATATAGCTTGTACAACATTTATCGATAGATGCAACAATAAAGTCGGGAAATTGCAATGTTTCAACAACGGTCTAAATGACATGTGTCAAAACGCTCAAAGGATTATGGGTAACGCAATGCTGCAACTGATATTCATAAGTAACGTAAATAAAATGATTTGACAAAACATTAAATCATTGTCAACACTTGTTTAGTTTGTTTGTTTGTTTGTTGGGTTTAACGTCCCACCGACAGTATTTCAGTCATTTGGAGACGATGTCTACTTAATGCAGTTATAGTGCTGCCACACTGCAGTATCACGTCGTAGACATGTGGCATGATACCACACCCAGTCACATTATCCTGATATCGGGCCAGCCAGTCCTGCAACTACCTTATATGCTAAGTGTCATGCAAGTACCATTTTTTTACGACTTTGGTATCGAACCCACGACCTCCCGCTCCCGAGGCGGACGCTGTAAACACTCGGCCACCGGGAACGGTACACCTGTTTAGCTAGTAATATCAATATGATATAAGTAAAAAGTTTTTTTTTTCAATTTATATGACTAATACATATCTGTAAACTTACATTTTCCGAAAATGCTTCAATTAAGGTGAAAAAAGGTTTTTCTTACAATTGGCTTTAAATTCGTATTTTTTATGTAACTTCCTTATTTCTTGATCAATTTCAAAACTCTAGGTGCCAAAATAATCGTCTTAAAATTCTCTACATCTCACTTGCTTAATGTAAGCACTTATTTCTAATCATTCTTAAGATATAAGCCGTAAAACTCTGACATGACGGCAGAATCGCAGAAATTATATATGTTTAAATTCTTATTTTTGATGTAACTTCCTTATACTTTGATCAATTTCAAAACTTAAGGTACCAAAATAATCGTCTTAAAATTCTCTACATCTCCTCCTTAATGTTTTTTATATGAGTATTAAGATATAAGCCGTGAAACTCTTACATAACGGCACAATCGCTGATATTCTACATGTTTAAATTATTATTTTTGATGTAACTTACTTATTCTTTGACCAATTTCAAAACTTTAGGTACCAAAATAATCGTCTGAAAATTGTCTACATTTCACACGCTTTATGTACGGGAAAATATTTAATACTTTTTGAGATACAAGCTCTTAAACCTCCTGAAAAAAGAAAAAAATCACCAAAGCTATATGCACGAATTTCGTTTTTTCCCCATTACTCCATAAATCTTAGGTCAATCATCAAACTTTAAGCATCAAAAGAACGGCCAAACATTGCTCTACAAATAATATTCATCATCATATTTTCAAAAATCAATGGCTTTCGAGATATAAACTGTTAAACACACTGAGGTTTACCAAATTTTCGTTTTTCCGCCATAACTCAACCGATTCAACCCCGATCATCAAAAACTAAATATCATCTGAAAGGTTTTTCTAAACACTACAAATTTTACGCATAGTGTCTCGATAGAATATTTACTGTTTTTGAGATATTTAAGGCCGAAGAAAAAGCCGATAATTGATATATGACTTTGACCTTTGGGATTTTCCGGAAACGGAAGTGACAAGGCTCCATAAAATCTAATACTGCATCTTCAGACAAAATTTCAAGCAAATCATACAAAAATTAAAGCATACAGGGCTTAAAAACCGTTAAGTTTTAATACGAAAGTTTTATTAGCATTATGACGTCATGTGACGTCATATAGCGTTCATCTTTTCAGAATGTAAAGAAGACCTAGAGACTAATATTCAGTCCAAATATCAGCTTTCTAGGTCTTCTGGAAGCGATTTTATACGCATTTAAAATTTGACGTCATTAGTTCGAATCTTGGATTCGCCATAAAACCTTTGCATTTTCGAATTTGGAAACAAGGACACCGAAAGGCACAACTAGAGCCTAACATACACATTCTGTGCAATTTTGATGAAAATCGGTCCAGAAATAATGGCTGTAGACCGCGTACAAACTTTTTCACCTGACGTCGAATCTGACGTTATATGACGTCATACGAATATCAAATTCATTGCATCCGAAAGCTCATGGTTTGAAATATATGCCATAAAATTTTCATTGTTCTGAGTCAATGGCAACACCTCAAAATTAACACAAATATAAGAGGAAGAAAAAAAGAATAATAAGAATAATAAAACTAGATTTCATTCGTTGATACGAATGATAGGACTTTCTGCTAACATTGAAGAATATAAAGATTAATTCCGTTAGAAAGAATATATATTAAATTCCCTACCTTTTACTTTTTTTTTCGTATGGACTTCTCATGCATGAACTTTTTGAAATAAGCCATATTCCAAAAATAAACAAGTAACTGGTGTTGCAAGCAACACATGAGTCCCTACCGGTGAGGTGCATAATTTTTCCATTACCACACCAACCAGAATTTTGGTCCAAGAAAAACAAGACTTTGGTTAAAGTAAATGTAAGGGAATATTTAAGTTATGACCATTTAAGCAAGACTTACATGTAGAGTTGTTGTCTCTGCTGTGCCCACTATACAATTCATGCAAGCAAGACAGATGCAAGAAATAGAATTAATAATAGTTACCTTGCCTGATCCAAAATGTTTTTCTTTAGTCTTTAGTCTTGTTGATGAGAAATGAGAACTTTCACTCTGCATCACAACCCTGACTATATACATGCCTTATAAAATTTATCATAAAGTTATCGCGGTCGCGGGATCCCATTTTTTTGCCATATTTTCACTATTTCCGTTACCATAGCAACCACAATTTTAGTCAAAGAAAAAAAATAAAATGATGTGCATAATCTACATATTGCCATCTAGTCATATACCAAGTTTCATCAAGTTAGCTTGCTTAGTTATAAAGTTATCGGGATCCATTTTTGCCATATTTTCACTATTTCTTACATAGCAACAACAATTTTAGTTGAAGAACAAAAATAAAACAACGTGCATAATCTACACATTGCCATCTAGTCATATACCAAGTTTCATCAAGTTAGCTTGCTTAGTTATAAAGTTATCGCGGGATCCCATTTTTGCCATATTTTCACTATTTCCGTTACCATAGCAACCACAATTTTAATCGAAGAACAAAAATAAAACGACGTGCATAATCTACACATTGGCATCTAGTCATAAACCAAGTTTCATCAAGTTAGCTTGCTTAGTTATTAAGTTATCGCGGGATCCAGATTTGAGCGGACAGACAGACGGACGGACAGACGGACGGACGGACGGACAGACGGAGGGCAAACCTATAGTCCCCTCCGGTGTGAACTCCGGTAGGGGACTAATAAATCTTTATTTTGATATCGCTTTCTTATAACTTGACCAATTTTACTATTCTAGGTACCAAAATAAATGGCCTGAAATTCCATTGTAGCATATTTGGTTCTAGTTTTATAGGTATTCAAAATATAAACAATTAAACTTAAACCTCTTAATTCTGCATATCAAAATTCTTTTTTTATTTTCGTGTACAGTCGCGGGAATGAAATAGTAAATGCTACCATGCAATAGAATCGTCGACGCGTGTAGCCTCGTGAGTAAAATTCAAATAACGCTTGTACATACGATCGAGACGACTGTATTACACAAAGTTACTAAATTTTGCGCTTTTAGCTAATGCCTAGGTCACACATTCAGGATTTTTACTGCCGTCCTTGATAGGACCATTCCCGATTAAAATGTGTCAAAAGTCTGATCCTGTGATTCGTGGCTGGAAATTCAAACTTTTATTAAAATTTGTAAAAACATTTATTTAATCACGACAACAATCAGATATTGTTCAGGAGGCGTCCCGATCCAGCCATTTCCAGCAGAATTCGCCCCGATTATCCCGTTCTCAATCCGATTCTGATCCGATACAGCAGAATCTGTCACGACATAGTCACGATTGTAATCCGGCTGAGTTTCCCGAATGTTACGGGACGCACCTAACTGTCAGGAGTGCTTGGCCGACCTCTCCGGACCATTCCCGATCCGTAGGACTCTGTTACGAACATATACGACTGCGTTCAGACAATGATAGGACATTGAGGATAGTAATCCGACTTTTTCGCTTTTCGTGTCGTAGCGCTGTCTGATCTCAAACGGGAGCCATAATCGGCACTGTGTGAACGCCGCATTACAGACAAATTAGCTTGCAGCGTCTTGAACGGATGACATGTGTTGATCATTTTGTTTCAAACGTCTACACTTATACACGCTCATGGTATCTCAAGCTGGCAATTAAATTACATTGTACTATAACATATATTTTCACATAGGTTATCATTTATCATAAATTTGGAATATAGCTTGTACAACATTTATCGATAGATGCAACAATAAAGTCGGGAAATTGCAATGTTTCAACAACGGTCTAAATGACATGTGTCAAAACGCTCAAAGGATTATGGGTAACGCAATGCTGCAACTGATATTCATAAGTAACGTAAATAAAATGATTTGACAAAACATTAAATCATTGTCAACACTTGTTTAGTTTGTTTGTTTGTTTGTTGGGTTTAACGTCCCACCGACAGTATTTCAGTCATTTGGAGACGATGTCTACTTAATGCAGTTATAGTGCTGCCACACTGCAGTATCACGTCGTAGACATGTGGCATGATACCACACCCAGTCACATTATCCTGATACCGGTCCAACCAGTCCTGCAACTACCCTTATATGCTAAGTGTCAAGCAAGGGAGCTATAACAGTACCATTTTTTACGACTTTGGTATCGAACCCACGACCTCCCGCTCCCGAGGCGGACGCTGTAAACACTCGGCCACCGGGAACGGTACACCTGTTTAGCTAGTAATATCAATATGATATAAGTAAAAAATTTGTTTTTTCAATTTCTATGACTAATACATATCTGTAAACTTACATTTTCCGAAAATGCTTCAATTAAGGTGAAAGCGAAAGTAGGATATTTAATGAAAATTCTTACAATTGGCTTTAAATTCGTATTTTTTATGTAACTTCCTTATTTCTTGATCAATTTCAAAACTCTAGGTGCCAAAATAATCGTCTTAAAATTCTCTACATCTCATTCGCTTAATATGTTGACTTATTTAATATGGGTTTTAAGATATAAGCCGTGAAACTCTTACATAACGAAAAAATCGCTGAAATTCTACATGTTTAAATTCTTATTTTGGATGTAACTTCCTTATACTTGGATCAATTTCAAAACTTTAGGTACCAAAATAATCATCTTAAAATTCTCTACATTTCACACGCTTTATCTATAGGAATATTTTTAATATTTTTTGAGATACAAGCTCTTAAACCTCTTGAAAAATGAAAAAATCACCAAAGCTATATGCACGAATTTCGTTTTTTCCCCATTCCTCCATGAATCTTAGGTCAATCATTAAACTTTAAGCATCAAAAGAACGGCCAAACATTGCTCTACAAATAATATTCATCATCATATTTTCAAAAATCAAAGATGTTCGAGATATAAACTGTTAAACACACTTGGGGTGACCAAATATTTGTTTTTCCGCCATAACTCAACCGATTCAACCCCGATCATCAAAAACTAAATATCATCTGAAAGGTCTTTCTAAGCACTACAAATTATACGCATAGTGTCTCGATAGAATATTTACCGTTTTTGAGATATTTAAGGCCGAAGAAAAACCCGATAATTGATATATGACCTTGACCTTTGGGATTTTCCGGAAACGGAAGTGACATGGCTCCATAGAATCTAATACTGCATCTTCAGACAAAATTTCAAGCAAATCATACAAAAAATAAAGCCTACAGGGCTTAAAAACCGTTAAGTTTGAATACGAAATTTTAAATAGCATTATGACGTCATATGACGTCATATGGCGTTCATCTTTTCAAAATGTAAAGAAGACTTAGAGACAAATATTCAGTCCAAATATCAGCTTTCTAGCTTTTCTCGAAGCGATTTTATACGCATTTGAAATTTGACGTCAATGGTTCGAATCTTGGATCCGCCATAAAACCTTTGCATTTTCGAATTTGGAAAAACGGACATCGGGATGCACAACTAGAGCCTAACATACACATTCTGTGAAAATTTGATGAAAATCGGTCAAGAAATAATGGCTGTAGACCGCGTACAAACTTTTTCACCTGACGTCAAATCTGACGTTATATGACGTCATATGAATATGAAAATCATTGCATCGGAAAGATCATGGTTTGAAATATATGCCATAAAATTTTCATTGTTCTGAGACAATGGCAACACCTCGAAATTAACACAAATATAAGAGGAAGAAAAAAAGAATAATAAGAAGAAGAAGAAGAAGAATAAGAATAACTAGATTTCATTCGTTGATACGAATGATAGGACTTTCTGCTAAAATTGAAAAATATTAAGATTAATACCGTTAGAAAGAATATATATTAAATTCTCTACCCTTTACTTTTATTCGTATGGACTTCTTTTAGCTTTGACTCACATGACGTCATAAGTGCTGAAAATTCTTTTGTTAAAAAGCGCATACATTACTCTCATAACTCTGAAATTTTCATTATTCTGAACAACTGGCATCATGTCGAAATCATTGCGCTAAAATTAAATCAAGAAGTATGCTTATGACGTCACATGACGTCATATGACGCAACGCTCAAAATATATATAGAAATTCTGCAGAACTGCAAACTGTGTAAGTTTCAACTTTCTATCTCATCCTGAAGCTCTTTAATCCTAAAATGAAATTTTCGGTCCTATGTTCGAATCTTATTTCAGCCACAGAACTTCGGTCTTTTGGAAATTCTGTTAGCTGACAGGATATGCACACCTTAGTTTCAAGATGTACCATCTGTGAAAATTTGAAGAAAATCCGACCATAAATGGCGGCTGTAGAGCGTGAACACCATTTTTCACTATTTTTAGCTCTGACGTCATATGACGACATAGGGTGCTGAAGATGCTTTTGTTCAAAAGAGCATACTTTACTGTCATAACTCTGAAATTTTCATTATTCTGAACAACTGGCATCATGTCGAAATCATTGCCCTAAAATAAAAATTAAGAAGTATTCTTATGACGTCACATGACGTCATATGACGTCAGGAATCAAAATATATGTAGAAATTCTGCAGAACTGCAAACTGTGTAAGTTTCAACTTTCTATCTC
>CM037789.1:34715569-34765569 GCA_021229015.1 Solen grandis
TGAACGTTATTAGCACGACATAAGAGAATTTGCTCGGAGGACCTACTGAACATCCATTCGTCATGGTGACTGCTTAATACACGTGACCGCTATCACAAGTTTGACTGTATAAAGTGCATTTTCACAGTTATATTGTGGTTCATTATAGTGCGTCATCTACACTTTGACCCAAAACTTAGCATTACATAAAAGCTGCACTGCTTTTGTTAGGTAAACCACACTGCATGTACATGTAATCTTCCTGTCAAAGAAACTGACAGCTTGGTTAAAGCAGCTGCTAATATGAAGCAAATGTTTAATGACAGTTTTGGAATCTGAAAGCAGATTGGATTCTTAAAGCATGTGACACCTAAAGCAGGGTTAACATGCTTTTTCACTTACAAGAATCTTTAAAATGCACTTTTTGATTTCACTCAATGTTACATCAGACAGACTATTTAAAAATATTACAATAAATCAAGATGTAAAACAGACTGAAAATAATATGTTTCATGTTCTTAACTAAAATACAAAGTTACTTACCTTTTCTGCAGAGGTATTTGATACTGTCTGACATTACACCACTCATGTCCTTAGTTATTAGCATCTCAAAGGTGTCAGGGTCCTCAGATAGACCAGATTCTGAAAACATACACACACTCAAAGATGCAGAATAAGTACCACATGATATTAGTGTTTGCCTCAACATGCACATAATATGGAATTTCATGAAATTCATATCCAAGAGGAGGCATTTAAATTTGATTTATCTTCAATGAATTACTAAATAAGATACAGAAATCAGTATTTAAGCCAGACATTTTTTCCAAAATATTTTAGGTTTAGGAAATATGAATATTTTTTTTTCAAATAGTTTTGAACCATCTTTGCTGAGGGCTACCCAAGCAACATCTGTGCCAGTTCATTATGAAATCTGGCTAGTTTTAAGAACCAATAATTAAACTCATGTGATGTAAACTAGCCATGCCCTGATTGCCAATGTATTATAGAAACTAATATGAAGTGTTACTTGTAATACACGTGTCACCTGCTGAAAGAAATGTGACAGAAAAAGTGTGACAGACAGATGATGGCGAAGGGATCCCTATGTGTCACCTCTTATTACAGCATGTGAAACAAAAAACTATACATACCCATGCTTTCTGTGAGATCCAGGGTGACAGTGGGTGGTGTGAGGACTCTAGAGTTGAGGCGAGGCAGCACATTGTCTTTCTCCATCAACCAGTTCAGAATATTGTGGCTGTCATGGAGACGGCCCTACAAATAAAGGTCAAGGTCAGATAAAGAAAGTTCAAATGTATTTTACAGTAATCTATAATGTATTAATGTGATTTCTTTTTTCCAAATTTTGTGGCTGACTTTAAAAGATTTCTCTATATTGGCAGAGGGCATTAAAAGTTATTTTCACAAGCAGAAGAGTTGCTAAGTATCAGTTACAAATATTCTTTTCATTTCATCCTATTTTGTCTGTCTTACTTAAGTTTTTACATACTTTCTTTCACTTTTGTTTCTGAAATTCCCAACAGGTAACCTCAAACTTATAATTGGGAATCAGTTTCAGTTAGTTCTCTTTACAAATGGTATCATCTGAACATCTATGGTAAATATCTTTAAAGTCTTTCACCCAAAAGAATGAAAAAAATCATGGTCATTCATTCTATAGCAAGGAATTAATTGTAGGACATCATTCAGAGGCATGAAATAAATCCAAATCATTCATTAAATAGCATTAAATAAATTGTAGTCATTCATCCAGACACACGAAATAAATCAGTCATCATCCTATGGCACGAAATATATTAATTCACCTATAGTTAAGGGGTTTTAAGGTAACAGCACCATACTAAGAAGTTGGTCTCCTTTCCCTTACCTGGTAAACATTCTGCTGTATGGAGGGAGTGGCCTGCATGATCTCAGTGATGACTCCCTCCTCAAAGTTGTCCTGGGAAAGGTCCTTCTTCTTCAGGGGTTTACCATTCAACAGCACCTGGGGGAAGTCACTCAGCCCAGACTTTGCAAGGAAGTCCCCACTGCTCTGTAATTGGAGGGAGAAAGATATTTTTTATACAGAGAAACATTCTTACAACAAACATGGATTGTTTTAGAGATATTTGGGTGCTTTAGGAATGGGGATGATTTAGAGAGATGGTCAGGTTGTTGCTGTTTAGGGGAGGTAAACTTAAGGAAGTGGTTGCTGTGCAGAGGGGTTTGTTGTAAAGAGGTGGTTACTATAGGGATGTAACTGATCAAGGGAGGGGTTGTTGTACTGAGGTGGCTGTTATAGGAAAGTAGTGGCTATTGGGAGGGGTTGTTGCAAGGAGGTGATTGCTAAAGGAATGTGGCTGCTATTGGGAGGGGTTGTTATAGGAAGCTGAATGCTATAGGGATTTGGCAGCTATAGGGAGAGGTGGTTGCTTCAGGGATGTGGTTGCTGTAGGGAGGGTTGTTATAAGGAGGTGGCTACTATAGGGAGGGTTTGCTATAGAAATGGGTTGCTGTAAGGAAGTGGCTGCTATAGGGGTGTAGCTTTTGTAGAGTGGTGGCAACTGCATGTAATTCATGACTTCTGATTGAATCAACTGCCCTTATACAATGAAACATACATACCACCTAAAACTTTTAAGTAAAACAATCTTTAGCTTATATGCACAGCTATTTCATAAGGCTTCTGACTTTTCCTTTAAAAGACATTGCAAGAGTTACTGTTTTGGTTTTAGAAAAGCATTCTTTTACAAAGCCAAATTTTCTCATTTCATTATTTATAAATCTATATAAGAAGTTTTCCATGAAACACACGTGTCACCTGCTGAAAGAAACGTGATGGAAAAAGTGTGCAAGACAGAGTGTGACTGACAGACAGACAGAAGGACAGACAGACAATCAAGGAGAGATCATCTGTGCATTCCAAACCTAACCCACCTTCTGAATATAGTTGTATTCAGTGTCGTCCCCAAAAACTTTCTCCATGTCCTCATCAGGATTCTGGTTCTTAAACTCTGCAATCACCATCTCTGGAGTGATCTCCCCTGACTTTGCTGTCTCGTACACCTGTAAATCATTTGCATATGTATACAATAAATCTTATTAAAACTTAGTTTTTACCACCAATTAGGAAAACAACTGTATTCTGTCTAGTGTTCCTAGGTCGTACTACTGTCACCTGACTACAGTTAAATAATTTGTGTTATTTTACAGCCTGAGTCATGGGCTATTATTTTCAGGTTCTTGTCCTATCAAACTTTTTACAGAGCTTTATTTTGGTTTCTTAAATTATGCCCATAGCTTTCAAATTGAGATATTTTGCTTAGAAAATCATCAAAATTGTGAACATTTGAAGATAACTATTCAGTAAAGAATGAATTCCAAAACCATCATTACAAAAAGGAGAGTGAATGGTTATCAAATCTAACATGAGTAACCATTAATTTCAGACTTTCATAGGAAGCACATCAAATGCATTTTCTGTTGGTGGGGGGGTGGGGGTTATAATCTTAATATCTTATAATATCTGCTTTGAGGACACCAAACTTTCAAAAAATTGTTCGAAGTCAGCATCATCATTTTTAAAGCTGGCATTTTCTTTGGCTTCTTACATGAAATAATGAATCAGAACTTTGCTGTATATTAATACTGCTTGTTTGTTTTATTGCTTTTATTCAACATTCTACCGATAGTATTCCAGTCATCTGGAGTGCTGCCTCACTGTGGTATTATACAGTAACAAGTGGCATGATACCACATCCAATTACATTATCCTGAAACTGTGTTAACCAGTAATGGAACTACCCTTACATGATGATCACAGACAACAAACAATGAAGAAGATATAAATTTACAACCAATAAACTTTCTCTACTTACATCAGTGATAAAAGTCAAGGCTTTATCTGGGCTCTCCTCTTGGCGGAGGTAGTCAAAGGCACAAGCCAGCGCCACCCCGGCATCCTCCTGCCCAGATACGGAGGTGTCCGACTCCACTACTAACACCACGCCTATTCTGACCGGCACGCTGTGGACGTAGAAAGCCTCAGCCATCTTCAGCAGTTCCCGGCTGTCAGGGTCCAGGGGGTCAACAATGAAGACCTGAAATACACAGCGTAATCATAATATTACTGATAAATGAGGGTGACATACAGATCAACATATCGGAAAAAAAACAATTCCAAGATATTCCGTTCAGCAGTGACGGAGATTTCAAAATGTGAAAATATAACAACATAACCCATAACAGTTGAGACTATCATGGCGACTGTCTGTTTTTAGCGACAGCCTGTCTGAACCGATCTTGGAATTTCCCCCTATTTCATTTCCGTATACAAACGGGCCTTTGTTATATAGCAAGACTTTTGTTAGCAACTGTTGTTCACACCTTTTGGGTCATTATCAATGTTTTCAAAAGTCACTGATTTCCTCTCTAGGGGCAAGCCAGGTGCACATACGAGAACCAAAATGGCAGACAAAGCAAAAAACAAGAACGCTCAGTAAATCAGAAAAGAGACGCCATAAAATTAATGGACCAAGTGGTTCCAGCTTATAAAGTGGTAGAAAGGGTTGGAGTCAGCAAGACTCAAGTGCAAAACTTGTGTAAATGGAAAAGAGAAGTGCAAAAAGACCTTGAAAGCCACTATTTAAGGAGCGGTAAAATGATTTGTAGATTTTAATAATCATTTTATTTTTTAAAAGTAATTCATTTTAATGTGAAAATGATTATAAAATTTTAATACACCATAAATGCTGCATTTAAATTCATATGAATGAAATAAATTTGAATTTACATTGTCTTTATACTCTATTGTTAACTTTCATACAAAAGCTGTCAATGAAGGTGATTAATACCCCTGCAAAATGTTTTGATACAGGAGAAGCTAGACTCCAGGTGGAGCATAGATAAGAACCTGCATATATAGTATATAGGTTATGATGGCAAGTAAGTAATAAGTAAGTGAAGTCTTTATTTTAAGTGGCACAGTAGTTTAAAAGTGTATAGTTACAGATCTTGGACATTCTTTCAAGTCAAAACCATGTATAATATTCGATAGTGGTTAAGATTTTTGCAACCAAATTTGAACAGAATCATTAAGAAATGTAGAAGTTCACGTCACAAGATTAAATATTTAGAGTCAAATCAGGGGCAATAACTCTGTTATCCTTGAGATAACTCAAATGAAATTTATGTCATGCACTTCTGCACCTGATTATCAATGCACACACCAATCAGTTAAGAAATGTAGAAGTAGTTTGCGTCACAAGTTTTTGGGATAGATGGACAGACCGACAAACCATCAGACCGACAAACCAACAGGCCAACAAACTGACTCCTATATACCCCCTCTCAAACTTCTTTTGCAGGGGTATAATTATTTTTAAGACAATTGAAATTTGAATTTAATTAATTTTATTAAAAGCATTCATATAACTGATAACAGACACAAGCAATTATATCAAACAGATAACAAATGCAACCTTGCACATTTTATAGACCTAGATAACTCTCTTGAACTGGAAAACATATTTAGGGACTGTCTAATGTGACTCCTTTTGGCTTACTCCGACGGAAGGTCACATAAGACAGTCTCGACTGTATTTTTAAATCTAACCTGAGAATTTGTTGTCTAAAGCAGAGATTAAATGTTGCACTTGCCTTAAGTGCATATTTGATAGCATACTGTGCAAATGTATTATAATCTAGCGTACATTTTGTCTGTTTACATTTATCTGTTTATATAAGAAAATAAAAATTCCGACTACAGCTTGAAACCCTGAATTTAAACACTGACTTAAAACAGTCCAATGATGAACACTAACTTTATTTTTTAAGTCAATAAATTGATTTAGATTTACATTAAATTTTCAAAGATATATTGTGGTACAAAATAGCAGTTTTATATATATCTAGACTTGTATCATAGCTTCATAATGGAGATGCACTGTGTAGATGAAGTTAAAAAGAATAAACATAAAAATAAAACATATTTTATAAAAACATCTAGAATTTTGTATAGTATCAATCTATCTTACTCTCAGAATTATGAAGTGGAGGCGTATGTACAAAACTTTCATACCAGATGGAAAAAGTTTTTGGCCACATGTCTCAGCATTCCAGGGTATGTAGGCCTTAGTATGTCCTGGGCCTGGTTAGGCCAGTGTTTGTATTTGGCATCATTTTCAAGGTCATTGATAAACTGAAATACAAATAAAACAAAAACAATTACATACAAAGTCAGATTTTCAGTCATCAATATTAAGGCAGACAAGCTCAATTCCTAATATATCTTTTTATGTAGCAAAATTCTGGAAGGGTTGAACCACCGTATCTAAAATCTAATTTGGACAAGTTTGACTAAATAAAATCACAAATTTGAATAAGCTTGACCAAATAAAATCACAAATTTTAACAAGCTTGACTAACTAAAATCAGAAATTTGAACAAGCTTGATTAAATAACAATGCTGAACTAGCTTGATTAAATAAAACAAGAGGGCCATGATGGCCCTGAATCGCTCACCTGAGTACCATTGCTTCAACTGATGTCAAGGTTTTTAAACAGACAAGGATTCTGATATAACTTAATCTAAAACATTTTACCCCTGACAATACTACACACCAAATATCTAAGCAATGGGCCATATGGTTTCAGAGAAGACTTGGGCACAGGGTCATTTATCACCGTAGGGCCAAGACTTTGAAAATCTTTGTAATGAACCATTAGATGCTACTACATACCAAAAATCTTAGCTCTAGGCCTTATTGATTCATAGAAGAAGATTTTTTATATTTTCCTATTTAACTCTATGTAAAACAAGTGACCCCTGGTGTGGGGTCATTTATCACCATTGGGCTATGATTTGTACAATCTTGGTAGTGGCCCATAAGATGATGCTACATACCAAATATCTAAGCTCTAGGCCTTATGGATTCATAGAAGAAGATTTTTTAAGATTTTCCTATATAACTCTGTGTAAAACAAGTGACCCCTGGTGCGGGGTCATTTATCACCATAGGGCTATGATTTGTACAATCTTGGTAGTGGCCCATAAGATGATGCTTCATACCAAATATCTAAGCTCTAGGCCTTATGCATTCATGGAAGAAGATTTTTTTAAGATTTTCCTGTATAACTCTATGTAAAACAAGTGACCTCTGGTGCGGGGTCATTTATCACCATTGGCCTTTGATTTGTACAATCTTGGTAGTGGCCCATAAGATGATGCTACATACCAAATATCTAAGCTCTAGGCCTTATGGATTCATAGAAGAAGACTTTTTAAGATTTTCCTATATAACTCTATGTAAAACAAGTGACCCCTGGTGCGGGGTAAGATGATGCTACATACCAAATATCTTAGCTCTAGGCCTTATGGATTCATAGAAGAAGACTTTTTAAGATTTTCCTATATAACTCTATGTAAAACAAGTGACCTTTAATTGGGGCCCATAAGATGATGCTACATACCAAATATCTAAGCTCTAGGCCTTGCAGTTTTGCAGAAGAAGATTTTCAAAGTTTGCATTTTTAAAATCTATTTTTAGCTCCTGTGACCTAATTATACAATGGACCAGAACCATTTATACAACTTTAGTAGAGCTTCATCCAAGGAACATTCCTGCAAAATATTTTTCAAATTGGCCAAGCCGTTTAGGAGGAGATGTTGTTTGAAGCAATTGTTGATGCCGGACGCACGCACGCACGCATGGACGACGGACGCCGGACAAAAGGCGATCAGAAAAGGTCACCTTGAGCACGTTGTGCTCAGGTGAGCTAAAAACAAAATTGAACTAGCTTGACTTAATTAAATCACAAAATTGAAAAGGCTTGATTAAACAAGTAACTTGTGTTGTATGCAACACATAAAGTCCCCTACCGGCTCCACCTTGACTCAATATGGTAATCAATCCCATTTTTTGCCATATTTTCACTATTTCCGTTACCATAGCAACCACAATTTTAGTCGAAGAACAAAAATAAAATGATGTGCATAATCTACACATTGCCATCTAGTCATATACCAAGTTTCATCAAGTTAGCTTGCTTAGTTATCGCGGGATCCCATTTTTGCCATATTTTCACTATTTCCGTTACCATAGCAACCACAATTTTAGTCGAAGAACAAAAATAAAACGACGTGCATAATCTACACATTGCCATCTAGTCATATACCAAGTTTCATCAAGTTAGCTTGCTTAGTTATTAAGTTATCGCGGGATCCAGATTTGAGCGGACAGACGGACGGACAGACGGACGGACGGACGGACAGACGGACGGACAGACGGAGGGCAAACCTATAGTCCCCTCCGGTGTGAACACCGGTAGGGGACTAATAAAATAGCAAAATTGAACTAGCTTGACTAAATAAAATAACAAATTTATACAAGCTCAAAGAGTGTTTTACCTGGCTGTTTTTAGTCCGAATAGTTTTACAGTAATTTATATGGTAAAAATAAGGAAAAGTGAACAGTGCAAAAACAACTAGACTATGAGTCATATAATGAGATGGTTTTATGCTGATCTCATGGATTGTTTGTTGAAAAAAAAACAACTCCATTACTACAAAATTAACTAAAGTAGTTCCCCACCCACCTGGACAGCAGGGTGTCTGATGTCGAGGCAAAGTCCTGCTTGGCACCACCCATGTCTACCGCAGCAGACGGTACAAATCCTGGCCCTACAATGTACAGGAAAGTAGTAGAAATCACCCAAACATGTAAGAAATATCTAAAATGGAAAAGTTTTTTTCAAAAAATTGTAATACAATAAGTGAAATAAAAGGTAAAGTCTAGGCAAAGTCTAAACTAATTCAAAACTTTTAGAGTAAAAATAATGACTCAACAAAATATAGGTTAAATTAAAACAGCAATTACCAATTTCAAATTAATGAATCAAAAACCAAACCTGAATCTTACTAATCAAATATAAATTTTGAAAGAAATACCTTTTTTTTCATTTAATTTAAGAATCAAATACCAACTGAATTCAAGAATCGAATACCAATTTAAAATGTAAGGAATATATAGTATACCAAAGTTGACACTAGTGCAGACAAGTCCTCACCTAATTACAAAATAGTATAACATACACAACAGTGAGTGACTGTTACCTTGAATCCCAGGGAGTACAGTCCCTCCATAATCCGAGCCTCGGACTTCATGAGGTCCAGCAGGGTGTACACATCGTAAATCTCCATGTCTACCTCTATTCCATTCACATACAGTGCAGAGTCGCCAGCCATGAGACCATGGTAACTCTCAAAGTACTGATGAAATAAACATAAGTTTAAAGTTAAAGTTAGTGTCCATCATTGGACAGTTTTAAGCAAGAAGATCATTTGGTTGTGTTATATTTGCTTTTGTTTATTTATTTGGTAATTATATTTCAATACAATTAAAAATAGTAACAATGATACCATGATTCAATATAATGTGAATATATAAGGAAAAAATGAATAGAGAAATGACAGAGGAACAAGATAGGTTGAATAATGATGGAAAGAAAGGCTTATAAAGAAAATGTGATGAATGAGAATAGTATGATATATGTTAGTGATGACGGTGCAAATTTACATTCATTCTGTTGAGAACACAAAATAATAATCAAATGCAAAGCCATTTCTTTTCTTCTAGTACAGTCAAACTTGCTTTGAGACCATTAAACTAGAATTATCACTGTAGGTGATTAATACCGACACACATCGCTTCGACACTGAAAAAAAAACTTGTACAAAATTTCATTTAAAAACTAAACACATCACAAAATTGTGCAACGGATAGACAAAAGGACGGATGGGCAGATGGACAAGAGCAAATCTTTTTTCCTCACCATGTTTTTCAAAATGAGGGCATAAGCATCACTAGTTTCCTTATACAACAACTCTTTAACATACAACATCTTATCTTACCTGCTGGTTTTTTGTCATTTCTCTCTTCATTTCATCTGACACAGAGGTCTTAACCAATGATCTAAAATTTAAGAGACAGAAACCATTCTTGTAATAGAGATATTTAAAACCAAGCTTAATATGTACAATTTTGAAATGCTTCTGTTATACAAGAGTGTTCTCTGGAACACGTGTCACCTGCTGAAGCATGACGGAAAAATATTGACAGAGAGACAGATGACGGAAAAGTGATCTATATATGTCACCTCTGCTTATAGTTCTCCCTTACTTGGCGCTCAGCATATAAGGATAGTTGCAGGACTGGTTGGCCCAGTGTTAGGATAATGTGACTGGGTGTGGTATCATGCCACATGTCTACGGCGTGATACTACGGTGTGGCAGCACTATATCTGCCTCAAGTAGACCTTGTCTCCAAATGACTGAAATACTGTCGGTGGGACGTTAAACCCAACAAACAAAGAAACAATCTGCTTACAGCATGTGACACAATAATGATTATGTTCATCATGAATGAAGGACTTAAGTGTCTTTGAAGAATTCTTTTAAAGTAAAACAGAATATAAGATTTTTTATTTTATAATTTACGGCCTATGTCTAATTGAAATATAGTGCTGCCTTAGAGGCGTACAGTATCTTAAATAATAACAAGAGGGCCATGATGGCCCTGAATCGCTCACCTGAGTACCATTGCTTCAACTGATGTCAAGGTTTTTAAACAGACAAGGATTCTGATATAACTTAATCTAAAACATTCTACCCCTGACAATACTACACACCAAATATCTAAGCAATGGGCCATATGGTTTCAGAGAAGACTTGGGCGCAGGGTCATTTATCACCGTAGGGCCAAGACTTTGAAAATCTTTGTAATGAACCATTAGATGCTACTACATACCAAAAATCTTAGCTCTAGGCCTTATTGATTCATAGAAGAAAATTTTTTAAGATTTTCCTATTTAACTCTATGTAAAACAAGTGACCCCTGGTGTGGGGTCATTTATCACCATAGGGCTATGATTTGTACAATCTTGGAAGTGGCCCATAAGATGATGCTACATGCAAAATATCTAAGCTCTAGGCCTTATGGATTCATAGAAGAAGATTTTTTAAGATTTTTCTATATAACTCTATGTAAAACAAGTGACCCCTGGTGCGGGGTCATTTATCACCATAGGGCTATGATTTGTACAATCTTGGTAGTGGCCCATAAGATGATGCTACATACCAAATATCTAAGCTCTAGGCCTTGCAGTTTTGCAGAAGAAGATTTTCAAAGTTTGCATTTTTAAAATCTATTTTTAGCTCCTGTGACCTAATTATGCAATGGACCAGAACCATTTATACAACTTTAGTAGAGCTTCATCCAAGGAACATTCCTGCAAAATATTTTTCAAATTGGCCAAGCCATTTAGGAGGAAATGTTGTTTGAAGCAATTGTTGACGCCGGACGCACGCACGCACGGACGCCGGACAAAAGGCGATCAGAAAAGCTCACCTTGAGCACGTTGTGCTCATGTGAGCTAAAAACTGCACTGAAAGTTGTTTTATGAATTCAAGAACTGCACTGATAAACAACTGGTTACCTAGCAACAGATGGGAAGTTCTGGCTTATATCCCGCAACAACTGGAGAGCGTCCTTAGGGTCAGCTGACACAACTTTTTGGGCTGCCTGTAATCCGAGATCTGGACAAAAAAAAAAAAAAATATATATGTTTATTCATGTTTGAAAAAGACTACTACATATATTTGAACAATTTCCATAAGACCCAATTAACAAAATCCCTTGAATATCATTAACAATTAGTAATGAAATCAATTCTTCTTCTCCCCTGTCATACAAATATAAGATGCTATAGAAAGTGATGACATTGAATTACATTTGAATAGGCTTCTGAATTGCTCTATGATGATTTAAAGTCCAGATAGAACTTCAGACTACATAGAGGTTAACACATTGGCTTTTCATCAATGCAACCCAGGTCCAATCCTTTGCTGGTCCAATATTATATTAAAAAAGGTATTTGGTACTAAGTTTTCCTCCTGTACTCCAATATCCTCCAATATGATTTTCACCGTCAATGTTTCTGTCTTTCATTTTTAAAAAAAAAAAATGAATTCTAGATACAACTTTAATACCCATACCTTGTAACTGCCACACTTTGAAGGCAGCCAACTCAGTGGACGAATCAGCTAGGTGTATCTTAAATTTCCGTAATTCATCTCTCAATTCCGGATGACGTTCTCTGTAAAACAAAGAATAATTTAGTTGTCACAGTACTCCATTTTCAGGAATGCAATACTTAAGGTATTAGCACCCTAATAGTCATATTCCATATTTTGCAACTGGATAGTTATATTTGCCTGAAACTTTTGACAATTTGAAGGCATTCAAAAATGAAATATTTCACCAAAAGTGTGTTTCAACTTTTATCAATTTGGGGGAGATAACCTGTATTTAAGTAAACAGGAGATATACATTTTCTGTGAATATGAAAAACCGAATTTGATTTATAAGAAAAACTCATGGTAGAAAATGCATTATATGATTCTGTTTAAAATTTCATGGAAAAAAAATCTAAACTTTACCGTAGAAATTGGAGAATGTCCCTTTTTTTTTTGGGGAAAAAAGAACTTCTGTCATATGCATGAAAAGAAAAAAGCACTAGCCTCTTATCATTGAAAATTCACTAATGGTGATCAATACCGCTGCATCTCACCTTGTTTTCACATAACTGGACATGATGTGCAGAATTCCTATATAGCCCCCAATTCTGTGAAGCAATGGCAAATTACCTAACTAGCCTTAATCTAAATGTACTGATCACCTGGATACTCTGCATAGACGATTACAATGAAGACTGACAAGTTACCTGAGTTTGGAGAAAACAAATCCCTCAACATCAGCTCCCCCATCGTCTTCATCAACAGCTTCCTCCTCAGAACCTGGAGACAAATCATCATGGTATTTAAAACATTTTACCGATGCTTCAACAAATGCTTGCTTTACCATCAGTTGCTGTTCCTATTAATCTTTTAGCACCCAAGCCTGTGTTTTAACAAATCTCACTGATGAGATGCTCCTAATCTCCAAATTTTGAATACCTAGACCTCCATTATTTATTAACCAGACAACTGAGGAGCAGCGAACAGCATAAAACCTGATCAGCCTGCGAGTTACTTGCAGGCTGATCTGGTTTTATGCTGTTCGCATAGGTCTTTTCATGGTTTCCTCTATGAGGGAAAGGGTTAAGAAAACTAGACCTATAACTTAACTTGTACGACTTTCCAAGGTCAAAACTTTTTATTTTGGTCTATGTTGTATTGACATATAAGTCAAATTAACAAATGATTTGATATCAATAGTAAATGAACAAGGCTATATAACAATATCTATAAACATGGAAATCAAGTTTGATAATGACAGCTTAACTAAATGTGGATACGAGTACATACCAGTAATCAAGTGAAAAATAGATTTTAATATTTCAACAGCCATTACTTTTGACCTGATGAAACAATATCTATCAAAATCAAACTTTGTCAAGAAATCATGGCAAAAAACCTTGTCTCCAAGTTTGAATAAGTTTACTTAAGAAATAAAAATTGCTGAATGCAAACAAAAACTGTGGATGGCAGACAGACAGATGACGCATTCAATTATAATCAAAGATCATCCTGCCCACTTTGGGTCACCTGAGCTTGAAAGATATATGTCAAGAGGTATTGTTATATTTAGGAAATATACGCCACCTTCTACATGAAATTATTAAGATAATTTAAGTAGAATATATTTATTCTACAAAGTGCAAATGGAAAGAAGCTAAAAGAGACGAGAAATATGTAGAAAAAATGGTAAATACATGTAAATCACTGTACTGAATTCAGATAAAATTATATTGGAAAATCTATTTTGCAACTTGTCTATGATTTTAATGTTAATTTTTAATATTTTTATCCAAGACCCATATAAGTGTACTCAAAAACCAGAATTTGATCTCAAATGACAGTGTATAAACATTCTATTTTATTTACAACTCTGATTTTTATGTAAAGGATAGAGTCTAGTAAGACATTTCTTCAAATAACAGAAGACCAAAGTGAGTGTGTGCTTCTATTGTCTGAAAATATGTCTTAACAGATTCTAGCTGACTTAAAAGTCACCATTAACTGTGTGAAACATATAGATCTGTCTAAGTTGAACATGGTAAAATAGAAAACAGAAAGTCATTCTAAAGAAATAAATCACTGATAATTTTGCATTTTCAGAGCTTTTGATAGGCCACAAATTTAGAGTGATATCTAAAGATAACATTGTAGGGTTTCACTAAAATTGAAGTTTCATTATTTGAACACTGAAGACTAGCATGCATCATCATGTACATGTAGTACTGCCACACTTGAGATTCATGTTACAGATATCCAGTCACATATTCCTAACAACAGGATAACTGGAACTACCCATATAGTAAAGATTACCGAACACAAGATGTTATTTTATACCATTTAACCAATTTTGTACAATGTGGCCTGTTATGAACCTTTTTCCTCATTAAGATGTGTCTTACTGCACTGACAAACAAAGCAGACTCGGACAATATCCTAGCCAAGATTCTGCTTAGTCTGTATCACATTTCCTTCTTACAAATAAATAGTAACCAAAGTTTTCCATATAGCCCTTGATGAACTTTCAGTAGTGGATTAGTGACTGATCCTGCTTGAGCATTCTAAATGTGTTCAATGGTAAAAGATGATTTTGTTTTCTTCTTTATGTTGCATTTAGATCAAATAGAAGATACGTAACGGAGAGGCGCGTGGCGACGTTACAGTCATGACTACAATCTCTCAGCCCTCATGCTGTGGGTTCGAATCCGGTAGGGACTTCGGATTTTCATGTGAGGAAGCCTTCCAGCTGGCTTGCGGTAGGTCGGTGGTTCTACCCGGGTTCCTCTGTGTACTCGGGGTCTTCCTCCACCTGTAATTTGCTGGACGTCGCTATATGATTGAAATACCACAATGTCATTCAAATCTCACCACAAGAGTTTGTGGTTTACAATACAACATACACATAAACTTAATGGATATGAACAGTCTATGATTTCTGAGAAGAGATTTTCTCTGATAGTATAGCCAATAGCCAATGTCATAATATGGTTGCTATTGACAAATGTATTATCATTACTTTATCACAAATCAAGGCCCTATTGCCAAACTATAGAAACTACATAATTATAAAAATGAAAGTTACTGGTACAATTGTTTTGAACAAAACACTCAAATTACCGGAAGGCAGAGAGATATACAGAGGCATTTCAAGGTAGAAAAGTATTGTTGTTCCATTACCAGAAAAATAATACATACAAGTTCTTATTACTCAGTATCAGAAAAATTTCAGAACTATTTGGCAAAGACTAAAGGGAAAGAATACATGTATATGGGGACCATCATCAATAATATTGGTTAATGACTAGGTCTATCACTGAGGATAGGGTATTGTAAAAATAAAAATGTATAATGTCAACTGACAATGTTCTCCAATGCCAGGAGCAAACCACTAAGCCAGCTGTAGTAAGTTTTTTTTTACATAGAGTTTTACAAATGTTATAGTTGGAAAAGAGGCTGTGTCAGTTTTAAGTTATTGTTGGTATCCCCAGATTTCATTTCATTATCACTACATCATATATACTGTGGAACATTGGTAAGGATAAATCAAAGCCATAATTGTAAACGAATAAAGATAATGAGGCAAAGTTCAATAAATTTAACCTTTTACTTTAATATTTTACTTTGATCATATTTTTAATAAGCTTTGTTATTAAAATAAAGCAAAGATATCTATGTTAACAAATGGCTGGGCTCATGCTTTCCAAAACATCATTTCATTTGTTGATTAGCCAAATTTGGAGCGATATGAAAACCAGTGAAAGAGTTTGAAAAGATATTCATATGAACATCTGAATGTGAAAATCCTCACAGTATAATGATGAAGTAATAGTAATCAAAGCACTGAGAGTATCCAACGATAAGTGAAAGTACCAGTATGTTACTATTATATACATGTACGGGTGTTAATATGTCAGATTGGTGCTGATATAACATTACCTGGATGTATGGCTGTCAGGTGAATAGAGATTGGCAGTGAGTAAAGTAGGTCATACAGTTAATATCAGTCACAAATAGACAAAGAATTGTAGCCAGTTGAAATAGAAATGAAAAAAGATAAATTAAAAGACAACATGCTGAAATACAATGGTGTGTTAGGCGTTAAAAATAAAGTTACTTGTTTTCACTAACCCGACGCCCCTTTTTTTTGTACTGACCCTAAACTTTTCTTTAGAAGCATTCAGGTTATTGCAGCTTGAAAAACGCTGTTTTTCGTCAATTCCTCTAGAAGAATAAGGTAAATATGGAAAAAAGTTAAAAATAAAAAAAGTTCAGCAGACCTACCAACCCTATTTTTTTGAAGATGTTTGTGGAAACAAACGACTTATTTTTTTTTCCGCCATATTTTGCACATTACTTAAAAAAAAAAGTTTGATCTGAAATAAGATTATGGTATAAGTATAAAATAAGATTATTATGAGTATTAAACTGTAATGAATTCACAAATACACTTTTATACAAGATAAAGCTACATCAAATATTTGCAAGCACTAATGCAGGCATAAGCCACAGCAGCATAAAAGTAAATTGAAAAACTGCATACAATTACAAATGTTCTTATTGGGATTTTTTTTCATTTTTATGTTTCTTAACAAAAACAATAAAACATAGGAGTAAGTAAGAAAGACTTGGAAATATTTTCTAAAAATAGAAAAGATCTTCAGGGTTTCCCTGGTGCACAAAATAACACATTTTGACCCTTAAATTGTGTAAATGAATCCAAATTTATCTATATATCAAGGGGTCTTTTGTCCCCATTAGAAAATATAAAGGGAAAACCCTGGATCTTTGAAGCTTTTCCAAAGGATTTATCATTATTAAAAATCTATTGTATTACAATTAAATCTGCAGCAAGTATTAAGCTCCAAATGATTGTTTCCAGCTGTTCAGATTAACCAAGTGGTTAGCTCCCTTGCTTCCCACCAGTATCTTCAGGGTTTGATATTCCCTTTGCTGGCACGGCATACTACAGGTAGAATTTCTCCAGGTCATCAACATTTAAATACACACAGACCACTTTAACCCAGCAAATGTATGATTTAGTCAAAGCTGGCGAAAGCTTTCGTCTGTTTATTTCCTTGGAGTCAACATCCAAAAAAACCAAGATGTCAGCTATTTTTAGACTTCTGCTTGCACTAGTCAGATGTTGGGATAACTCTTTGTAATGTAACATGTTTCCACACCCAGTCACATTATCCTGACACTTTGCAAGCCAGTTCTAGAATTACCCTTATACAGCTGAGCCTGTATTAGCGGCCACCTGTATTAAGCGGTCAACCTATATTTAGCAGTCAGTTTTGATAATACTTAACTAACATTTTGTTATGTATTTAACCCTCATTTAGGGGTCACCTCTGTTAACCGGCCATTTTCTCTTGTTCTCCTGACTGACTGCTTAAGACAGGTTTGACTGTATTTTGAGTGAAGCAAGGGAGCTACACCAGTACCAATTTTAACGACCTCTGCATGTCATGGATTTGATTCCCAGAGCCATGACCTCACAGTTACAAGACAGTTCTATAATCACTCAATCACCTGTCTCAAATTCCACCTACAACACTTAGCATTAAGTAATACTTAAATTCTTAAACTAGGTAGATACATACTCCACCATAACTATTTTATGAAATATTCAAGTACATGGCTAAGCTGAAATGAATTATTACCTTCATAACTAACAATAATTTCTAAAAATGAAATATTTGACTATTTTTATAAGAGAAACAAGGTTAATGAAATTTGCCCTTAAGTATTTAAGTATTCATTACTTAGCGCTAAGAAATTGTTGGTGGAATTCGACTCTGGACCCGTCTTGTTGTTATTTGTTTCCTACATAAAAATTATCATTATTACCATACAGTAGATTGATTCTTCATCTTACCTTCAACTTTCGTATCATCCTTGGCCTTGTATTCTGTACTTTTAATTGCCAGCTCCACGCCATAGCCAGAGAGTCTCGTCTTCAATGGAGAAGGGTTCTGAAATAAAAATACATATCTAATTAATCATATAAGGGTCCAGATATAAAAATAGATATCCAATTAATCATATATGGGTCCTAATATAAAAATAGATATCTAACTTATCAAATAAATAACTTTCAAAGAAATGAATGAAAAGTAAGTCAAATATTTTTAATGCCATTTTGGGGGAAATTTGGGGAAAGCGTGTTATTACAGGCCCTCTAAGGATATTAAAATTTGCCAAATATACTTTTTTTTAATATTTTTAAGATGTGTGTTTTAAAAATGTTGGGCTTCCTTAAAACATTCTTCTTAAAATAAATGAGAATTTCCAAATAAAAACGGTTTTAATTAAAGTAGGACAGTGGAAATCCGCTGAAATGTCCTAAATAAGAGAAATGGGGTAAAATGTCATGGAAATAAAAACACTGCATATTTTCATCATTTTATGAAAGAGACACTCACACTGATGAAATGCCGGAAAACATAAACAATCTTGCCTTCCTGCACGAGATTCACAAGCTTTGTATGGAAGTTTTTAAAGCCACTGGTTCCCAGTCTAGCATACAACACGACTGTCACTGTAGCGTCTTTGGAGCCAGGATACACATGATCAAATTTGAATACCACTGGGTGATTTCTGCAAAACAAAAGAGAGAGGGGACATAAATACAACTCTGCCTCACTGTAATATTAATTGTGCAATAGACAAATGTCAAGATACCCACACCTTGTTACTTCATCCTTACCCCTGTCAAACCAGTACTGGAAGAACTGAATATGCTGAGCACCAAGCAATGAAAATACATGTAGAAATATACCAGTAACATTTTTAAAGTCTTTGGTTTGTCCCAGTAAAATGGATCTCACCAGTGCTTACAAATGAGTTCAAATGTTTTTTTTTGATCCTGAAAGATACATATAACTTTTTAAAAAACTTTTTTCCCCAATTACAAAATGTAAATCATAAAAATCAAAACAATATTTAAATCGACAAAGGGGCTCCCCTACAGCAATACATACTTCTGTCCTGCCTTGCTAACTAGGTCGTCCAGCTCGCCTGGATTACATGACTGCTGTCCGTGAACATACACAAAAGCATCGCAGCCATCCGGGGCACCTGCGTCTCTGGCCATCTAACAATAAGCATGTTACATCTGTCAAATTTGCACATACTGAGCAGTTTTATTTAACAAAGTTTTATAAGCAGTTTTTCTAACAAAGATTTGTGAAACTAACCCCATGTATGACAATATAAATAAAACATGAAATTTATCATCATTACGTCATGGCCACATATCTACAAGAAAAATTGAATCTGAATTCTTTAAAAGAAAATAAAGACTAACACTGGAATAAGAAACAAGGTGATTTTCTTCCAAAAGTCAATCTATTCAGCAAACAGAAACTATTACAGAAAGGATTAATGGACTTTTCCAGTGTGTACAAATGTATTCAAATTAATTGACAGACAACAACAGCTAAACTGGGATAATTGGTAGTCAATGGTTGACCTGGATGACACAAAAGAATAATTTTTTTGTTTGTAAGCATTTGTGAGCAGGTGAGATAGCCATGAATGAGAAGGGCTGGGCTCATGTTTTCACTGCCAAAAATGAAAAGGTGCATGGCATACTTGACTGTACTTTCCTGAAAAGTCCCTGAGTATTGTGAATTCTGTAGTGATTTGCACATTTAGTTTGTATCAGAGTTTACAGTCATTTAACCAGCAATTAACTTGATGCCAAAACAGGTATATCCCTACCCCAAATGTTTGTCTTAGGTAACTACTAAAAGCAAGATTCACATGCATTTGTTTGTTTGTCGGAGGTTTATACAGCTTTTCACTGGTTAAACCAATATGCATCTTTGGGGCGTTTTGTGTCATCCAGATAATTACAGGAGGAAGGCCCTGGGTAGAACCAATGACCTATCACAACCCAGCTGAGATGATTCCTCATATTCAAACTGCAGCTTTGAATGGACTACATAATAGTAAACTCACAGGCCTTCTTATTTACAGGTGTAAAAAAGCAGCAATATTCAGGTTTGATTGATTTTTTTAGTTCACCATGGCTGTGACAGTATTTCAGTCATATAGCAACATCCAGCTAATTACAGGTGAATTAAGAACCCGAATGCACTGAGCATCAGGGTAGAACCATCGACCTACCGCAAACCAGCTGGAAGGCTTCCTCACATGAAAATCCAATGACTTTGCTGGGACCCGAACCCATGCAGTATGGGGCTGAGTAAGTGTTAAAGTCAGTGACTTTACCCTCTCATCATAAAGACCCTAATCTTCAGGTAACAGTATGGTTACAATGCAGTGTCTACCTGCTGGTGCATCTCAACCGTAGGGGAATACGCCCGAAGAGAAAGGAACATCTTGAGGAAGTTCTGCAACATTGGGGACAGGTACTTGGAGGAGAACTTCTGTATCAGGTGGTACATGGCCTCATCTGACTCTGTAGTCACACACAGTCACATATAATTATATGGCATATATAAAGAAGATATCGACATGTGCATATATAGTAGTGGTAGAAGTACATATCGTACATACACAGTAATATAGAACAAATAGTCTTGACTTGACTATATGAGTTTACAGTCGCTTCAACAGTATTTCAGACATATAGCGATGTCCACCTAATTACAGGTGGAGGAAGACCCAGAATGCAGGAGGCATCCAAGTAGAACCACCAACCTACCACAAGCCAGCTGGAAGGCTTCCTCACATGAAAGGATTCGAACCCACACGTTGAGGGGCTGAGTGAGTGTTAAAGTCAGTGACTTTACCCTCACAAATAGACAGAAATATGTGTCAGATATAGTAAATATACATATGAAACATATCATATACAGAAGATTATAAACATATCTGTCAAATATAGTGAACATATCATCATCAGAAAGAAAACAGGTAAATAATCTTTTAACTCCAATTGCAACGATACATATTGCAATACAGAGGTGTTTTACCTTTAATATATTGAAATACAATTTTGGATGACAATACCCAGTCCTACGTCTAGTGAAATATGGTGTCATTAATTGGTAAAAAACTGGAATATGACTACTAAGATACAACATTATGAGGGGTACTTATTTTCAAATGAAAATTCCAGTATTTTACCTTCGGCAACCAACTCTGGATTAAGGTCAGCTATTCTGGTGACAAATCCCCAGAAGTTGTCATTTCCCTCAGATGCTAAAAACTCACTGAAATACAAATATCCTTATTATATAGATACAAAATGGGAATACATAAGTTTATAAGGTTTGTCAATTATATTCGGCATTCTTGTACAGATAAATCTCAAAATTAAATATTGTACAAAGGAATTTAGTACTGCCACAGAAAATGAAACACTTAATCATTAAAATACTATATTATGGCCTAAATTTCCGTCTCTAAACCAAATCTATTGATTTTTCTGCATCACAGAGCTGCTGATATTTATAGCATTCTTTGCAAATACCAAATACTGTTTTAACCGTATGTGTAAACCCTGTATGACATTTTCTGATAGAACTTTGGCAAATTTCTCATCAGTTGAACAGTGATGCTGTAAAGTGTATGAAAAACATTACATATCAACTCAGTTGAATATATATTTATTTGACCATAGTTACAGTCAAGAACCTCTATGCAGGGTTCGACATTAACCTACGACCGAACGACATTGTCTAGTAGACAGTCGGTCCGGTTTTGTAAAGCCCACGAGTAACTGGTCAGACTGGTCTAGTTAAAAAATCCAAAAAATCCCCTTCCATTCGTGCATTTAATTAACAACATGTATTTCTGATGAAAAAAAAATCAATTTTTATATGTAATTTCATTTGCTTGAGCTATCCAAGTTTGGAAAACCCAAGTTTATTTTTAGCATTTCGTTAATAAATTAAGTACAACTTTTTGATTGGCTGTTGATGCCGTTTGAACGGGCACTTGCTCTGTCGCATTGCAACATGCTGTAAATGACTGAAAATGTGTTTGATCCTTGAAATAAAAGCAATGTTTGAATTTGTCGCCTGTGATTACTATCTTTCCTTTGTCTTATGAGTCTAAATGAGCGTAGTTATGGTACATAAAAAAATAATTTATACCTTAAAGGAGACAAATTCTGGTTTCCCAAATGTAACACCGCACCATTTTCTTTACTTGTTTATTTGAATATGTTACAATCGAGCAGACGTATGTTTCTCGATTATATTAAGTAGGGTCCTACTTAAATTTTGGTTTTGACAAATACAAGTAGCAAAATATCAAATAAACGTAAGGAAAATCAGGAATCAAAAGAGTATGAAAAACAAAAGCTCAAACGTCAATTTTGCGTGGCTGGGTTACGACGATGAAAACAGTGTGATGCTCTTTACAGTCTGCCTTGCAGGAAATTTGAGACTTTGGGTAGATTTATTCAGGGTACCATACTGACAACTTTAAAATTGATGACATAAAATTCAAAATGAATTAACATTGCACAGAAGAAATAAACAATCACAATGTGAGGTCTTATAATAAATTAAGTTGACCAGTCAGTGCAGAGACTGATTTTATATGGACTGTTAAAGTTAACGATGGACATTGTGTGTTCAACAATGTTGAAAATGAAGCAACTTAAGATTTTTAGTACAAAAGCAGTTACACTATGACATTGTTCATGTATCCATAGTGCTGATATGCAGTCTAAGATGCCCATGGTGTTCTTTAATAAAAGTTGAAACAGTTTAATGAAAGAAAACAAGAGGGCCAAGATGACCCTGTGTCGCTCACCTGAGTAAGATGGCTGTGTTAGGCATAATGACAAAAAATCTGGCATCTTAAGTGTTTTTCTAACATTTGACTAAGTGACCTACATATTGATCCTACCTGGATTTGCACTCAACTGGGAATTCATGCAGTCATCATTCATATCAAGTTTAATGAAGACTGGGAAAAAATGTAGGCCTCTAGATGTTCCAAGATTTTTCTAAGATTTGACCTGGTGACCTAGTTTTTGATCTCATGTGACTCATTTTCGAACTCATCCAATATATCAATTAGACAAACATCCTGACCTACTCTATTGAAGATTGGGCTAAAACTGTGGCCTCTAGAGTGTTCACAAGATTTTTCTAAGATTTGACCTGGTGACCTAGTTTTTGATCTCATGTGACTCATTTTCGAACTCATCAATATCATTAGACAAACATCCTGACCAAATTATGAAGATTGGCAAAACTGTGGCCTAGAGTGTTCCAAGGTTTTTCTAAATTTTCCTTGTGACCTAGTTTTTGACCCCACATGACCCAATTTCTAACTCATCCGAGATATCATGTAGACAAACATCCTGACCAAGTTTCATGAAGATTGGGCTAAAACTGTGGCCTGTAGAGTGTTCACAAGGTTTTTCTAAGATTTGACCTGGTGACCTAGTTTTTGACC
The DNA here is from genome assembly GCA_021229015.1 of Solen grandis. Classification (NCBI taxonomy): domain Eukaryota; kingdom Metazoa; phylum Mollusca; class Bivalvia; order Adapedonta; family Solenidae; genus Solen; species Solen grandis. The sequence goes on from CM037789.1 coordinate 34,739,013, forward strand.
CCACATGACACAATTTCAAACTCATCCAAGATATCATGTAGACAAACATCCTGACCAAGTTTCATGAAGATTGGGCCAAAACTGTGGCCTCTAGAGTGTTCACAAGCAATTGTTGATGATGGACGACGCACGACGGACAAAAGGCGATCACAAAAGCTCACCCAAGCACAAGTGCTCAGGTGAGCTAAAAAGTTATTTACATATTTTATTGTTATCTTTTATTCAAATATTTTTATCATAATTATATGAATGTGATTCCGTCAATATATACATGGTATACAACAGGTGAATAACTATTAAGTGATGTTTAAGATATTGTACTACAGGGTTTATCTCAAAAAAGTTTCGACCAGTTCAAATTAGGTCAGGTCTAGTCAATTCTCTGAGCAACTGGGCCACTGGTCCAGTGATTGAAAAAGTTAATGTTGAACCCTGTCTATGCATTAAAAAAACTGCAAATATTTTAAAATTTAGTTTTGGATCAGATTTTTTAACTTAATTAACCCACAGTTATCATTAGTGGCAATTTGGAAAAAAAAAATATAGATCTACCAGTAATAAGATAAAAGTCAAATCAGGGAAGGTTTGATGATCCAAACAAATTGCCAGTACTGGACTTATTCCACAAAATTAAGGAAAGGTGTTATAATGAGTTGAATAATCTACTGCATAGAAACGAGTAGAATATAAACAAGGTAAATACCTGGCCTCCAAAAGAATTGGTGTAGACTTCCATTTGGCATCCAGGTTGACAGACACATATTTCTGCTTCCCCTCCACACTGGCCAGCAAACCAAGGACAAGGATTAGCAGGTTTATCCTTAGATCCATAAGTGATCTACTTCTGTAAGAAAGAATTACAGTTAAATGACACAAAAGAATATGCCATGAAAATCCCAATATAAATAACAATGTTTCTGGGGTCCAAGCTACTTTAAGGTTTATGCCCTGTAATTCACTTCCGTTTAATGTGTATGCCCCTTAATAACCATCAAAGCCATGCATATAACTTCACAATATAAGCTTTTAAAATGTCAAAACATGGCAAATTGATATGTTATGACATATGACTGAAATTCTATTATTACCTCCCCTTATAATTTTGTTGTCATGAGTTATCTCTCCTGAAAACTACAAAGAAGTGATTTTCTCCATTATCCTACGGTAAAATTTAGATGTGTTCATGAAATTTATATCAGAATCATAAACTGCACCTTTCTACCTTGAGTTTCCCTCGAAAATCAATTTCAGTTTTTCATATTCACAAAAATTGTATATTTCCCATAGACTTCAATGTTAACTTAAATACAGTTTATCTCCCCTACATAAAAACTCTCGGTGAAGCATTTTTTTTATTTTTAGATGTCTTCAAAGTGACAGTTTCATAGAAATATTTCCATCCAGTGGCAAGATATGGAATATGGGTTATAGGGGGGTTATACCTTAAAGGCATTTTGTTTTATATTGGAACATGTATTTATATAAAATTTACAAATGGATTTACAAATTTTCATTTGAGGGGAGCTCTGTGGCCATGTGGCTGTTATCAATGATTTACTATCACTTGGCCCCTCATGGCTGTGGGTTCAAGTCTAGACAGGGTTATATTCTTATTGTGAGAAAGCCTTCCAGCCAGCTTGTGGTGGATCAGTGGTTCTACCCAAGCACCTCTGTGCACTTTGGGTCTTACAAGACCTGGGTGTCACTATGTAACAGTAACAAGTTCACCAACTTCATGACATAGGATCCATGGTATTGACTGTGTATATTGTTAATAAATTGCAAATTTTATTAGCCCATGTATATATAGTAATGGATCTACATTGAACATTGCTTTTGGTCAAAATATAAAAATTGTTTATTTGTATCTACATGTATCAGGTACACAACTTATTTGCTATTTCCTGCTTGGATTATCATAGATGCACCACTTGCAAACGAGTGTACTTGCAAATATTAAAACATGGACTGACAAAGTGAATAAACATTGGTAAAAAGTATAAGAAACACTCTATCTAATAAAAGGTAATCATTTTATAACTTATGTTGTGATGGAACAAAGACTAAAATGGAAAATATGAGTATCAGTCTTTGACTAAGGGTAAAACTGAGACACTCTGTATGATACATTTTTGAGGTGGAGGTTGACTAAAAGTCAGTGGTATATTAGTGTTAAGAGGATGAGACTAGTTCTGACATAAAGTCGTGAGATCATGTGAGACCTATAAGTTACATGATATCTTGTTAATTTGCTCTATAGCGAGACAGGCATTCACCCATCAAAGCAGTGACCCTACCAAACATTGCATAACTTAGCAAGTCGGGATTAACAAGTAAACACATCGCACAAAAACTGGCTCAACTGGAAGGCACTTTAACTTAAACTGGTCCTATATCAGTACACTTCCCCCCCTTTTTTTGGAGTTGGGTCCATCTCAAACCGTGATCCCGCCCTGTCACGTTACCTTTGAGTCTCTTGGTACCTTTGAGTCTCATGGTAACTTTCCCCCATCACAATCAGAGACAGACCAGCTAAGGGTGTAACAGTATACGGTACAACGATAAACCGCGATATTTTCTTTACGGTACAGTTCGCGGTACGCTCCCAAGTCTGCAAGGTACAGTAGGGTATTGTTAACTTCCAGGTTTTTTTTATATTTTTCTTCTTCCTTTATAACAGCGGCTTCCCCTTGGTAAAATGGCGAAATTTTTCACCTCAGCGAAATAAAAATTCTCCTAACAATACGATTTTCCCATACATTAACTTAAAAGACAACAAAAAGGAGAGTAAATAACGCATATCGCTCTACATTGCATATTATTTAAATGAAAGCACTTGCTGTGGGCAGTTAAAAAAAAATAATAAAAAGGCAGAGTCATTCTTGGAATGTCATCCAATCAACACTCATTCTTATGCTTCCAAATTATGCAATGATACAGAATACTCGGATAGTATCGTTCATTAATATTGGTTAACATCTTTCACACTCTCTACCGGCTACTGTTTTACTGCTAAAATTGCGTAATCATCATAATGGCGGCCATATGCGATAAACATCAACAATGTTTGATGACCTCTGTATTTTTTAATCAATTTAATTGATTGATCAGTTTGCTTTTTGAGTAAAAGAGCGAAATTTCAACAGGTACCTACATGAAAGATACTGATTTATATAAAATGGGATCAATTAAATGCTTTGATGCAAATTATCGCTAATCGAACATCTGAAATCAAAACTTCATCTGATTGGAACTGATGGTGTTTTTTCCTTGGTATAAATGTGGATGCTTCAATTTTAAGTATCATCTTTAGTGATTTCATTGAAACTATATAAGTTGTTGTCATGATGACATCTATTAAGGAATAAGCATTTAAAATAAGTCATATAAGTTTCTGCAATATATACAGCACTATCATGTAGTTTTAATGTTACTTTCGATTATTTAATGACGTTAAAATAAGATTTTTATCAGTAAACAACAAATTAAATCATATAAAAAAGTGTTTTTATGTTAATGACTTTACTGATATTTTTTTAATAATCTAAAATTAAAACAAAATCTACAGAAAACACAACTTAATTTGCATTTATTATAATAAAAACAAATACATTAAACAATTAAAGGATTTATCTTTGTTTCTTAATTATTTATTCTTCATTTAAAGATAGGAAACAAGACTGACAAAACTAAATGCCAGTATCGTGATACGTATGGTATCATGACAACTGTATCGCGATACGTATCGTATCGTTGGGTAATCGAATCGTTACACCCTTAAGACCAGCCGTCGCCTCTGCCACCATGATAGCGAGACTGGCATTCACCCATCAAAGTAGTGACCCTACCCAACGTTGTTTAAATTAGCAAGTCAGGAATAACAAGTAACCACAAAAGCTGGATGAACTGCAAGGCAGTTAAACTTGTCCTATATCACAAAAGCTCTACTGTATGCCTCCCAGTCATGATTTTCATTGCTTGTTCGGGAGTAACAAAATGCTGAAATGCCAAATAAATCTACTGACTTACACTTTAAAAACATTTACTTCCTACTCTTTACAACGACAACACTTTCTAGCACATCAAATACCAAAATGACATCACGATAATGACAATCATACGCGTTCTTTGTCAAAATCGAGTACAAATCACCTAAAGGCAACCGAAGTCAGAAGTCAACACGGAATTTGTTTGCGTGGCATTTACAATTTAAAATATCTCGAAGTAGACTTTGTTTCAATAAAACAGTTTTTGCAACAGATAACACATAGTTAATTTTACCTTGTTTATATAGCAGTAAAAGTTAATGTTTTAGCGTGCTTGCTATGATATCGGCGAATTTTAATAAAACCGAAACTTAAAATACGAAGGAAGTCGCCATGTTGCAGGCTCGGGAATGAGGTGGTGCGCTGTGATTGGTCAATAATGTTCCTGTTTCACACTTAACACCATACCGTACACATAATATATTTCTTACGGAATCTTGCTTTTCCAATTGAGTCCAGTGAGATACTGGTGCACAGCGTGAAATTAATTTAGCAGCTAAGCTGGTCTGTTTTATCATCTATTTTAATTATAACTTTTTTATAATATTAACGTTTTCATGTTGTTGTTTTTTCCTCTAATGCTTATTTGTACATTAGGAGGCTGTGATGATCCTTGTCAAAGGTTTTTGGGAAAAAAAAAATGACTAAGACCTCACAGTTTTGCTGCAATTTTCTAGGTTTTTATGTGATATCGTCTGTAAATTCAAGGAGTTATGTTTCATAAGATCTGCCTCTACGGAAACGTTATGACCATGTTGTATCGAATATAGGATACTGTTTTCTTCTGCATGTTTTATTATACTGCTTGTAATGATATCTTCCAGTAATTTGCAGCAATTACAAGTGAGGGAGATCGGTCTGTAGTTTGCAGGATCATATCTGCTAACCTTCTTGTACATTGGAGACACATAAATTTGGTTTACGCCGATTGATCTTCTGGAACTGTGCCGGTATTGAGAGAATACGTAAAAATGGCTTTTAGTATTTGCGATACTTCATGGGATAGTTCATTCAATACTTGAGGGCTTATATCATCAGGACCAGCTGCCTTATGTGGATTTAATGTCTGTAATAGTTTTTCTACAACAGCAGTTGTACAAAATGTCAATTTCTAGAGCCGTTGGATATATACCTTATTGTCCTTAAACTGTCATATACGAAAGTTTCCTGATGAGATGCTTGGGCATTTGGTGAAAACAGGGTCTCTGTGTATTAAAGAGACCCTGGTGAAAACACTGAAACTTTTTGTTTAATATGATTGCTTTGTGCTTGGTTCTTTGTATAATTGTCATTTATCTCGGAGGCCAGTAATTGTTGAGTTGTCGATAAAGGTCCACAGGTGCATGTTAATTACTAGTCTGTTGACTTAAATATTGTTCTGGTCTTAGTTTCATTCACATAGGACCTGTAACTCGGTCTGAGCATTTTTTGTCTTTTTCTAGGCATTGGCATGTAAGTAATATTCTGATTAAATTTCTTTTTTGTTTAGGAAGTAACGTTATATCTCTCTTCTTTAATTACCACCTTCCAGATATCATGGCTGATGTTATTCATGGAAGTGATTTTTTTTTCAGAGGGATATACTCTTATAAGCTGTATTTCAGACTGTTAAGAAATATTTTCCATATGCTATTTACATCATCCTTGTCCTGGATCATTGATGAGACAATTTTGTGTAGCTGTACAGTTCACGTCACCACTACTGACTAGAATAGATTCCTTGATTGAGCTACCTCTGTTAAGTGATTCGAGGAATTGTATTAGACTGCTTTTATCCGAGGTTTTGGGGTTGTAGTAAAAACACAAAAGAAGAGATTTTGCTTTGATCTGAATGTTTGACCATACAAAGTCTGCGTATCACAATCTGTTTGTAGTTCTGGTATATCAGCGCTAAGAAAGTGGTCTCATATAGCAATACGGACACCTCCACCAGTTTTACATTGTCTGTCTTTTCTCCATAGTTTGAAGTTTGGGGTAAATATTTCATTATATGATATGGAAAAATCTAGCCAACTTTCAGCTGCTCTTATGATATCAGGTTTAACACTACCAATAATGTTTTCAACCCGGTCTTGTTTCTCCTTAACCGACTGACAATTGATATTTAGTATTCTCAGTGGAACATGGGTTTTAGATGGTGTAGGTAGTTTTTTTTTTCTCTGGAGGTGAAGCATGCATGTATTGGTTTAGTCCAGGGGGCAAAACGCCTGGATGATACAGACTAGTATAGGTTTCAATCTATCAAGTGACTGCATTAAAGCTCTGTAGGCTGATATATAGATATACTATAGCGGTTTTGTGTCGATAGAGAGTGAAGGTCAAAACAAAATGTGCTGTAATTTGGATTGTTGCATATAATACAATCCCACCTGACCGGACTGTCCTCGTTTAATATGCTATATGCCTACGATAGAGGCAAAGACTTACGTACTTGACTTCCTTTGCACCTACTATGCATGGATATGCAAATATACATATTTCAGCTGAAGGCTTTAATAATGGTGTTGGTATTTTTTACGTGGCTGTTTACAACAGAATGGTTAACGTCAAGTGCGCTCTGTTGTGTCCCTGTCACCTTCCGCTACCAACCACCACCGATGGCTAGCCTTGCACTTTGCATTTGTAGGTGCAAAGGAAGCCGAGTGCGTAAGTCTTTTCTGCCAGTACACAGCATCTACGTAGACAAGCCCCATGCCGTGCCTCCACGTGGCGTGGCACGGAAATTGAGCAGCTTTTGGCTCGAGCTGAAATGCGGTGACTCGGAGGGAGTTCGGCCACTAGACATGTGGCATTTCAGGTCCACCAATTAACGTGTATATATGCCCTGATGCCCATGAACAGGCCCAAAATTATAGGGAAATGGACCCAGTGCTTACATGGTGGATTCTTTGTTCAGGAGATGAAAGGGGGTTCACCCCGACAGAAAACCTAGAGAGTTGTCAAAGTCAGTTGACATTCTTCAACACACCACAGCATCATTTCGTGTGTTATATTGAAAAACGAAAATGGATATGTGTGGTTTTTTTTTATATATTTGATACTGAATAAGGATAAAAGAAAATCGGGGTTAGTTTTTCGTTTTCCTTACTTGAAATTGAAAAACGAAATGACGGTATATAAATGGACCAACGCCGCTGTGACTACACGGTGTGTAGGGCTAAAGAGAAGAAGGGAATCTGACTGAACGTCCCTCACCGCTGTTAGTTCGAATCCTGACAGCATCACTTGGGGTTTCCATGTGAGGAAGCCTTCCAGCTTGCTTGCGGTAGGTCAGTGGTTTTACCGTAGTGCCTCTTTGCAATCGGGATCTTCCTCCACCTGTCATTAACTGGACGTCACAATAGGACTGAAATCCTGTTGCAGCGACTGTTAACACAACATGTTGGTGACAAATATGCATAGGAACGCCTGAGCACAGGTTTAAAATTATCTACATATATATGCATTGTGATTTATGGTTTTATTAATCTCAAGATTATACAAGTATTTACCATTATCGATCAAATGTAGCTGAATAATTACACGTGGATGTCCGACGATGTTCATACGATCGTATCTTTACTTAAACTTTTACTTCATGTAGCTGTTTGACGCCTTGGCAAACAGGGCAAACCCCGATCAGACAGCTCATAGAGGGAGTTGTTTTATAAAGAAAGTCAGATTCTAGTCCGCAATGCAAAGAAAATCAATTGTCTCATTTGCATTTTCCGTTTATTATTCATTAAAACAGGAGATAGTCTATAAATAAAATCTAAAATAAAAGTCCTAATTAAAATGATATTTTTCATCAAGTTACAAATATGTACATGAATGTTCATGCGGTAAAGTATTAAAAATTAGGGTCTGGTACAACAAATGAACACATATTGGAGGTTTAGTTGATATACATCTTATTAAAGAATTGTTCTAAAACGAATCAAAGCAAACAACATAGTATCAAAAGAAACATTTAAATGTAAAATGGAATGTTATAAAGATGAAACAAATGCAATTAGGGATGGATACGAACACATTTAAGAAATTGTGTGCTATTTAACCTAGCAAAACTTTGAATACATATACAATAATACAATGTTTTACATGTATTAGTTTCAAAAGTTTAATCAATTAACCTTTTGCATCACATTGACTCATTCTGATGCTAACAGAGCAGACCCAGATCAGACAAAACAACATTGTAGCTCAGATTCAACAAAGAAAACCCCCATTGTTTCACATACTTTTTGAAGTTTGTTTTTTGTTTGTTTGCTTGTTGGGTTTAACGTCCCACCGACAGTATTTCCGTCATTTGGAGACGATGATAATGTCTACTTGAGACAGATATAGTGCTGCCACACTGCAGTATCACGCCGTAGACATGTGGCATGATACCCAGTCACATTATCCTGACACCGGGCCAACCAGTCCTGCAACTACCCTTATATGCTAAGCGCCAAGCATGGGAGCTATAACAGTACCATTTTTTACGACTTTGGTTTGTCGTGGCCGGGGATCGAACCCACGACCTCACGCTCCCGAGGCGGACGCTCTAATCACTCGGCCACCGGAGACGATCTATTTTAAGTTCAGTAAATTAATATTCATATATGAACTTAAGTAAATTGTAACTGTTTAACAACATTTATTTTACATAACCGGTCCGTAACCGGGTGGTAAAAACTTCCGCCTGGTAACCAGGAGGTCATGGGCACAATCCGGATTGCGACTACCAAAGTCGTTAGTAATGGAAGTTGTATATCTCCTTAGTCGCAGGAATGGATAGCTCTGTCAGTAAAATGTAATTGTGTGGAGAACAATGCCACCTGTCTATAAAAATGAGGAAGCATTATGTATGTGTCTAATACATTGTTAGTTGGACGTTAATGGACCTTGCCAGTGTTTACAGAGGTGTCTTCAAATCGACATCCGGGCAATCCAATAGCTACATCGGGATAATAGGTAGCCAATGGTTGGCATGGGCCGTATTCATAAAGCTCCTTGGGAAAAACCCTTAGTTTCTAAGATTTTCCTTAAAAGTACATATATTTCCCTTAGTTGTTAAGGATTTTCTATACTCTTATCTATAAAACACCTTAGGAGATTTATTCCAGTTAAGGAATTATTTTCCTTAAAACGTTAGGAGCTTTATGAATATGGCCTCTGATTTACGCAAAAGGACACATGGTTTTGTTTGTGGGCGGTTGTTGACATAGGCATGGGTTTAAATCTCTAGAACTGAAAACTAGATCGGTGCACTATAAGCAAACAAACAGACAAACATTAGAGATTATCGATGATAAATTCTTGTTCCTCCTATCGATCATTAAGCAAGACGTAAGCACTAAGACCAAATAAAATGTTATCTATATCCTGAATATTTTTATTGTATAGTAACACACCACATCATAATAAAAAATAAAGAACAACAACTAATTATATGCTTTATACCCTGAAAAATTGGTCACGAAAAATAAAAATAAAAAATTCATTGTCAAGGCAACAGCTAGACTGAGACTGACATCGTTTATTTATTATTATTATTATTATTATTATTACCAATTAGAGACAGTAAAACCAATTAAAGCTTCAAAGAACACCCCCACTCTTTTTTTATTTGTTTGTTAAACAATTTTGTGTTGAGCAAACAGACAGCTATAATCACGATAATATACTTAGCGAGGTAGGCTTTGGAAAAGTCAGTTTGCCATTTAGAGTAGAGATTTTTATATTTCCATGGGTAAAAGTTTTCAGGAATTTTCCTGACTTTCAGGTTTTTCTTATTGCCATATGACTTCTTATTCTATATAAAACTATAATGCTAAAATCTATTCCTTTATCATGTGGAGCCAGTCAACAATTATAGATAATTTTAATAAATGTAAATTTAATAAAAATATAATCTATGAATAGATAAACGAACGTTTTAGTGTGTGTTCGTCCCACAAAATAAGATTTAAAAACCTTCGTTACTTGCACAAAATACGGCTACTTGCGTATATACATAAATAATGCTAAAAATAAACTATCTTGGAATCTTAAAAAAAAAAAAAAAAAAAAAAAAAAAGACGACCATTAAAAATGGAAAATATGGCAGACAGACAAACTATGGACAGCTTAATTTTAAGTTTTTATGTTTTTGTTTCATCTAACATCTCCGAAAAAGATAGGGTCGGTAAGTCGGAAGTTCAAGGTCGGAACGAAAAAATTAGGGTCGTAAAAAAGTAACAGTTTATATTACGCCTAATGGTTTGATATATCAGTGATTCCAAAGACAGCAATTTATTTATCCTTGTAATCGAGTGTTCGATCAAACATTTGTTCGAATAAGTGAGTATTAATAAAATATTTATCATAATATTCGTTTCTAAACTTACAGTGTACAATCAACAATTTGTGGAAAATCGAAATCCAACGTAAGCCAGTTCAGTTATTATGAAATTGTGAAAATATTCAAGTTTTTTTAACCATATTTTTCCGATATTTTCTAAAATGTTGCATTCAGGGCAACAACTCACTCCTAAACCCACACATTCACGTTTTCCTTCCTACTTTCGGCAGGCGGATAATATCTTCACTGCGCATGTACCGGAAAGCCCTAGCAGTATGCCCATGACCACCACCGCCAGCAACAATATCAGCACTGTACCACAAAGAATTTTTTCCCTCTGGAACAATAAAAGTATTACAGTTATACAAACAGAATTTAAAACAGAAAAAAATATTTATATGTAAGCAATCATGCAAATGATTTTATTAGCTCGTCTGTTTTTCGAAGAAAAAAAACGAGCTATTGTCGTAACTCCGGCGTCCGCGTTGTCGTAGTCAGACGTCGTCGTCCGGAATCTTAACGTTGGCCATAACTTTTCTACTATTCAATATACAACTTTCATTTTTGGTATTCATCTTGACAATGCCTATCCAGACATATGCACATTTTTCACCTATTGACCTTTGACCTTATTTTTCTGTAACTTTTGAAAACCTTAAAATGCCTGTCATTTCAAAGCGTTGTCAACAGGGCACTGATATTTCACAAGTGAATTCATGTAGCAAGACCTTTCCATCAATTTTACACTTTTGGACTTTTGACCTTGACCTTTGAACTTTGACTTATTTTTGAAATGTTTAACAAAAAAACTTTAACGTTGGCCATAACTTTTTTACTTTTTGACATACAACTTTTATTTTTGGTATGCATATTCATCTGTGCAAGGGCTATTCAGATATACCTCAATATTTCATCTATCGACCTTGACCTTTGACCTATTCTACTGTAACTTCTGAAAACTTTAAAATGCCTATCATTTCAGAACCCTTACCAACAGGACACTGATATTTCACATGTGAATTCCGTGTGGAAAGATCTTTTTATTTATGTTATATTTTTGGGACTTTTGACCTTGACCTTTGAACTCTGACCTATTTTTGAAATGTTTAACAAAAACTTTAACATTGGCCATAACTTTTTACTATTTGAAATACATTTTTATATTTAGTATGCATATTCATCTTGACAAGGTTTTTTCAGATATACCTCAATATGTTATCTATCGACCTGACCTTCGAACTTATTTTGCCATAACTCTGGACAAGTTTTAAAATAGATATTCTTTGTCATTTTTCAGTATTTAAAAAAAAAAAAAAAAAAAAAAAAAAAAACTTTGTGTACTGGTTTGTCATCATATGAACCTGTGCAGGTGTGATTTTGGTCATGATCTTTAGGCAGATAAAAAAGAGCATTTTTTACTTTTTTAAAAGCCATTAAATTTTACAGTTTTTTGATGATCATCAAAAATTCAATGGATTAGCAATTGTGATTTTTTATTTACATATTTTACGTCTTTGTGTCGTATACATTCTATTTCATGCATAGGTCAAGGTCATCCTTCAAGGTCAAAGGTCAAATTTAAAGGGTATGGTACTTCAATTTTGCTTTTAAAGGCTTACAGTTTTAGTTGTGATTTTCAAGGTCAACTTTTTTAAATGTTTAACAAAAATATGTAACGTTGGCAAAAACAGACGAGCGTTGGCACCCGCATGCGATGCTCTTGTATTTCGACCATCATCACCAATCGAATATACCGGGGTAATCTTAAAGTACTGGTAAGTAAAATAAATACTAGGAAATGAAGGCGTTTTGCTGGTTGATAAATCAAATATTTGTATCGCCACGAAGGTATTCCAGTTAAATTGAGTCGCGCAACTACGGGTAGTTACGGGTAATGGAAGATCCCCTAGTGTACGAGGCACTTTAGTACGTAGGACCACCGACCTAGCTTCCTTACATGAAATATACCACGGAACATTGAGCGGTCATGGGTGAAGTGTAAGTAAACTAGATACTAAAACAACCCGGTTAAGGATGCCCTCAACAAATGTCCATTGTTATTCCACAGAAAGTATGTACTCCGTAACTCGAACTATATACGAGTATATATTATGTATTTATTTAGATATATACATGTATAATAAAATAAGGAAACAAACCTTTGTACATTTTGAGCATCTTTTCTTTGTATAAGGGCATCTGTCATTCTGAGAAATAAGATATGATATTTTATTGGAGAGAGGAAGGTAAGTGTTGCCAAAGATTAAAATATATGTATGTAAATTAAATGCGCACGTGTTACACATATTAACCCTGTATGTTTGACACCTTGGCATGGAGCAGACCCAGATTAAACAGTTCCTTCCTGGAGCTGTCTGATCAAGGTTTCCTCTGTTGACTTATACAATAATGTAGCTCACAATAGTCAATAATGTAGTTCTACATAGTACGTATGGCATAAGTAAAACCCCTTTTTGTTTCTTATAACTTTTTATGTAAAGAAATTATTCATCAAATTATTAAATTGTACATGAATACATGTAAATATATGGTAAAGGGCTAATCGTGCAAAGACAACAGAATGTCCCAAGTTCGAGAGCGGTTACAGCCTCTGCTATCTCCCATCTTTTTCGTGACTTCAGTTAGGAAATTGTTAGTGTGTCTCCAGACTCGAATTCCACCAGCATTATTTGGCGTTAAGTAATGCCGGTACTTAAATAATTAATATTTTTCATGTAGATTGAAAGGTATTCCGCCATTACTTATTTTTTAAATATTCCATTATTTGATAAAGTTGACATGATTTATAACCATCAATACTTGATAGGAAATCAATACTAGAGATTTTTTATTCGGGAAAAAAAAAAACAACAAAAAAAAAATGAACGTAGCCTCCTGGGCTAGTATTACTTAGCGCTAAGTTCGAGCCGTGCTTGTTTCACAAAATTTCATACGAAAAATTCACAAATGTAAAATACTAGCTGTATCATTCTTGTGTGTTTTTTTTTTTTTTTTTTTTTTTTTTTCTGGACAAAGTGACGCATTTATATTAAGCAGTAAAGTGGGCCATCTTTCTTTATGTTTTATTGTGCAAATAAAAAATTAGTAGACACCATGCAGGACAGCATTTTTACGACTAAGATCAAATTTGTTCGTACGAAGTTTAGTGAATGAGGACGATAATCACCAAGTGTCACATGATCAGGTTAACGGTAATAAGTCAGAGTTGGAAAAACGTGTCAAAACGCAATACTGTGATATCATTAATTTTCGTGGGACACTAATTTTCGTCAATTTCGTGGTGGGTTTTATCCACGAATATTAATACCAAGAAAACTTGTCTCTTTTATAGACATCGTTTTCTAGAACATAGATCCACGAATAAATGTACACGCACGAAATTCCCTTAGGTACACCGAAATTTAATGTCAACGAAAATTACTGATTTTACAGTAACTCAAATGAGACAAGGAAACAAATATTGTTTTAAACCTACCAAACAGTCTACTTTCTTCTGCGGAAGCAAGTGAAACTCGCTTTCATTTGTTGAGGAATTTGGGGATAACTGGCTCATCTGGAATTCAATATATCATGCAATATTGGAGCCATAAACACCTTAATAATGTTTAAAGGTAGTATACACATATACACATGCATGTACTTGTAAATACTTTGATTTTCAACATATAATGATTAAAATGAAATTCAGTTACTTTTTATACGGAATACACGTTTATAAGAACTACATGCACATGTACATAATCTATACATCAGTAAGTACACATATATCTACCACGCATATGTTCTATACATTATATGAATTGTTTATACATGTATACAGAAAAAAATCCGGAATAAGGAAATATACCTTATTGTCAGATGAATTACCAGATTACCTTTTAAACCGAGTTACACAGGTTTCAGAACCCGCGAAAATATTTTTAATCTAAAAAGGCGAAAATAAAAGAAGCAGTGAAATCAAAGACCGAAAATGTATATGTTATGCATATACTAGAAATGTGTTCTTACCTCAACTGTTATTTCTTGGGTACTTGGGTTTATTTTCAACAAAGTTTGTTTCGAAGCTGCACTTGATTCCTGTAAGATTATAATTCATTTAAATGATGAAAACACAAACGACTTCTTTCTATTAATATCACTTTATAATTCGTCTCTAGCTAGAAATGATAATCGCATATACATGTATATAATATACCAATAACATTTTGATGTAGGGTGATTATATGAACCGGACTAAAACAAAGAGATTAAAAGTCTTTATTTCTAAATTTATTACAAGAATCAGAACCTAAAAAATCAACAGTTAGATGAAGATGTCTACCAACCCCTGTGGAAGAAACGGAACCTAGTAACGATCTATTTGAACAATCCACAGTGTCATTCAGTCTGCGCGACGTGCATGGTTGTAGGCAGTGGTTGGGATTGTGCACTTCCGGTTTGTTGGGTTTCTTTGTTGGAAACTGTGGAAATGATGTATTTTGCTCATATTTTCATTTTCAAAACTAGTCAAAACTGGAATTCTCTGTAGTAGCATAGAAACATGCTATATTGAAACAACAACAATAAAAACAAGTTACCAACATGCTATTGCGTATAGACGTATGTATATATTGAAAATAAACAGTCATAAGGAATTAAAGTATGGCGCCGTGTTACTGTTGTACATGACATTGCGTAACAGTGTAAAAATAAAAAAGTAACCCCATTTCACTGAGAATAAGAATAGCAATAAAAAAATCGATGTTCTGTAAACCAGGGGTCCCGAGTTCGAGTCTCGGCTGCACATTTTTCTCACTGATATGGTTTACTTATACATGTATATAAAGGCTGTGGCAGATACAAGCATAATGACGATGAGTATATACGCTTCGCGAATCTGACATCGTGTATCAAGCATGTATTCCTAAAATGTAATTGAGCAGTTTTACATTAGGATGTAATTTACTAAAAATAAGATAAAAAAAAAACAACAACTGATACTGACATGCCTATAGGAATAAATGGACTAGTCACGTGGTATCACTTGTCATCTGATATTGCTAAGCATAAACTAATCACGTTCGTGTGGGACATTTTTTTGTTTATTTCGTATACTGTAAAAGCCTACAATCGGTGACTCTGAAAGTTTTTTTTTTTTTTTTTTTTTTTTTTTTTTTAATGTGACACTTGGCATGAGCTTAGTATTTTTCATGTGAGGAAGCCTTCAAGCTGGCTTGCGGTAGTCGGTGGTTCTACCCGGATGCCTCCGTGCATTCGGGGTCTTCCTCCACCTGTAATTAGCTGGGCGTCGCTATATGACTGAAATACTGTCGCAGCCAGGGCAATTAAACTCGAATAGTCAAGTCAAGTCAAACTTTACGTGGCATTTATTTGTGTCATATTTTGAAAATCTTAATGAAACATTTTCTATTTGATTGAGACTATGACACGATGCCACTGTTTTCTGAATTAGGAAACAAAGAAAATATGTGTACACGAAAATGCCTGTTATACAGACTAAACGAATTCAAATGTCTGATGCCGAAAACTAACGACTGTTACAGTGCCTATTGTTATATGTTTGTAAATCAATATACAAGAAAGACAAGCTTCTTTTTTTCCTGACTACATACCCCGGTGACATGACCAGCAGTTTGTCTATGTCCTCCATTCGTAAAACTGACGTTTACATTCCGACGTCCCACTCCGGATTGTACAGTGCACGAGCTACTTTGCATATTGGATGTTTTTTCGGAAAGGAGCATGTGGTGGGTGGGTGCCGCATGATCCTAACGGAAAAAATATCCCACATTTTATAAAATTATAAGCTCAAAGTGATTTCTTTCCTTTTTGTGAATCAAAGTATATAAGAATTAGATTTTATATATAATATTTTTTAAACTAATCTAACATTCGTCAATTTGGAATCAAGATCTTGCAACTAATTACTGTGTTGGACCAATATCTTGCGCCTTGGAAGGTCCCCAATAGGATTCGAACCTACAACTTTCGGATCTGTACAAGATAATGCACAGGTGTATATGTATATGATACTGCAAGTATGTACGTACACATGATAATACACAGTTGTACATGATTTGACACGTGTGTACATGCACATTATAATACACTCTTGTACATTGCACCACACGTGTATACATATACATGATATTTCACGTGTGTACAAATACAGGATACTGTGTGTACATATACATGATATTTCACGTGTGTACAAATACATGATACTGTGTGTGTACATGTACATGATATTTCACGTGTGTACATATACATGATATTTCACGTGTGTACAAATACATGATACTGTGTGTGTACATGTACATGATATTTCACGTGTGTACAAATACATGATACTGTGTGTGTACATGTACATGATATTTCACGTGTGTACATATACATGATACTGTGTGTGTACATGTACATGATATTTCACGTGTGTACATATACATGATATTTCACGTGTGTACATATACATGATATTTCACGTGTGTACATGTACATAATATTTCACGTGTGTACATGTACATGATATTTCACGTGTGTACATGTACATGATACTGCACGTGTATATACATAGACATAATATTTCACGTGTGTACATGTACATGATATTTCACGTGTGTACATGTACATGATACTTCACGTGTGTACATGTACATGATATTTCACGTGTGTACATGTACATGATATTTCACGTGTGTACATGTACATGATATTTCACGTGTGTACATGTACATGATACTGCACGTGTATATACATGTACATGATATTTCACGTGTGTACATGTACATGATATTTCACGTGTGTACATGTACATGATACTGTTAGTGTGTACATGTACATGATATTTCACGTGTGTACATGTACATGATACTGCACGTGTATATACATAGACATGATATTTCACGTGTGTACATGTACATGATATTTCACGTGTGTACATATACATGATACTGCACGTGTATATACATGGACATGATACTGCACTGTGTCAAATTAAACTGTTTTACATCTTTATTTATTGCAATTTTAGTAAAGTGTGCTTAAGATATATTCCACCAAAAACACTCCTACTTAACGCTAAGTAAAAGTTAAAATCTTTAAGAAAAATGTAGGATCACATTCCACTATTTATTATTAACGACTAATTAAACCTAAAACGAAATAAATAGTTACCTTATTCTATATGTACATGACAATATCCGATTAGAAAATGTGATCCAGTCAAACCTGTATTAGAAGTCACCTCTGTATAGCTAATTTACCTGTGTTAGAAGTCACCTCTGTATAGCTAATTTACCTGTGTTAGAAGTCACCTCTGTATAGCTAATTTACCTGTGTTAGAAGTCACCTCTGTATAGCTATTTTACCTGTGTTAGAAGTCACCTCTGTATAGCTAATTTACCTGTATTAGAAGTCATCTCGATCTGTATTGCTAATTTACCTGTATTAGAAGTCACCTCTGTATAGCTAATTTACCTGTATTAGAAGTCACCTCTGTATAGCTAATTTACCTGTATTAGAAGTCACCTCTGTATAGCTAATTTACCTGTATTAGAAGTCACCTCTGTATTGCTAATTTACCTGTATTAGAAGTCACCTCTGTATAGCTAATTTACCTGTATTAGAAGTCATCTCGATCTGTAGTGCTAATTTACCTGTATTAGAACTCACCTCTGTATAGCTAATTTACCTGTTGACAAAGACAATTGACTCGATTCACATCTAATTAAAAGTCACCTCTATGTACAGGTCAGTATTCAGTTAACCTGTTTTGGATTGACCTTTGATCACAGGTTTTATTGTATTTGCTAGGGCAACATGTAATAAGGGTATAATGCGGTAATAAGTACGTCCCAGGTAGCGTTTAGCTATTACCTATCGATACATAGGAATGGTGAAATTGGAACTATGGCTGCTTAGACAGGGATTTTATTAGTGTTTACAAACTACAGCTACTTTTAATTTTGGAACACACGTACGTGACATCTGCTGAAAGAAGCCTGACGGATAAAAATGGGACTGACAACCAGACATGCGGACAGACAGATGGAGGGAGAGATGGACGGACAGAAAAACAAAGGCTTTTGATAGAGTCTGGCACAAAGGGTTGATATTTAAATTACAACAGTTTTTTTTTGTTTTTTTTTGTGGAAATCTACTGACCTGGCTAACATATTATTAAAAAAAAACCCAGAAAACAGAGTACTTATTCAGTCTGAAGAATCAAACATTCAGTATATAAATGCTGGAGTTTCACAGGGATCTGTTCTTGAACCTCTCTTATTTTTAATTTATATAAATGATATTGCAGAATCTTTAATAATTTTAACTAGACTTTATGCAGATGACAGCTCATTTATTGTATGCTACATCATCTCCAGATGACCTTGAGGGTATAGTGAACCATGATCTTGCAATAAATTTTAATCCTAAAAAGACAGAAGCATTGCTCTTTACAACAAAAAATATGAAACATTACCAGTATAAATTTTGAAAATAATCACAAGCATTTGGAAGTAACTTTATCTCATAACGGTCATTGGAACAATCATCTTAATTCTTTTCTTAAGTCAACATCAAAAGTTCTGGGTATTATGCGTAAATTGAAATATGTCCTTAGTAGGCAGGCACTAAATCAGATTTATATATCTTACATTCGTCTTATATTAGAATATTCATCTATCGTTTGGGATGGTTGCTTTTTACAAATGTCTGATTCTCTTGAACTTCTTCAACATGAAGCTGCTCGGATAGTCACCGGTTTAACAAATAAGCTTTATAAAGAATGTGGGTGGGAATCATTAAATGCAAGAAGATTTAAAAAAAAAAAAAGTGTTTTATGTATAAAGTTAATAACAACATAGTTCCATCTTATATTCAAGACTTGATTCCGCCTATTATTGGAAATATTCATGGATATCCCGTTCGGAATAGCAGTGATTATTCACACACATTTTGTAGGACTGCATTAATGAAGAAATCATGTATTCCATCTTCTATCTCACTATGGAATAATATAAATGGAGATACAAGAAATTCTATAACATTGCAATTGTTTAAAAGTAATCTGCCGAATATTAGTACAAATAAGTTTAGTGTTCGTTTGTATTACAATCATGGAGAAAGGCTCTGGTCATTAATACACGCGCTGTTGCGAAATAATTGCAGTAATTTAAATGGAGACCTTCACAAAAAAACATCTTAAAACTTACCCTTTCTGTAGCACTTGTCATACTGTAGAAAATGCTAATCGATCACTTCTTTGAATGTCGACGATTCAATTTGCAAAGGAATGTATGACACAACTCTTTAAACTGTTTTTCCTCAATTAATACTAACACTTTATTATTTGGGGATCCAAACCTATCATTGATAGATAATATAAAAATTGTTGATGCAGTTCAACTAAAAGATTCAATTAATAGTTGTTATTGTGATAATGTTATAGTACAGGGATAGTCAGGTTTAGAGTCAAAATCAAAACTACTCTCTCTCTCTCTCTCTCTCTCAGTTAACTGGAGTTTACACGTAGTGTGTTCACAAGGCTTAGTGTTTTCATCAACATATACGAGAGTTGATATACCTTTATTATATATTGTTGAAATGACTTTTATATCACACCTGTTTGTTATAATGCACGCCATTACTGTTATATTGGAAATTGTATTAAAGGGCCGTAACTAAGTTGGATAGAACTTGTAGCCCGACCCAATTTCAAATATTATGAAATAAAATACGTTTAAACTAGAAAAGCTAGGGAGAAGTGACGTAGAAATGACAGGACGTCGACACTTACGTCACCATTGACCGAATCATCATCATAATCAGGTGTTGGTTCCACAGGAGAGCCAGTTATTGGTTTGGCTGGGGTGAACGGCGGAATTGGCTTCTGGAGAGGAATCAAACACACACAAATAGAGTCTTTTATTACTTTCTTAGAGAGGTATCTCGTATGTGACTCATACCTCACTATCACGTGCATGTAGAATATTGTCATAGCGAGGTATACCTCGGTGTGTAATTCAACATTATTTCAGCCCCAAAACCAAACCAAACACAAACATAACCTACAAAAATAACCCTAACCCGAAGTAACCTAATCCCTTAATTATTACCCTGACTCTAACACCGAAATATACAAAACGCGCGAGCGCGAGCGCGCGTATGCTTCGTGCTTAAACAGTGTGGCCATACCACGAGGTATATGAAGGTGTGAAAAGAAAACTGCTGTATTTTAATTTTTCACCATTCGTAATTGAATATGGAGCATGGAAGCGAAAAATATGCACTACACGAAAGCTCTAATGATTCTTTTGTCAGATGCACAGTATTTGTTTACATTTGGAAAACATTATTAGCAAGGAAAATTTCTCAGGTAAACTGTACAGCTGACAAAAGAATTATTGGGTTTCATGTGTAGGGTACCAGGCCCGGATCCAGAAATTTTCTGCTGTGGGGGGGGGGGGGGGGGGGGGGGGGCAAAATCCGAATGTGATAGGAGTGGTAGGGGGTTCGGGGGCATGCTCCCCCGGAAAAAAAGGTTTTAGTGTGATGCAGATGCAATCTGAAGGGTATCTGGGGATAATAGTGAAGGCTTTTGTTGTTGTTGTTGTTGTTGTTGTTGTTGTTGTTGTTGTTATTTTTAAATCCGATATATTTAAAACTTGAAGGCCTAGGTCTCACTGGGAAAAAAAAAATCGGTGATATGGAAATAAACATTTTTTTTTTTACCGATGGCTCCGAGTTTGAGCAAAAAAGACTGAGCAGTCCGTTGAAAAATGACAATTATTAGGCTTCGGGATTGGTCCGTTGAACATTCACTGTTGTTTCGGCTATGACACAATAGCCTTGAGTCCCGATGTTCGGAAAAGCACCGGGGGACCTCCTCCGATGATCGGCGAAGGTGCCCCGGAGTTTCACTGAGTTTGTAACATCATCGTGGGAATATCCCCGTAGATTAGGGGATCTTGCGAACCATCCTACGTGTCTGGGGAAGATTATTGAGAGTATAAAAATTTGATGGTGGAATTAAGCGACAAAGTCAAGAGAAGACTTTTGAGGGGTTTAAGGGGATGCCCTAAGCAATGTCCAATGGCCTTTTTGACCGTCTCAGTCTAAGACTGGCCAAAACAGAAACTAATTTCTGGGTGCGCTTTTCAACCCTTGCCATTTTTATTTTTTTTAAGATCGGGAATGTGTCACAGAAAGGCCGCCTAATATCCCCGAATGCCCCCCTGATACTTAGGCGAGACATCACAGACGCATCGGGGATTCATCGGAAGACAAAAAATCGCGGAAGCTCCGTGAATGCTGACCGGAGCTTCTCTGCGGATATTTCCCCGGCTTGTTTTCCCGATAAAACATCGAAAACACATCGGGAAAATTTCAATGAATTCTTTTTGCAGTACACCCGAGGCCTCCCGATGACTCCACATGGCTCGCGACACTATTTCCATCGGGAGTGCGTATGCATCCCATCCCCGAGGCAAAAAAAAAAAATGCCAAGTGGGACCGAGCCTTAAGCATTGAGCGATATAATGTTATCATTTACCAGCTCAAAGTCATGTTATTGAATAACTGCTGTGCAATCGTAAAAATTTGATTACAATTGCATTTACAGGCCCCGATCAAAAATGAATAAAATAAAAATAACGGTGGGGGAGATGGAAGCGCTGGTGGGGGGGAGGGGGGGGACACTGATATTACTGAAAGGACATTACTTCTTCCAGGTAAGAAATACGGGCTTATCTTGTATTTTTTATTCACAAACTGGCATAAAATATTTAATAAGGGTTTCCTGAACCCCCACAAAAAGTGACTTGTGATCATTAGTTTTTGACTCAACAGTGTAAAAGACAGTTTTGTCAAAGACTGAGAAAAAAAATCAATTTTCACGTTAAACATAATCATTTTGTCAAAATTGCGGAAGGGAATAGGTTCGAGTTCGACCTTAATGATATTGGCTGTCAAATTGTCGATCTGGAAGCAGTCTTCACACAGAAATTCTCAGAAAAAAAATCAGGCGCACGTTATAGGGTAGGTGTGGGCCCCTTTTGAGTGTCATTTTTTTTTTTTTGTACAGTTTTTTTAGTTGAAAATTTTGGGTTTTCTAAGGTTTAATCAGTGACAAAACAAACAATAGATGTTGATATTCAATATACAATCTTAAATATCCGTTTTATTTTGCAATTTAAATTGTGTATTCTGTGCCTTAGTATTCATTGACTTATCAGTAACATTGGACAATAACTGATTACCTGGATTTGATTTGAATTAGTAATCATAATCTACACATACATTGTCCCAAAATATGGCAGTTAACAATTTTCAATTTCTTTCATTTCTTAATTATATTCTTAAAATCTAAAATACACATTTTTATAATAATATTATATTATCGAAATATAAGAAGGACATATGATGTATAGACTATTTTTGTATATTATTGAGAGGATAGTTAAGAAATTTAACTGCTTCGTTAAAATAATACTTACAAGTTATGTAAAAATAGTATAGCTGATGACATTTAGAAACACAACCCATTTCTGATAAAGTTTAATTTACATGGCTAGCGATAGGTATGCATCTTCCCCGCAGAATAGCTTTTTAATTTTTTTTTCCAACAAAAAAATCGGCAATTTTTCATACCTAAAGTTCATCAACCTGGCAGTTAAATTGCCCGCTTTTAATTCAAGATTTAAAATTTTATAGATGTAGAGAAAAGTGAATTTAAAATTTCGTTGATAAGATTTAGTCAAAGTTATTTGTTAAATCAATAATTTCTTTGGGCTCTAGTGAAAATATTTCGATAGCAATTACATTTTGTTGTCCAACTTAGTTGTTGTTTTTAGTGGCTAATTTTATACTAATTGATTTTTATGCTATTTCCTAAACATCACCTGTCTAGAATAGTTTTACTGATATTAAGTTTTTGTAATTGCCTATTTTTCTTCAAGCATTAGATCGCTCGGCAGACGAGATTTTTCCTAGGTATCACTCGACAATAGTCTGAATCAGTGAACGTGTCAATCAATTTGCATACACAGTGCTTATCACTAAGTCATGGATGACTGCCGATTCGGATTACCTACACATTAACAGCAGGGGGCCATAAGACAATGAAGTCTGGCTGGTCAGGTGGTTATGCGGTTGGTTCAGTATGGGGGCCAACAATGGGGATTTCCTCTAGACAGCTCAGACATTATGTAATCAATGGATTTTATAGCCTAGAAAAAAATGTATAACCAGGGCAGCTGGGTGCCTTGAATCCGGGCCTGGGGTACAATCGTCCGCTTCGCATGCGCTATATATCTACATTTATAAAGAAATAAAATACATGTAATTACAGCAGTTTTTTCCCTCTGAATTGAAGCAAAATATGCTTTTCGCGATAGCTTAAAATGACATTATGTACCACGTGGTATGGCCACATTGATAAACATGTCAGAGACTTTTGTACTGGCATAACATCGTTGATGACAATAAAACAATATCACGGTTTACGTGTGTATACAAAAAAGTACGCTTGGAACTGTTGTACACCAACAAAACATCAACTTGCATTTTAACAGTTTACTTTGTAATACAAGCCTGTGTAAATATGGAAAATGCAAATAAATAACCTCCTCGGTGCAGTTTATTTTTCATAAGATATACGAGTACATGTACAGATTTACGTTAGCTCTACCACATTTTCGCTGATATCAATTTCTGTTTGTCTGTTTTTGTCTGCTTTTTCGTCAGAAAACTTTAACCTTGACCATAACACGGAAGTCCTTCCACCTACAGCCTCCAAACTTCACAGGTGCATGCACCTTGATGAGCTCTACTCCAGGTGACCTTGACCTACAAATGACCTTGACCATTTGACCCCAAGGTCTAAGCCCCCCCCCCCCCCCCCCACCGCCTTGGGTTGGGGGGCGTTTTTTTTTTTTCGGACGTAGCGCCTTCTTTTCACGACAAACCATGCTACCGGGGTAAACATTTCGGCAGAGTACTTTGAAAGTCCTGCCATCAAAAGGAACTTCCAGTTTATTCGGCACTCATTTATTACCTTTGCACTTGCCCACTAAGTATGACCTTGACTTTTGAGCTAGCATTATTCTATATTTACAAAAGGCATACTTGTGTGAAGTTATTTTGAAAATCCCCCAAACACTTTGTGAAGTTAGTTCCCGGACAAGCAAATCGGCTTTGACGTCTGAGTATGGCCTTAAATTTTGAGCTATATTATTTATTTATTTATTTATTTATTTATTTTTGTGCGGGACACTCCATCTTTGTAAGGCAAAAAAATGTATGAAATGATTTGGTAATCAACTTATTATTTGTCAGGTAAGAACCAGGACTCATTTCGGGAGGGACTGACGGACAAAAAAGGCTCCTATATATCCTTATCCTTCGCATGCACAAGAGGGCAATGAGGTATGATAACTCAAAATTCAAGATCACTATCATTGCAAAACCTACCCGATTGACTTTACTTCCGGTCACGAGGGCAAATCCGGAAGAAGCGACGGAAATTTCCGATCTGAGTGAGGATTGCTGTTCGGTACGTGTCATCAACACCGCCATCATCTCATCCTAAACAGACAAGAAAAAAGTAACAACGTATTATCAAATCGGAACTTTATTTGACTAAAATTATGTTGCGAAATCTCTCCGCAGAATAAAAATGGCATGGTACATCATTCAGCATATCAGGTCCAGAGAAAAGCCTAAAAGATCCATACAAGAATTTCACCAGATGTTTGATAAGACTGAAAACAGTTTCAAATCTGAATCTATCTTGAATATTTAAGGATGCACGCGTAATTGTTCATTTCTTTGATATGTTATAAGTGCAGCATCTGTTAACAGTACAAGTATTTGCCTTATGTAAAGTGGATGTTTGTAAACCTTACTGATTATGTATTTCTCTATCCACATTGTTTATTGTGCGTAGTAATATTTGTTCATAAATTTAAGCTATATTTATCTTCAGTGATGGCGAGGATTTATAAACAGAGACGGGCAGCTTTTCAAAATAACGCGCTTATAATCGCGTGCCTCGAGAGTTAACAAGAGCGCGTTCACCTTTCACACGGTAACCGGACATTTCGGTGTGGCTTAGGGAATCTTACAAAATAACATTTTTTTTCCAAATACTTTGAGTAAATCACTGATTTTAGCTAAAGTGGATTTAAATGAAGGAAAGAAGAGGACGGGTGCATGATTACTTTTTTTAGTTTAATCATAATTAAGAGAGAGAGATAGAGAGAAAAAGAGAGAGAGGGGCGGAGGAAAGAAAGGAAAAAAGACAGGTAGATAACTGGTCCGATATGATGAAGCGCGGCATGAGAAAACGTCGAGTTACGTGATAGCCTCGTGTACATGGAGGATTTTGCCGGTTAGGGTCATCTTGTTCTTTTGACTGGTGTAAGTAACACAAATCTTCAAAGGCAAACATTTAGAATGAATTCCCGTAAAATTTTGCGTCTCGCCGTGTGGTGGATCAACCTCACTGACGTTTCTTTATGCCAGAAGTATTCGAGCAAATAAATGACTAAATAAAATAACAATAACATAACTATATTACTTTAAATATCCATTGGAATTTACCATACATATATGTATTGATTTCCAACCTCATCCGGGTCTCGTTGAAGTCTCGTTGGCTGCGCGCGACTTCCGAAAATCGATATTGACAAATCTCTGTTTATTATTAAGTTACTGGTGATGGAGGAAATTCATGGATGGGTGGGGGTACATTAATTACGTCTAAGATGGCAATTTTGTTTAATAGTAGCGAATCAGACGGTTGTTGATTCGAATTCAGTTGAGGACAAAACAAGTTCACGGCCTACCTAGGTCCTTGATACATATACTGGCTCAACATATATGCAAGACCGTCGAAATGGGTTAACTTGTATTCCGATCGAAGTAAAAAAAATCCTAAAACTTCCAGTTAAATCATTGCGAATCAGGTGTAAACCGTGAAAATAGCAGAACTAGTTTAAATTGGCCGTAAAGCTCATATCTCTTTACCAAAACAAACAACAATTTAACCTACAGTTATACATGGTGAACATTCTCTTAATTTTATATTGCATCTTTGCTTATTTATTGTAAACGAAACGTGTTGTGTATATATAACATGAACTTATTTTGTATGTATACATTTCTGGATCTTTACCATTTCACA
>CM037789.1:34765669-34815669 GCA_021229015.1 Solen grandis
ATCCTATGTAAAAGCAAAAACAAATCAAGAAGCCAAATTCATTTTCTTGCTTACTTTTAACTTCCAGCTGACAGTATTTCATTCATTCAGGGTATTTGTTTATGCTTTTTACTGCGATATAAATAAAAATGTATTTTATAATTTCACAGTTGAACTGATGAAAATATAATTTCACTCTTCCACCATGAAATAAAAAGATAATATGTTCGTTTTTTGTAGAAAAAAATATTTCATCTCGGAATCTTCGAAAATGTATACTGGATGCAATTGCATCTTCCACAAAATCGAACACATACCCTCTAAATAAAAGTGCCTCACTGCGATATCACACAGGAGACAAACGGCATTGGACTACCCCGGTCATATTATCCTGACACCGGGCTTATGAGCCCTGGAACAACTTACATGCTGAATGCGAAGCAAAGGATAGGTAAACCAGTGCCCCGTTTTTAACTTCTTTTGCGTTTCGCAGCCGGGGATCAAACCCAGGACTTCCCGCTTACGCTCCAACCACACAACCCCTTACTGGTTAATATAAGACAGTAAATGATAAGTAACTTTTTTCGATTTCTCGATAAGAAGATGCATTGTGTCTCGGATTGTAGGCTATAGCTGCAATAATCGGCACCCTGGTTCCAGTGACGTTGAAGGACGTCATAGGTTGGCATGGTCTGACGTATCTCTCGGCATCTCTCGTCTCCTTGCGTAAGTGCATCCTATAATAACACATTGCTTGAACTATAGACCATTTCTGTAGGGATTCGGCAAAACTCAATATAACTGACCAGCCAGTGACAAGTTCAAAATTCCATGTGCATGTTTATAACCCACTGAACAATGTGTGGAATTTTACAACAATACGTACATTAGGCGTTCGAGGAGCGCTCGTTGACTTACGTAGGTTTACATCTCATTATACGTTTTCTTTTAGCCCAGCAAGTTTATGCACATTGCCAGTGAGTTACAGTGCAGTGAGTGACAGTGAAATCAAATGCTATTTACATTAATATTAAATTTCTAAGTGTTGTTCTGAATAAAAAAGAAAATAATAGATAGGAATTGACCCAAGGAATAATAATCTTAATAATAATCTATATCTTAATTATTTTATTGCATTAGGTAGAAGTTTACTTAACAATCCTTAATTAATTGCAGTCTATCAGCTCCTTATTTATTTATTTGTTCGAAGTGAGTGAAATATGATATATTTCTATTTCTGAAAAAAAAATCAACTTTATGTTTTTGCAATGAATGAGTGCATTTTTATTGATTGGTTATAATGTTCATATTCTTATTATTTTGCTATAACTGTCAGTCTGATTAATTGTTAACTCATGTATATATATTTACAGATAAATAGCGTCCATCATATCTACTTACAAACAAAATCGCTCAGCCGGAGTCATTAATATAGGTCGTGCCGGGAGTCGAATTTCACTATAATCTTGAGGAAAAAGAATAAACAGGTGTGCCAATTGATTAAACACATTATGATTGATAGATTATCTTTTCATGTGCTTAAAATGTGCATTCTTTCTTTTCACAGCCATTTTCATCATGTTTCTGTTCAACGGAGTGGACAGGGAGGGGAAGCCAGTTTGAAATTGACATTTCATATTGCATCTTTGCATTCTTCATTCTTTACCAGTTTATTTTTCAAGAATTGCCGAACTTTGATGTAAATATACTATTCTTCGAAAAAAAATGTATCATTGACTCCAAATAAAATAAATGTTCGAGCACGGTGTCTATTCCGAGATACATGTATGTTTCCAATCTTCCTGCGGACCTCATTAAGAAAAGGACTTTCGGGTATCCGGATTATTCGATAATCCGATTTAATCTAGTTTTTTTGTCAACACTCGGATTATCGAAGGTAAACCATCATCACAACCATATATACCGTGGGATTTTCAATTGGCCAAATAGTTTTTATGAATATCAATCAGCTACTGCTGACTAATGAAATCGCACGCAGTATTTTGAATACTCTTCATTGAAAATACCCCCCCCCCTGAAAATCCCAACTATATGTATATGTAACGCTCCGTTTCATTGGCCAAATGCATCCTCCGCCATGGTTCAGATGAAATGCCTAAATCATTATTCAATGAGTAAGAAGTTTTGCAATCAAATAACACACTGAGGAAGCCTTCCAGTTGGCTTGCGGTAGGTCGGTGGTTCTACCCGGGCACCTCTGTGTACTCGGGTCTTCCTCCACCTGTAATTAGCTGGACGTCGCTATATGATTGAAACACTATCGCAGCGACGGTAAACAACAACAACACGGTCTATTATTAAACAAACGTGGTTTCCAACGATCCAACGATGCAGGTAAACTTGGAATTGATTGATGAAACAATTATATTAGTGAGTTCCAAGCAGGGTGTTTTATTATGTATAGCATTTTATGGATTATTTTAACCCATATAATTCAGCATTTAATTAATTTTGTACATTTATTTATATAAAACAAGCTTTTAACACTGTGTGAAGACGTGGACTTGAATTAAAATGAATCATGAAACACAAATGTTTAATGCTATTAAAGAATATGTACAAAATGTATATTCTTTATACTTTATCTCTGATTAACAGGGACTTGATTCACCCACTTATCAGTGTTCTAAATGGAATTCCTATTTGAAATGTTGATAAGGCGTTTGTGACGGTTTGCTACGTTTTCTTAAAAGACAAAGAAGGAAAATTTAAACTGTTCAATAGATTTTTTTTTAAACTTTGCATGATTATAGAAAATCATAAAAAGAAACATTTTTATGAAATAAAAATTGGGGGTCACCGTCCTACTTTTTGAGTTATCTGTCCCTGAATGTGATACTTTAGCACTTTTAGGCCGTATTCACGGGCAGATAGCTCAAAATAAATCTTACTGATATCTGATATGATTTCTTAATATGTTTGTGATTTCAATTAAAGTCATCATGCAATCATGCAAAATTTGAAACTAATTAATCTTATAGAAATTCTGTTATGTTTAAAACTGTAAATATATTGCATTTATTTTTAAAAAAGGGAGATAGTTTGAGGAAAATTCATATATATATATATATATATATATATATATATATATATATTTGCATGAGTGATTATATTATAAAATCTGTCGCATAGAATTTCTAAAAAAAAAATGTACAGAGACAGGGAATAAAGTACTGGACATTAATTTTGAAACCTTATTATTTGAGTTTTCTGCCCTTGAACATGGCCTAAAAGAGCTAAAATATCACATTCAGGGGCAGATAACTCAAAAGGTAGGACAGTCACCCCCAATATTTATTTTCAAAAAAATACTTTTTTTTATGATTCTTTATAATCATGCAAAGTTTAAAAAAATTCTATTGAACAGTTTAAATTTTCCTTCTTTGTCTTTAAAGAAAATGTAGAAACTGTCACAAACGCCCTTATCAATATTTCAAATAGGAAAAACCTACATTTTTACTGAATACTTCTGGAACCTATTGTTGCATTTTATTGAGACTTTATACAAACTTTATTAGTGTTATTGTTAGTTTACACAATACGTTTCAAAGTCTTTTTCCCTTATATCGACAAAACTCTACCTCTTTTTTTACTAAGAAAATATAGCAAACTGTTTATTCTCTTGAATGTTTTTCTTCAAATTATTTGAATCCAGTCTTTCAGATCACATATCAAGGTGCGTTTTTAAATATACTCAACAAAAAAAGAAACTTCCCCTCTCAATGTGTTTTTTCTATGGGTCTCGAAATTGAAATGGCCATAACTTCTGCAATACTTGTCTGTATGGCTTGAAATTTCGTAACAGTCCTTTATATACCCAAACCTTTCATTTGATGACAAAATCTTAAAATCTGAAATCTCAGTTTTGAGATTTAAAAAAACACACTTTTTATTAAATAAAAAATAAAAATAACATTTTTCATATAATTTTCAAAGCCTTTACATTCACTGAAAGAAATTTCAAAATTGTCTTGTAAAAAAATAGACCTGCAATTCCAATTTAAAAGTTGAGTGTGAAATTTTGACTTGAGATTTGTGATTTTTGATTTTGACCCCTACCTCTCTTGACCGTATATCTCTCGAAAAGTTAACAAGATAGCCAGATAAAATTCATTGGTTTTGATACAGAAATGAATGAACTTGTTTTTCTATTTTGATTCATAAAAGTAACCCTTTTGGTTTTCGATAAATCTTTCCTGAAATATAGGGGGAAGTTTCTTTTTTTGTTCAGTATATTATCTTTGTATTAATAAATATATGCTTAATTTTGGTTTATCTTTTCTTCCGTGTCGAAAAGGAAGCTTCAAGGAAGCCCCCCCCCCCTGCAAGGACCAAAAAATTTCAAAACATTGAGTCCAATGGTGTCTTTCAACTTCTGCAACACACCAAAAGCATCCCATCCGCAACCTTCCATTTTCTAGCTAGCTTACCGACTTAGCTGTTGGAAACGAACGTATACATGTATATAGGTAAACTGGTGAATTTCCAGCCAGTGATGGTTCAAAATTGCAATTGAGTCGCTTGCGCGTTTACTTTTTTATAAATTTTTATTAATCACGTTATCTCTAGCATCGATTATTAACACATTTTAATTCATTTTCGTCTTCCTTTTGATAAACTTAAAGATTAACGCCAATTAGTGAAAAGAAAGAACTTTGTCTCCGCGTAGTGAAAATGAGGGGGACATTTAGTCTAAATATAGCCCCGAAATGTATGCTACCATAAAACAGAGTTGCAAGCACCTTAAAAAAACAAAAGGAAAATCAGTGTGAGGAATACACAAAATAAAAAAAATGGACACAAGCGTCAAAGAATCGGGCCTTGTTGGCGTGATTCTCCGTCATTGCGGGGAAATGATATTATATTCATTTCGCTGCTCTACTGCATGGTACTTCTTCTTTGCTTAACGCAGAAATTCATTGGGAACCAGCATGTAAAAAGCATGTTTTTATATGGTCCTTATATTATTGAATAAAATATGCATTAAACCTGTTAGTTTTCGTACTGGCTGGTGGATCTGATTTCAGCATAATTACAATAGGACTAAATCCAAGATCTACATTTCTAGTTACTGATAATTTAAAAAGTTTAAATAACAATGTGGTGTAATCTGTTTTACATCCTATGTTCCCATAGTCAAATGTTGCTATTATTGTTAGCAGAAAAGTGTAAGTGCGAAAACGGAAAGTACGTGTATACTTGATTTTGTGCTCATTTTTCACAGATGTGAACATTATTTACTCAAGCATGTGCGCATTTTTAATTAAATAAGTGAGTACTGTTCGCATATTTAAAATTCACTTAATCTCAAAGCTGAGCATTATTTACCGAAATAGGAGAGCATCACCTGTAAAGTATGTAATGCTTATCGAATAATGTACAGTGTCCATAATACTCACTAATTATGTGATAATTATTCAATTTTGTGATTTTGTAAGTATTACTCATTGAAAAATGTTAGTAATGTTCATCTAATTAGATGATCATTACTCACCCTTTTGAGTATTTTACACCATAATTGGTAACATCATTGATTTATTTGAGTACTGTTCATCTATTTGAGTTACTCCTCATTTAATAATGAACAGTTCTCACTCAAATAGGTAAGCCTGAAGTCTGTGCATGAGAGCCCACGACTGGGATCAATGCTATAATTGAGACCTTAACTGTAGAACATTATAGGTGGGTTTAGTTCGCCTCTTACCGAACTTTTGAGTTGCATAGCCCGCATTGTGCATCAATTGTTCATACCTTATATATCCGTCATGTAACAACTTTACCACGGGTTTAAACGTATATATATATATATAGAAATTATAGATTTTTTAATAATATTAATTTATTTCATCGAACATTTATTTACACAGTGTACACCAGTGTTTCTTCTTTACGAAAGCTAAAACGTACACATAATTATACCAGCGTTTTCAAAGTACAGATTGATTTTCTATTGTTTGTTTTTCCTACGAAAGTGAAACGTTTATCAAATAGCCCAAGGATAATGTTATAATTGTTGTTAATCGCTTCCCTATAAAGCTCCAATGTGAAGGTTGTAGCGAAGCTGATTGCAATTTATCACTGCAGTTCACCGCATGGGTTCGAATCCGATAGAAAGTAAAAATACTATTACAAAATGTAATACAAATATAATGTCATATAAAGTGAACAAATAAAACTTTTTTGTTTACTTTTCGAGAAGTGTCTTCACATGGTGTGAAAAATTGCGGTCAAAACTAATACATGTATGAAAAACCTTAATCATGAACCTATATTTTTAATGTTGAGAATCACAAACAACAACAGTATTATATACCAAAAGTACAAGCCATAAGTATATTAGCCATATGTAACTTAGATTATAATATTTATGAATAAAATATAAGACTTATAAAAATTATAAAGAAAATAAACTGAACGCTAATCTGATCTGAAACAATGGTCAGAGAGACAAATAGAAAAAAAAAGGTTTGACCCAACATGGCCTTGAGTTCCAAAGCAGATGACATTTGTTTTAGCTTATTTATAGATGCTCTTCAATTATAGATAATGCATTAGAGTCCCAGAACCTTGAATATGTAATTCCCATTCCAAGATGCATCCTAAATGCATCAGTCTATTATAAAAGAAAGATTAATAATTTTGATAAATATGTATACATATATCTATTTAAAATAATTATATTATATCGTAAGTTACTCATTGAAACATAATACTGGTGTACTGAATTGTACTTATATAATCATTATATTTTTTTCTGAATTTCAAACATTGAAAACAGAAGTAAATGTCCCCAAAGGGGATTATGCTGGTTGTTCTTAAATTATGAAATCAAAACGCCGAGAGCACTGAGAGAACAGCTTTTTATTGCAATTACTTGTATATTGTCGTATATTTTCAAGCAATGCCAATTTATAAACCCAATGTTATAAATCCATAATTACTTGCGTAAGCACGATCGTAACAAAGAAAGATGACACAAAATTTGTTTCAACAATAAGCGAATTGTTCTCTTTATAGAATTTGCATAAATGCGCGTACTGTAAAATTATTCATTTTCGTAGGCATTAAATTTCGTGGAATCTATAATAAAGTCAATTTCGTTGGTACATATATTCGTGGAATGAGTACCACTGCTCTTTAGACAATCTAAAGCTTCAAGGGCCATATTCTAGATTTATCTGCCCCATGCAAGCCGTTATAGACTGGCCAAGAGATTACGGCCATTAGCATAGTGTATAAGTTTGATCAAGATTACTTTATGAATTCCGATGTTAAGAGTGTAGACAAAATAAAATCTGCCATTCTTATAATTCACGGGCAACGTCTCCTTTAATTATATTTTAATGAATTTCGCTTTCTAAATGCTGAAGCTAGCGTATAAACAGGTGAAACCTGGCATTTTTTTCTCAATAATTAAAGGGCAAAAACTCCTGATCTTATTGACAAATGTCAGCTATTATCAAACTAGGCCGAGAGATTATATCACCAGCAATGTCATTTCGATTATAGAATATTGAATAAGAGGTATCTTTATAGTAATTATTCTGAAGAAAGGAGAACACTATTGTCTGTGCTAACATCTGGTTATATGTCTTTAAATGAAAAGCTTTCCTAACGAGCTGAAACGTCTTGTTCATCAGCTTCCTCAGCATCTAGGTCATCAATTTCCTCCGCATCTAGTTCAGTGGCTTCCTCAGGATCTAGGTCATGACATGACTCCTACATATTTATTTATCAACGTAGATTTAATGTTTTATATTTCTAAAGATTTTTGTGGCAAAAACATACAGCTCTGGTCAGATAAGTATGTAGACAGAGGCACACCAACCCCAAAATGTAGTCCAGATGGACGCAGTGGTAAAATACCCTACTGTAAATACCAAGACTGTGTGTTCAAACCCTACTGGGTGCAAGGATTTTAAACGTGAACTGCGTCGAGTTGTAAATTACATATGGCTATTTCATTTCGCTGTGAAATTTGACTTCACACCGTTGATAAAATGGACCACGTATTGAATATTACTTTATCACATTACCAGTTCAGTATAAACGTAGATGATCTTCGTGTAAGAAATTTAAACACAACTTCGCTTATCGTTTTCTGCCTTTTTCATTCTAATATGTCATGTTTTACCAAAGAAAAAATATCTTCTGTATGTATTGACTTCACTTTTTTTTTTTATCTTTTATTATATATATATATATATATATATATATATACGACCTGTCATTTACCGAAGACCCGCAAAATAGATTTGTTTCCGTGATTTTATTACGATGTAGTGAATCTCACGATACATAAACATGGCAATGAACTTCAAGATCGTCTGCAAAACATTGAAAACATTTAATGTTAGTCCATGTCTGCAATGCAATCTGCACATTAAAACCATTAACAGCATAGTAAAGAGACCATTGTCTTCATATTGGTATAAAGTCTATAATGAACGGAAGAGAAATGCACAAGGTATGCATATTTGTTTGTATCCTTATGAAACGACTTGCAATTAAGGTGGGTGGGGAATGGCAAAACCGTATGTCATTGGAAAAGATAATGATATATATTAAAAATAAGTATTTTACGAATTGTTTTTGGCGACGGACTGAAGCTGATAGAGGCACATTAAAAAGTTAGAAAAGGAAGGTATTCTTTTCTTTGTATTTTTCCAGTGTGCATTTTCACCTTTCAAGATTAGGCTAGTAGCATCAGTCTGTTACAGCAACACTAGTTACAGGGTCACCTGCTGGCTGCATAGCAAAAATTCAGATTTTACAAGTATTTTCATGCAATTATAAGGAAGATGTGAAATGACATTGCATTCTAAACCTCAGAAATGTAGATCCGTTATTCAATAAAATTTCTTACTAGATGTAAGTAAAATTTATCATTTCTCATTCATTGAAAAAAAAAGAAAAAAAAAGGATAGTTCTAGTATATATATATATTCAGGAATTCCAGAAAAGTTCTTAGTCCTGTCATATATGTTGTTGTTTTAGATCATCCTCTGGATCCTCTCAGAAGCCCAACATAAGTGGAGTGTTTGTGAATAATGAGATCTGTCTATCTGACATTAGTGTGTATGGCTTTGACTATGATTACACACTTGCCTCCTATACACCCGTCCTTCACCATGTCTTATATGACCTCGGGAAACAGGCTCTTATAAACAAATATAAGGTAATATATGTTACCATCTGGACATACAAGTGTCACATTGTCTATGCTAGATGTTTATGTTATATATACTTTTCCTGTTAAAAAAAATCATTTAATAATATAATTGTTTAATTTTAAAGTCAATGATTGTAAGTATTTGTTACAACAGCATCAACAGCTCCATTAACCAAGTTGTAAAGATTTGCCATTCAGTAACAATCTGTACAAATTATAAGCTAATAATTATAAGTTGATTATAATTATCTTCACAGTATCCAGAGGGTATAGGAATGAAATTTTTCAATCCAGAATTTGCTCTCAGAGGTCTGCATTATGATGTTCGAAGGGTAAGAGGGTCTTTTATTCTCAGTTTTTTAGTTCTTGATATTTCATATAAACTTTATTTCACTTATATTATGTCTGGGATTGCCTTTCTGTTTTATATCCGAAATCATATAAGTTCCTTCTTGTCTTATTAAATTGTTCATGAAAATAACATAAATATGAAACATGGCTTTATGTTATCATAATTTTGATTATAAAGTTTAAATGAAAAGCAGTACAGTTACATGTAATAATTTTAAGCATTTGATGTACGTTTTAAATTTTCTTTCATTCTTTGTGTTTCAAGTTCCAATATTCTTCACAAAATTTAAAGTGATGTCCAATACATATATTTATATATATTTATGTAATATATTTATTATAATAACAATATTTTCTATTTTTTTCAGGGACTTTTAATGAAGATTGACTCATATCACAATATTCAACTTGGGACATTTTTTTTTTTTAAAAAAATTGGCCTTTAATGAAAATGCTGCATCCATTAGTTGTGCTGGTTCCTTGAAAAAGAGATGGTTGTTTGGTTCCCCACATCACCCAGTATACCTACCAGACTCTATCTGATGAGATTTTTCTGTTGTAGAAGAGACTGCTTTAAAGAGGGTGTTTAAATTAGCTAGGTGTGCTTGCTAGTGCTGAATTTCAAATTTTCAGTGCGTTCCAGTAAATGACTATAAATGTCATTGAATGAAGTGTTACATTTGTTTTTGTCAGGGGAGAGTACTTTGAAGGGTTAAAGTAAAAGGATGAAGACATAGAAAAATTCCTTTCTAGAATCCAATGGACAAAATAAAAATGAAAGCTCCTCACATGTATTCTTTTCGATACTGTTTGCATTTTTGTATCCATTTTCCAACTCTATGTAATGATTATTTCATGGTATCAACACATTTTCACCTCTTTAAAATAATCAATATTCATGTGTATGCTATACTCACCTGAGATCCTATGTGTAAAGCAAATCTAAGCCTCTGTTGCCATGGTTACAGGGGAACAACCAAGGTGCCAGATGATGAAGTGCTGGAGCTGTATGATGGGACACATGTTCCCATTGTGGATATGAACACGTTCTATGGAATGGTAACTTTTTTTCTACCTATTTTTACAATGCATTTATAAGTTTTGTTTTTTTTGTTTCGTTTTTTCAGTTGCAAAAAAACACATGGTTTTGTTTCAGATTGGGAATTTGCATTTTCTTATTTAAAGCAAAATTTCAGAGATCATTTTGGGTAAAAAAGTGATTGAGATTTTCTTGCCCATTTGGCAAATTTTAATGGAATTTTTTATTATTAGTGAGATTTTTTTCAATAACAAGCAAACATGAAAAGTACTTGAAATCAATCACTGGCTATTTGATTTGTGACAGAATGGATAAACTAAGATGTCTTATGCTTGTCTTAACTGAACCAGATGCTATAAAATGTCAAACTTTTGTATAAATGTGTATTAATTAGATTTTTCACAATAGATATTTCTCAATTTTCTGCAGAATTTTCTTTTAAAACACAATGATGAGGTCTTTCATGATTTTTTCTTTTTTATTGATCTGATAAATCATTATGGAAAAATATGCTTATCTAAATGCAATTACCCCACCCACCTCTCTATTTATTACGATCATAAATATTATGAGTACAAAGTCAACCTAAAATCCAAATATTCTGTATTTACGTATGCTAATTTTAAACATCTGCATTTTAAAACATTACTGAAACTTATTGAATGTTTTTTATTGTTGTAAACCTAATATATCAGTGATTTTTACACGATTTTCCTTTAGTCAGTGAAAGCGAAAATAGAAACTTTGTTGACAAAGGCAGGCAGGGCGCAGATCAAAGGCAGCAGGGCTAATAAGGACACTTTTTGTATTTATAGTTTTCAATCTCTCCAACAGATGCAAACTTTTATCCCATTTAATGATTTCTTGTGCAATTTTAATGAAAAATATGCGAGAAAATCGCGATAGCGCGGCCCAAAAAGATCCCTGAAATTTTAATGCTCTAGTATTTAGTGTACAAAAGTAGTAAACAAATGCTATATATTGAAACTTGATAAGCAGCAAATGGACTTTTTCAGAAAAAAAAATACAACCACCATTTTAATATATTTTTCCTGAAAAAGAATTTATTTGGATATTTTTTTTATTCACAATTCAGAGAGTGGCAAACCTTTTGGCATTTGAATTTCAGTCTAAAATTTCTTCTGAAAAATAAAAACAACAACAACAACCCCCCCCCCCAAAAAAAAACCCACAAAAAACCAATCACTATTGCTTCACAAACATTCCTACATAGATTGTATCAGTGAGTTTTCTTTTCATAATAATATTCAGGAAAATGTGGCACAACTGCTAAACTGCAGAATGCCTTTTCATTTCGAGATTTAAGATTCAGTTGACACATTGGTACACCTAGACATTTCAGGATACATATTAGTAATCATGCTCATGTAAGAGTGGGTCTAGGGGTTTATTTCAAATCTTAGAAGAAAACCTAATTGACAGTGACAAAGTTATAAATAGGTAAACTCATATGTATAAGGCAGAATTGCATCCAACCTCATGAGTATTTAAACTGAATGTACTTTTCTCTCCCTATTTGAAATATCGTTCAGGTAGGTTTATTGTTTCAAGACTTGTCAGTTGTCTATGTTTTACAGGGACCCATGTATCAACTAGTGGATATGTTTGCCCCACCGGAGATGAATCTCATTACAAATGTCACTGATGTAAGTCACATTCATTTTTTTAAGGAGTATATACTCTTTATTCTCCCCATAATAGGTAGCAGTAGGTCGGGGAACCACCCTGCTGACTACCTTATGGATAATGTATCATGTTATATAAGCACATGAATTTTATGAAAAAGAAAATTCCAGATAGAAATAATATTTAAGTAAGCCGGTGATTATACAAAACTTGCAGATAAGTCATGTTCATATATCTTCTTCAATCTGTTACTGACAGAAGCCCCAGCATAAAGTGTATACACATGATAACAGTTGTCAGATTTAATTTCTGGGTCAAAGACAGACTCCACTGAAATTGGGAAATTTTGTTTGATAAATAAAATTAAACTATAAATAGACCACCTGTCCAGTGAAATTTTAGTAATTCTAATCATGTATTGTTAATCCCCCGCCGCGAAGTGGGAGGTGGGGGGTATAGGAATGGCCTTCGTCTGTCCGTCCGTCCGTCCAGCCGTAACGTTTTTGTGTCCACTCCATATCTCCTATACTGCTTGAAGGATTTTCGTGAAACTTGCCTCAAATGTAAACCTAGTTGAGATGATGTGCAGAACACAGGTTGCAACCATGTAGGCTCAAGGTCAAGGTCTTGAGACATGTGCAGAACATAGGTTGCAGTCATGTCGGCTCAAGGTCAAGGTCACACTTGAGGGTCATGTGTTTAACCTTTGAACCTTCTATTTCCTTACAATTTCATGTCCGCTCCATATCTCCTATACCCCTTGAAGGATTTTAATGAAACTTGCCTCAAATATAAAAATAATTGAGATGATGTGCAGAACACAGGTTGCAGCCATGTCGGCTCAAGGTGAAGGTCACACTTGAAGGTCAAGTGTTTGAACCTTCAATTTCAATTTACAATTTTGTGTCCGCTCCATAACTCCTATACTCCTTGAAGGATTTTAATGAAACTTGCCTCAATTATAAACCAAATTGAGGCAATGTGCAGAACACAAGTGACAGTCATGTTGGCTCAAGTTCAAGGTCACATTTGATGGTTCAGTATTCAAGGCAGCAGCAGGGGATATAGCTGTCCTTTGGACTGCCTTGTTAAATATTTCATTTATAAGTCAAAGGTAATTCTGTCCAGTGAATATTGCTGATTGAGTGGACTAATTTGCAGTGTGTATAAAATTTTGTTACAAAGAGTGATGATGATTGCTGAGGTTAAAAATTGAAAAGTGAGTTAAAGGAATGCATGTACAGGGTATACATTGAACTAGATTTTCAAATGGAAGTTTTAATGTGATTCAAGTACACATCATTTGCTTCAATTTTTGTTTGAGTTTTCTTAAACCAGATACCTTTATCAGTGAATTTGACATCATTTATTGATTCAACTAAATAATCTTGTTCTATTTCACATGTGTGTTTCAGTATTTCATTGAGAACAATATCCCATATGATCCAGAGTATGTGTTTTACGATATTCGGGTAAGATTACCTTTCTGTTACTATCATAAGCCTGTAATTTATATAAGGTTCACAAAAATGCTTTGAACCAGTGGTAATTGTATCTTCAATTAAATTTTCTTTCAAGTAAAAGTTAAAAAGAAGAGTGATGGAAAAAAGAATAAGTCTGTAAGCCCAGCTCATACTTCTTGTGTCACCTGCTGTAAGCAGAGGTGACACATGGGGATCACTTTTCCATCGTCTGTCCATTCGTCTGTCTGTCTGTCACACTTTTTCCTTAGCAGGTGACATACTTAATCCATAGAAAGCTCTTGTTGCTAAATTTATCTATCCTTTACCTCATGAATATTCATATACAAATATCTGATTTGATGACAATTAATTAACTTTAAATGGTGTTTGAAACAATGGATTTTCTTTGCAATGCAGAATGTGTAGAATTTGAGCTGCAAGATTGTATACTGTAAGCAAACAGAGGAGAGACCCTGATCAGACAGCTCCTGGAATTGTTACAAATTTGAATATTTATTAAATATTATGTATTTTTGAGAAGAAGGAGGTATCAGGTAGGAATTGTAGAACCAGTACCCCAGAGTTACACCTTGGCATGTAGTGCTGGTTACAATACAAAATTGGGTTTTATAGAAATTGAACTTAACAAAGAGATATCTTATTCCAAGATGGCATGATACAGTATGTGCTAGAGTTGGGATGGCTAATATTTAATTGTGTGCTGTACACTTACAGAGCAATGATATGCTTTTTATGACATTGTACTTGAAATTGGAAAAGTCAATCATATGTTGTTAGTAATATGACATACAGCTTTTTTTTTTCAGATGCTGTTTTGCTACCTGTGTAACCTTTAGTTTAGCTTAGCTATTCCTGATTTTATTATCTTGAAGAGAATTATTCAGCAACCATATATCTGCAGAATAAGAAATTAAATGCTTTCCTTTATACTGTCAGTTTTTTAAAAAAAGCCCTTTTTTCCTCTCCGGTATTTCACTTATAAGCCTCATTTATTGTTAAGCCTTGGAAAATTTGATGTCCCTTTTAGTAACTGTAATAGGTAATGGTATACAGTTATCCAAAAGACTTCCCCTTCATTGGAAATTCACAGGTGTTTATCTTATGGTTTTAAATTTGGAACTAGAAAAAAGTAGACAAAATAGTGTTGAGAGTTGTTTTGTCTTCAGAATGCTGTGCAGGGGGTCCACACATCAGGGGTGCTGCATCAGACAATCATGAATGATCTAGGTAAATACACACTGGCATGTACCTCATGGTTCGTCATTCATGTGGTATGGCCTAATCGTCTTTACATTAAAATATATACTTTCTATAACTACAGCATTTGTATACTTATAGCTTTAATTATTATATGAATAAATGTTTTAGGGGATACATAAGAGTGAGTTTTTCGGTTGGTCAGTCCCTTGTTTGATTTGTTGGCTTTGTCCTATTTATTACTCAAGAACGTGTAAACAGATTTGAATAATATTTAGTACATCTGTTTATCTGAATAAAATAAAGGCAAGTTAAACTGCAGGCAAAATCTGTAAATTTTTTACCCAGTTGTGGTCCTTTTTCAACTTAATTTTTTTTTGGCTTGGCCAATCAATAACTCATCATAGGCTCAACAGATGAAGATGAACTTACTATGCAAAAATTATGACCATAGTTTAAAAAAGTTATGTTTTTACAAACAATTAGAGTAATATACCTTTACAAATGACAAAGTACTGTCCTAGGTGAGTGAGTGGTTAGAGCGTCTGCCTTTGGAGCAGGAGGTCATGGGTTTAATCCCCGACCGCGACATACCAAAGTTGTAAAAAATGGTATTGGTATAGCTCTCTTGCTTGGCACTCAGCATATAAGAGTAGTTCTAGGACTGGTTGGCCTGATGTCAAGAGATGTAAGTGAGTGTGGTATATCATGCCACATATCTATGGCATGATACTGCAGTGTGGCAGCACTATATATTTCTCAAGTAGAC
Organism: Solen grandis; assembly: GCA_021229015.1. NCBI lineage: Eukaryota > Metazoa > Mollusca > Bivalvia > Adapedonta > Solenidae > Solen > Solen grandis. The sequence continues at coordinate 34,781,329 of CM037789.1, forward strand.
ATAGTCTCCAAATGATGGAAAAACTGTCAATGGGACGTTAAACCCAACTACAAACAAACAAGTGACAAAGTATTATTTGTATTCAGCCCCTATCTCACCTGCATTTTAATTTAGATTTGTGTAGAATTCAGAATTTCCTCTTGTCTGCCTATTAACTAATGTTATCTTGGGAAAAGCTCTTGTTTTTCGTGTTGAAACTCAGTGTTTTTTAAACTTAAAACATTACTGAATTCTGAACTAACTTGAGTGTATTTGTTTTTATTGCAGACAGATTTTTATCAAATGGTAACGAGACAAAGCAGTTTATAGAGAGACTCCACAAGAGCGGCAAGAGGATGTTCATCATTACCAACAGCGGCTTCCCATTCATGTTAGTCTCCAATATGGCTTTGTATCTGATTTTCTTATCAGTAATTTATAAACCAGGTTTTACAACTTTGTCTGAACAGTAAGTTTGTCATGTGTTGAGATATTTTTAGACCGTCCCCCAATGGCTGAGTGGTAAGAGCGTCCGCCTTGGGAGCGGGAGGTCATGGGTTCGATCCCCGGCCATGACATACCAAAGTCTTAAAATATGGTACTGTTATAGCTCCCTGGCTTAGCATTCAGCTTATAAAAGTAGTTGCAGGACTGGTTGGCCCGGTGTCAGGATAATTTGACTGGGTCTGGTATCATGTTATATGTCTACAGCGTGATACCGCAGTGTGGCAGCACTATATCTGTCTCAAGTAGGAATTGTCTCCAAATGACTGAAATACTGTTGGTGGGACATTAAACCCAACAAACAAACAAACAGGTATATTAAGTTTGTAAAAAAAAATAAATATTGTCATCACTCTGGTGTTGTTGTCGATGGCCTTGTCGTGAAAAACATTAACCTTGGCCATAGCTTCTATACTTTTAAACCTTCTGTCATCAACTGTCACATACTTGTTCACTATCACAAGGGCTACATTTCCGTAAGGGCCGTAACTCCATAGGTCCATTTTGGCCTCATATCTCCCCCTTTGTTAAAAAAAAACCCAAACAGATGAGTGTTGGCATCCGTATGTGTTGCTTTTGTTAGTTGTTTATCATAATATGGTAGTGTGAGGTTCATAGCAGGAGCATGACCCAGGTTTGTAGGTCAAAGGTCAGTGTCAGTTACTAAAGGTAAAAAATTAGAAACATTACTTCCATATAATTTTTTATGTGGAAGCAAATGTACAAATAGCATTTCTCTGTATATTTCCTTAAAATCTCTCCTCAGTTATTCATAAGTAAATTATAAATGATTTTTTTTTCATCTACAGTTTCACTGTTTTCCTTAAATGAAAGATGGACATAAGTTTAATGTGCATATGAGACAGTTATGGTGGGCATTGCTGCAGTATATCCAAATAAAGACATTCAAAAGCAGTAGATTTTGCAATTTTTATGGGTCATTTTATGTTCTTTTATAATTTTTGTGTCACCTGCTGTAGGCAGAAGTGACACATAGGGATCACTTTTTTGTTGTCTGTCTGTCCATCTGTATGTCTAACCGTCTGTCTGCCCGTCACACTTTTTCCGTCATGCTTCAGCAGGTGACACACATGTTCCAGAGAACACTCTTGTTTATGCAACCTGACATTTTGATAAAGCTGTTTTGTCTCCCATGAAAATTAGGGATGTCAGAAAATACCAAAGCCAAATAAAAACTTATGTTTTTTGTGACTTTTATCATACTGATCACAATGCTTATTATTTCTTTTCTTTATATAAAGAATCTTTTAAAAATGGTTCTTACCAAATCATACAAGTGTTTAGAGTTAAAATCATTTAATGAATGAGTGGGTTGGATTTGATTTTTTTCATGGGTCAGTTTGTCTAGGACAAATTCTCAAAAATATGGGCCCTAACCCAAATGGTCAGTTGTCTCAGATCTTACTTTTGACCACTAGTACTAACATTAACTGTTCCTTTCCGTGCATAGGCTAGCTACAGTGTTTTGTTTTCTTTCCCTAGAGATGCAGGTATGAGACACATGATGGGCAAAGACTGGAAAGACCTGTTTGATGTGGTCATCGTCCAGGCCAGGAAACCCAAGTTCTTCAATGAAAACTCAAGGTATTTCTCAGCTGACTTTAGGTTGAAAATCAAAAGATAGCTTTGGTCCAGATGTAGTGTATGTGACTGTGGATCTGAAAGTTTAGGGTTCAAACCTCACTAGGATTCTTTTATGACCTTCACAGCACACCAAGTACTGGTCCAGCCTAGGATAAGTTTTAAGTAGAAAGTGACCCTACCCATTTATAAGGAAGTAAATTCAAGTAAGAAGCTGATGGTACTTGATCTTTGCATTAGCAGGATATTCCCTGGCACACAGAATTGCCCTTTATGACCCTTAAATTATCCCCAAATATTTAAAGAATTGTCACTTTATCTGTATATCAGGGGGTCATTTGTCCCCCATTTGAAAATATCAAAGGAAAGCCCTGCATATGGACAACAAGAAATGTCTGACTTGATTTCCTTTGAATTTGGTGTACATATTCCCATTGATGTTATTGACAAGAATCTGAACAGTGTATTTTTTGTTTCAGCAATCTCCATATGTAGGGAAACTTAAGTTTAATTGAAATCATTATAATTCAATGAAATGAAAAATGAATATAAAAAAAAATCATAAAAATATGAACAATTCTGTTTGTGTGTGTGTGTATACTGGTAGTTTTATGAATATCAATCATAGTGAATTATGTAAATTTACTGGATTGAATATATTACACATTGGTATTTGTTGTTGTTTTATTAAACATTACTCACTTTGTTGTTCAACTCTATGTATACTTATTACAGATTTAATTAAACACAACTCTCATATATACGCCTCATTGTTTCAGACCTTTCAGGAAGTATGACCCCAAGAACGAACAGTCCTGGGGTCGGGTACGGAGTCTGGACAAGGGAAGCGTGTACGTCCAGGTAAGGCACAGTGGAGGGCCTTCACTCTTTACCTCTCTTATACATACTATTACTCTAATCAAACTAAAAGGATTTCATTAAATTTGAAAGTACCTCTACTATCGCCGCCTTGTTTAGGGTGGCTAGGCAATGAAGTGAATGGTTAAGCTTGACTATACAAAGTATGTTGGGCTGTTGTACTCACCCAGGTGGTGGTGTCGTTGTTGGTGTCGCACCTTGGTTAAGGTTTTGCATGCAACTTACTATCATGCATACATCTTAGTATCCAGCTATGCTTATTGATTTAATTAATACTTCACTTCACGTAAGTCTTTAGGGGCATTAAACAAATTAATGCAAATTAGGGCCTTTTTTTGAATAATAAACTACCTTGACATGATACTAATGATCTGTTGTTTCCAGGGTAACTACCATGACTTTCAGGCTATGACGGGTTGGTATGGATCCAAGGTGCTCTACTTCGGGGACCATGTGTACACAGACCTGGCAGTAAGTTCCTTGTAACCAGACTCAAGCTCCCCATTTTTTTGCTTTTCACTTTTTTTAACTTAAAAACCATTTAAGATAATATTATGTTAATTGGCAAGGATCCTAAAAACCGATTTTTTACCGGTTTTGACCGATTTTGATCTCAATCGACCGGTTCAGATTTCAAAAAGTACCAAAAAAATCGGTCGAAAAAAAATCCATAATCCTCGTCTAAAACTTTCAAAATCGGTCCAAACGGTTCATAATAGTCTCTCTTACACACCAATTGACCTACTTCTTGAATTTCCGGTGTGCCCTCGGGGCAGGTGTCAGTGGGGGTCAGGCAGGGACACCGTCTAGGTCATTATTGGGCAGTTAAGATGAATGGATTGACGGTTTGTACTTAGGGGTTATTTGGACGGTGCCGTGTATTTATCTATGCCTTATTAATTGTACCATTGCTTGTTTGCAAATCTTTAACGGGTTGTAATCACAAATAAATAAATGTTATTGACAAAAAAAATATTTAAACACAAAGGCACATAATAAACAACACCAAAACGACTGCTTCCAACAATTTATTGATTCGTTAGAGTCATATACAGACCGTCATATACATGCACTTCCGGTAAACAAACTTTCGATTTTGTAGAGGTAAATATTGCAGAAAAATACCTTATTATGCCAACAGGATGCTGAAATATAATAAAAGATCTATTTTCACACTGCAAATGATTCAGGGTATGTTGATTGAAAATATCAATGTTATTTTTTTTTCGGTTATGTTTTTTTCGGGGGGGGGGGGGGGGGGGGGGGTACGGAACGGAATTGTTGTAAACGGGGGGGGGGGGGGGATTTTGCCGTCGACCGGTTGAGATTCCAAAATTTTAGGATCCCTGTTAATTGGTATATGAATTATTGGCAGTATGAAGATTCTGCACATCACTTTTTTTTTCTGGTTGCTATGGTAATGGAATTATATTCACCTCACTGGTAGTGGACTTATGTGTTGGGTGCAAACACCAGTTACTTGTTTCTCTTCCTTTACCCCTGACAGTGGGTGGCTACATAGGAATCACTTTGTCCATTGGTTGGTCATGTGTCCAAACGATCAGTGGCACAAATGTTTGCTGATTACTTTATGATTTTTAGTGGATTACTGTGACAAAAATTATATTTGATAATTTATTGTTAAAAATTATAAAAATATAATTTCACCTTTTCATGAATAATGTAAAAAGAAAATTTGTTCATTTTTTTGTGGAAGATGCAATATTTTATTTCATCTTGGTAACTTCGAAAATTGCTTTGCCATCTGTGAGATTTCAATTTTCAAATTTCACTTAGAAATAAGATTGCATCTTCCATAAAAACAAACATATGTTTATGCTTAAAAACCTGATTACCACTCTCTTACACATCAGCTTACATTACATTCACCTCTGTGGTGGGCTCAGAATGTAGTTTCATTGTGTAGAGACTGGAAGTTGACATATTGAATCTCAGATGATTCATGCTGTATATTTCTCAGCACAAGGTTCTCCCCATAATGATGCTCATTGCTATTCAGTCTGTCTGTTTCATTTATTTACAATAGGACATCAGTTTAAAAATATGCAATGAGATATCAAGGCAATATTTATTCTGTCAAAGAGTGGTCAACCCAAGCAATGTAACCTCACTCAAATCAATCGGATGTATAAAGTACAATATCTGGCAGAATTTGTAATATTTACATCTGTGGATTGTACCCAACTGCGTAATAAGGCAGGAAAATAGTTCCCATAATAAGAACTAAAATTATTATTTTTCCATTTAGAACAAACATTAATTACTTTGCTCAATTTCCACCAAAAATATATATCTTTACCAAATACTTAAAATAATATATAAAATAAGAAAGAATACTTAAATAAAGAAGAAATGCATTCCACCATTTCAGTTTAAGGAAATATTCCAGCTCATTGTTCATGGATAAGTTGACAAATCATTACCTTAAAAACTTATAGTATTTGTAAGGAAATTAAATATTTGTGTATTTCATTAGAGAAACAGTAAAGGTTAAATTGGCCCAGACCAAAACAACAACAAAAAACTTCTGTTTCTGGTCTCCAGCAAATAAAAAAGGGGGTCAGTAGGTCGGGATTTTATTTTTTTTTTTATGATATGAAAGGTAAAAAAAAGGGAAAGATTTTGTAAAGGCAGAAAGTTAAAAAAAGCCTGTAGGGTCGGTTGCAAAAAAAGTGGGTCGGTCGGGTGACCAGAAACGGAACTTTTTTATTTTTGTCCCCATAAGTATCTATATATTATTTAGGGCTAAGTATGTTTGGAATTCAAACCTGTACTGATATTAAGTATATTTTCATGGACAGGATCCCTCTTTAAAGCATGGCTGGAGGACAGGGGCCATCATCCCGGAGTTGGAGGTGAGGCTGAATACAGAAGCTTTGTTCAGTATGGTGTGAGATCACAGTTTATTTCATTAATGGTCATAGAAAAATATATTTTAAATAAGTGGTGAATCCATGGGTGAAAAAATTAGATTCTGTGACCTGCAGTGAAGTGAAATTCAATTTTATTATACAATAAACAACCCTTCTACAAGTATTTATTTCATTCCTTTTTATCTTCTCTTTATTGTGTCCTTCTCTCAGTTCCATTTATTTGATTTGACATCAATTTGTCAATTTTTTTTTTTTTTTTTAACATGCCCATTCCTTGTGTGTAAAGTAACATACTTCCATGAACATGATAACATTTGATCTTTTAATGTGTATGATATAATTGATCATTTATGAATATTTCTCAGTTTTTCTAACCAATATAAAAAGCATAGAATAAAGGATAAACTTTATACTCTCTCTCTCTCTCACATACACATATTATAATAGAATTTTTGTATAGTATGTATCAATATACCTTAATAATGTGTACAAACCAGATAATAATACTTCAAACAAGAATAAAAACATATCTCTTTACAGAACAAGAACTATTCATATCTGTTTCTGTTTTTAGTCATTATCAGTTTGAATTTAGTGACTGTATTTTATCATTGTTTTATAAGTATTTTATATGGACAAGGAGATAACTATCAAAGAACAAAGGAGACATTTGAAAATACTTAATGTTACATGTATCAGGTATAGACTTAACAATCCATCAAGTAGAAAATAAATTGAAATGAATTACATAAATAACTCACCGAAAATGAGAGTAGATCAAAGGGATCTGTTCTGTAAACATTATAGAAAAAAAAGCAAACATTACATGTAGTCATTTATGTATTGTGTCAGACAACCCTTTTATATATTGAGAGAACTCAATCACATTCAACCAACAGAAGACATAACCCATGCTCTGTACATGTATTTATCTCTCCCCTTGTGACCCCCAGGCAGAGGTCAAGATGATCACGACTGCTGAGTACAAGGAGGCGGTGCGCTGGCTCATCATTCTCCAACACCTGCTGGAGGAGATACAGGTGGGTGATACTGTCTCTCTCAACAACTCTTGGCCATACTCACCTGAGTAATGTTGTAAACGTTTTTGCTACTGAGGACATGACCTTTGTAGCTTTATGATATCAGCCTATGTCATGATCAGCCTGCAAGTTCAATGTTTAACACTGTTGTCAAGGAAATGGCTTATATCACAGGTCTAAAACCAGGCACAAATTCCACAAACATGACTTAGTGTTGAGTAATTTACTACTCAAAATCTGCGAAGGATTGCATATCTGAACACTAAAAAATGACTAAATACAATGATTGAAAAAGATACTTTCGAAACTTATTGCACAAAATAAGCAAATAGACTTACTAAAAAGCTATTATTGACAGTTATTCAAAATGGTTAAAAACAAATCGATCAAAAACACAAGTAAATAGTATTTCACTAAGCAAACCTTAGCAGATTTTGAGTGGTATAGTTTGATACTTGGGAACACATTCCATCATTCTGGTGTCTTTAATTAAAATGTGTAAACATTTCATGTCTTAGGGTATATTATTAGTCAATAAAGTGAATATTGATGTCAACAGAACTACTTAGTCTTGTATTTTGTGTAAGAAGATGGTACCGACGCCGGTGGCCGAGTGGTTAGGGCATCCGCCTTGGTAGCAGGAGGTCATGTGTTTGATCCCGGCCGCAACATACCAAAGTCGTAAAAAAATGGTACTGGTATAGCTCCCTTGCTTGGCACTCAGCATATAAGGGTAGTTGCAGGACTGGTTGGCCCGGTGTCAGGATAATGTGACTGGGTGTGGTATCATGCCACTTGTCTGATACTGCAGTGTGGCAGCACTATATCTGTCTCAAGTAGACATTGTCTCCAAATGACTGAAATACTGTCAGTGGGATGTTAAACCAAACAAACAAACAATAAGAAGATGGTGGGGTGTGTTCCTACCGTGTCTAACATTTCAAGTATAGTCCATTCAGGATGTAACATAAAGGCACCCGATCATGCAAATATTTCGCTGTATTGCACTGTTTGTTTCAACAAATTTCACAGTTATATACCATGTGAGAGATCAGAATTATAAATTGAGTGCCACAATATTAATTGTTTAATCATTCTTATACATACCTATTTTTTTCTTCCATTCTTTTTAAAGTATAGGAGTGATTTATGGCTATACCTAGCGCATTTCATACATTTATTTGCTAATTGAAGGCACTTTTGAGATGTTTACTGAACAACTCAATATTGCAGTTCAAAGAATCATATTTCATCATGGGAAAATCACATTTTGTCACTGGGAAGTCTCCATATTTGATTTACTCAGTTTGTTCTGTGTATTAAACATCACTTGAATAATACATTTTTAAATGTAAAAGCATGCAGGATACCCTGTCATGTGCGCATGTGTTCATGCAAATTCCAGCTGCAGTTACTTCCCTTTATAAGTTCAATTAAATCAGCGAAACTGATGTAATTGGTGTGAGGAATTTTATGTTAAGGTAAAATCCCTGTAATGGTTTACTATGTCTTGGACCACTTAACCTCTACCAAGATAACCAAGGTACCCTAATGAAAGATTAGGAAACCTTTGTTATCTACGTGAGGTCCGAAACGTTGCGGAACAATTATAGGGACATGACCTTAATGTGAGTCTGACAAATGTCTTTTGAATAGATGTGAAAAATCTAACAAACCTTTTTTTTTTCCATTGCATCTTTAATCAACTGTCAATTGATTTGGGGGATTTTTGAAGGTCATTTTCAAATTACAATATCATTTTGTTCCATCGTGTGCATTAATTCATGACTGGACAGCGTTACTTTATGCTAGTATGTTGTGGAATTTAGCTTGATCTGAGATTAACTTTCTGGCTGATCAGGTTTTAACTGTTTATTTTTCATCTATATCCTTAAGATGAATGGAAATATTATACAACTTTAAATGCTCACAGCCTGTGGAGTTCCACAAAATATTGTGTATATGAGTTGTAAAAGGCTTTAACCTGGACCCAAGTTTTAGAAAATACTGTGGCATGGTCTCAGACTCAAATGCAAATATCAAACTCAAGCCTCTATGGAAGCTAATGGCCATATTTTAAGGGAATGTCCCTGTAATGGTTCCACTATGTCTTGAACCACTTAACCTCTATCAAGACACCAAAGGTACCCTAATGAAACATTAGGAAACCATGGTTATCTCCGTGGAAGGCCATGAGGTCCGAAATGTAGCCAAAACCATTACTGGGACTTTATCTTAAGTGGGAGCTTGGAATTTTTAAGGACAAGCTCAGACTCCTATGTACTGTTTAAAGTTTTAAGAACACCGAGATGACCTCAGTTTATTAAATTTTGTTGATGTTTAGTTAAAATGCATGTATATATTTAAGGATTATTTAATATTTGTAAAATATTGCACCATAGAGACATGAATCCCTTAGAATAAAAATAACCACAGTGAATAAATAAACTGGTGGAAGTAGCTCACCAGGACTTCTTGGCCAGATATATAAAATGTCTATTCAGGGCTCAGTCCATCTAGCTCTTGAGAATGTAGATTCAGGGCTCTAAATCTTGTAAACATCTGCTTTAAGAACACTTGAAATTTACAAAAAGAAACAAACTTTATAAATATTGTTTATTATTGCCATTATAATTAAGAAAGAAATGTAATCCTGATCACTGATTGTTTTTGTAACTTGAGTAAAATATTGCTTTGAAAATTTTGCACTTTTTGAGTCTGAATCTAAAATAAAGAATCAAGAGATTGGTGTATTAGGGCCCTGATGGTCATTTGGTCATGATAACTATTTTTCAGTACAAGGTACAGTTATGTGTATGAGCTGACTTTATAAGTTTACCTATGAATAGCTCAATATATTGACATGTTTACAATAACTACAAGTTAATCTTTAATCACCTACCTAGTATAAACATCCAGTAAGTATTGGTGATTTATTAGAGTAAAAGCATATTTAAATTTAGAATAAAAATGTTTGCATGATGCATGCATTTATATGTAAGTAGAAAAGGTTATGTTTCCACTTACCCGACCGACCCTATTTTTTTTTACCAACGTTTTTTCCTAGAATTCAGGTTTTCAAGGTTGCATAATGCTGTTTGTCAAATCCTCTTCAAAAGTAAGGAAAAAATAGGAAAAAAGTTTAAAACAAAAAAAAGTTTTGCCGACCTACCGACCCTATCTTTTTTTTTAGATATTGGTGGAAACAAAAACCTGATTTTATTTTTGCCGTAGCATATTTTTATGTGATACATATATGACATTATAAACCTCAACAAATCTGACAGAGCTGGTCCTTGCTTCAGGTGTGTTTCTGTTACATTGGATACACACAAGTCAGTTTTGAGTGATTCCAAACATTTGTTTATAAGTGTGTAGCAATATGCCTATGATGGATCTTTTTTGTTTGTAGCATCCAAGTAAAGTTATTGTAATGTATTTATATAAACACCCACTTGTTAGTTTAAACTTATTTATTTTACGTCAATTGGGAAATAAGTTCTTACAACTTATATTAATCCCTCTTGACGGTTTTTTGGCCTGCACCAGTACTTTGTGTCTTGGAAGGTCATTAAAAATTCTTGCCTCCAACAGGGTTCAAACCCACAACTTTCGGATCTGTTGTCAGGTACATAACCACAGGACTGCAGTGCCTTTTGTTAGAAATGTCAGGGGTACATGTATAATTATCTCCCTTGCTTATCGCTCAGCAAATAAGGTTAGTTCCAGGACTAGTTGGCCTGGTGTCAGGATATATCAAAATTTTTGTTTGCTGCTGTTTACCTGCAAGTATTCATGCAGTTATACCTAAGCATTTTTGCAATTTGATTTTAAGTGTATAATTTTTAAAAATTTATTGACATCTGATAAAGGTTATTTTGAAAAGTATTATAACTTTGCTAGTATACATGTTTATCATTTTAAAGAATTGTAAAAAATTAAAATTGTTATTATATCAACATTTCAGCTAATGCCTTCACCAGGATAATAGTAAATTTAAAAAATAAACAACGGAAACGACATCACCAAAATTAACATATGTCAATAAAGCAAGAATGCAAACGTTTTGTGTACTATTTGTAATGTGAAAATGATATGAATAATGTTTTGGACAATCATTTTCTATAGCTTATTACAATAAAAAAACATGAAAAAGAAAAAAATGAAACAGTACCTACATTGCAAGAAGACATAGGTAACACATATTAATTTACTGTATAAAGCAGATTAGAATTTAAACCTAAGGTTTTTTTGTTTTTTTTTCCCTATTCATGTATAATTCCTATGTCAGGATATTATGACATTTTGATTTAAGAAAAAAAAAATCCTTATCTGTTTGTTTGTATCTACATCTATAGGATTATAGTTACAGATGTTTTTTACCATCAACACATGAAGAATTGTGAAGTGCATGTTGCAATGAATACTTATGAAGTGAATATATTTGCTTTTTGTCTGTTATTAAATTGTTGTAGAATGAACATGTCTTGCATGTTAGATCTGCTTTTTACCTCAAGCTGTACACATTATAATTCATTTATTTATTTTTTTCTTAATTTCTAGGGATCCATAAATGGACACAAGGTTTTTTTCCCCACCAGCTATACACCTGCTAGTTGTATAATCTAGTCACTTACTGTTTAAATTGATCTGCACCCATGTAACTCTCCAGTTTAGAACTATTTTAAACTTACTTAATGTACCATCTCAGTACATTGTCTCTCTAGTTCACCCTATGCTGTGTGTCATTGCTTTGAAAAACTGTTTAATGGACAGATCCACAACCTTTTGAATTTGCATTAACAGGTTAAGGATTGCTGTTTTATTTTCACCACAAACATGGATATGACAATATAGTTATTTCATAGCAATTTGTGTAACGGTGAAAAAACTGTTGTCCGAAGGTGGAGGTGATGACATCTAAATCTATGCCTGAGGCTGAGGCTGAAGGCACGCCCTCGGGCAACAGCTTATAATGTTATCTCCTACATTGAGGGCAACAGTTTTCACTGTTACACAAATTACCATGAAATATTTGTTTTATTACTTGATTAATCATTTCATAATTTGAATTGTACAGATAAAAAAAGCAACAATGATTCTTGAACAATTCATTATTTTGTTACACCTGTATACCAGTTCGAAATGTTGCCCATGCAACAGTTCACTGTGCTAGAAAACGACGAAATTTGCGTGAAACAGCTTTCAGTGAAACACTGTTGTAAAAGTACACTTTACATTGGGCATAAGGTAATAATAGATCATATGGCAGTGTTTGTGGGTAAATTCTATTTTTAAATATGGCTAATTGTCACTCGGATCTGTCCATAGTAAACAGGCTGGAAATATAATTAGCTCTTTAAATGTTGTGTTACTTTCTTCTGTGGCTGTAAGTTTTTCTCAGATTAGAGAATATTTCTGAAATTTTAGACCCCAGGTCTTGAAAAAATGACCCCTTTCAAAGTCAAAATGTCAAAGGAGTTCCTTTTACCTGACAGTAAATGTTCTAATTAACTCTTACAATGGGTAGGCACTTGTGACTGCCTTTGTAACCATTGCAGACCAAGATCATCTTGCACATTCACGCAAGCTGATCATGGTCTGCACTGGTCGCTATTCAGTCAATAAAATTTCAGCCCCCATAAACAATCAAAGGACAAGTTCATTTAAAAAATTTAGCATAGTAAGGGTAAAATAGCTGAGGTGATAATATGGGTGAGTAGTCACCAGTACAATGCCTGGTGAGTCTGAGAGTTGTTTCCAGACTTCCTTGGTTTTATACTGGTCGGTAAATCTGGATTGTTGATTGGTGAATCAGAATTGTCATGTCTGCCTGTTGTGGTGTTATACTCAGCATGCGGGGGTTGTGTGAAATGCCTGTGATATAGGAAACCAGTCGGTGTTTGGAGTTGAATGATGATGCATGCTTATATAGACTGGTACTAAATTTTGTTTGGTACTCTCAGTTGCTGAAGTGGATGTCGTGTAATCTCTCTCTACAAATGAAACCTGGGCTACTGGCACAGAATTTAGATAAAATGTATTTACTGTCGATTTGGAAACAAATTCTTACAATTTATACTAATCCCTCGCGATAGTTCTTGGGTTGGATTAGTGCTTTGCCTCTTGGAAGGTCATGAAAAGTCCTTGTCCTCAGCAGGGTTTGATCCAACAACCTTCAGTTCAGCAGTCGTGTATGTTACCAGAGGACCCGGACACCCTTCACACAGAGTTTTAAGTTACTCCTTTAGATAGATGATTTTTCCCAGGATTCCTGTGTTTCCTTTGTTGTTTTTGATCTAATATACCATATCCATTCCATAGAAATAGACCCAGTTGGCAAGGAAGCTACAACTGATCTTCTAATTTGCTGTTTTTTCACCCAGTGGTCATTGCTGTGCTAATAAGTAAAAATATGCATTGGAAAGCATGAAATTGTGTAATGTGTTTGCTAAATAAATAGGTGTAAACTGTGTTAATGATTAGTGTTATAAGTAATTAATATGATACTGAGGATATTATATAAATAATGGTCTGATTTTTTTCAACAATAAACCTAATTATTATACCCCCCCGCAACGAAGTTAGGGGGGGGTATACTGGAATCAGGTTGTCCGTCCGTCCGTCCGTCCGTCTGTCCGTCCGTCTGTAGACACAAAATTCTGCGGACTACTCCTCCTAAACTTCTGGAAGGATTTTGATGAAACTTGCTGGCAATGATCCTTAGACATTGTATTAGCGCGTTATCTATATAGCATTGAGTTACCTCCCCTATTTACCAAGTTATGCCCCTTTGATGATTTTTGCATTACAAACTTCTGCGGACTACTCCGCCTAAACTACTGGAAGGATTTTAATGATACTTGCTGTCAATGATCCTTAGACATTGTAGCAGCGCGTTATCTATATAGCATTGAGTTACCTCCCCTATTTACCAATTTATGCCCCTTTGATGATTTTTGCATTACAAACTTCTGCGGACTACTCCGCCTAAACTACTGGAAGGATTTTAATGATACTTGCTGTCAATGATCCTTAGACATTGTAGCAGCGCGTTATCTATATAGCATTGAGTTACCTCCCCTATTTACCAAGTTATGCCCCTTTGATGATTTTTGCATTACAAACTTCTGCGGACTACTCCTTCTAAACTACTGGAAAATATAGCATTGAGTTACCTCCCCTATTTACCAAGTTATGCCCCTTTGATGATTTTTGCATTACAAACTTCTGCGGACTACTCCTTCTAAACTACTGGAAGGATTTTGATGAAACTTGCTGGCAGTGATCCTTAGACATTGTATAAGCGCGTTATCTATATATCATTTGGTTACCTCCCTTTATTATAGTTATGCCCCTTTGATGATTTTTGCTTTACAATTTTCTGCAGACTACTCCTCCTAAACTACTGGAGGGATTTCAATGAAACTTGCTGTCATTCAACCTTAGACATTGTAGTAGCGCTTTTTCTATATAACATTGGGTTACCCCCCCCCCCCCCTCCCCCCTGTTTTAAAGATATGTCCCTTTGATGGTATTTGTTTTACAATTTTCTTCCATTGATAGATTTCAGTGAATCTTAATGATATTGATCCATAGACATACATATACCCATATGTATGTAAAACATAGGATAACTAGATTTCTAGGTAGTTGGCACATATGTCCTCTGTATATTAAGATGGAGTGTTGCATACAAGAATTCTGATTTCATGCTCCAAAGCCATGTTTGACAAAAACACTTGCGGGGGGGTATTAGTAAGCCCTTAGGCGACAGTTCTAGTTTTACCTATCCTCCTTTATCTTAATAAAAATATTTCTAAAAAGGGCGATATCAACACATTTATACAGTAAGCTTTTTTAATTCCTTTTAACACCAAGGGGTCAGAATGAGCTTTTAGCATCATTGATAATATACACTCAAACATCTTCATTGCTTGGAGGCAATGTTTATAGTTAAAATGTCTCAGCCATGTTTGATTATAACTGATGTATCTACTTTAGAGTTATGATCCTTGAAGCCTCCTCATTCATTTAGAAATCTAGGTCGAACTTGGATACATTGTTTATGGTCATATTTAATTGTGACTGACTGGACCAAAAGATCAAAAGCTTTCCAAAAACGCAAGATTCTACTTTGTTTAAATATTCCAGTAATATTCACTGATTTTGATGAAACTTGGATGCGATGTTAATGTCCATAATTATTTTGGCCAAGTAGAATTATTTCTGATATTGGACCCTTAGGTTAGAATTGGCAAGTTTTAAGTGCAGTTGGGAGTAAAATGGTTATCTTGGTGTACCTGCTAGAGAAAGCTGCAGATTTATTTTATAGTATTACATTTACTGAACCAAACAAAATGATATTCAACTTGCTCCTATGCTGTGCCATAGTTTTCATGACATGTATAATTAGTTTTCACCTTTTTGCACTTTTTTAACAATAAATTGGTTTGCACTTTGTCACCTTCATTTCTTTAACAGTCATTGTTTAAACTTAATGACAATCTTTCTTGCCATAATCTCTTGGCCAAGATTAGTTATGGCTGTTACAGGTAAATCAGGTCAGGAGCTACGGCCTTTTATATATTAAAAAATGCCAGATTTCTCTTTGTTTGCACTCTAGCATCTTCATTCTTAAATAAACATTGTCAAACTTTATGATAATCTTTATTGCCATAATCTCTTGGCAAGTTTGTTACGGCTGATAATGCCCATTAAGATCAGGAGTTATGGCCCTTTCAATATTAAAAAGATAGATTTTACTTTGTTTGCACTCGATTATCTTTATTTCTTAAGCAATTATCTTCAAGCTTAATGAAAAGTTTATAGCCATAATCTCTCTGCCAAGTTTGATAATGGCTGATATTGGCCAATCAGGTTAGGATATTACATAGGATATATTATGCTACATTAACCTTCAAATTTTGACCACATGTACTGTTTGGTTTGTGGAATTGAAAGATCTTGCTGTATTTCTGCATGGATATTGTATTCAGTACATTTATTCTATAATATAGTAATTAACTTGTGCAGGCAATGAAGGCAGTATTTTTCAGGTAGCAGCATCTGAGGGTCATCTTGGCCCTTTTGTTTGTTTTAACATACAAACAATATACATTTTTTTTTATCTGATTTGTTTTCAGTATAATTCTAACATTTCTCTTTCTTGGAAACCTTTATTTTATTATCCTTTTAAGTAATTATTTTATTTTATTAAATCTGTAAAGAAAACTTCCATTATTCTTAACACATCATGTTTAATGTTCTTTATGGCAAGATTTTTTTTTTTTTTCTATTAAGAATTTTTATCTGATAATCATATCAGTCTTTCAGTTTATTAATATATGGACGGAATTACATGTAACTGAGATTAACTGCTTCAAGAATCTGATATTTTCTTCTTCTCTGCCCTCTGTAGGAGCTGAACAATCCTGAGAGTAAAAAAATGATCCCAAAACTGCTACAAGAGAGAGCAGAACTGAGGTATGTCTAATGAATCTTTAGTAGTCATAAACTGTACAATACAATATTTCTTTATGGTCACAAATACAATATGTAAAACACATGCTATTTATAGCTTTTGACTGACACAAATTAGAGCATTTTGTGTTTATAATGCACATTTTTGTTTTTTCAAGGGTAAAAATGCTAGAGAAAAAAGGCTATTAGAGTAATTTTGGTTTGTTTTGAAACTTACTGACAAAAAAGTGTCGCCATGTTTGAACACCTGAATTTGACACATTACATATCCTTTACTTCATATAAACTCATTTTGACACATAGGCAAACAGAGCAGACCCAGATCAGACAGATCCTATAGTTGTCTGATCAAGGTCTCCTCTGTTTGCTCATGCAATACTGTAGCTCAGTTTCTACACAGTCTGTGTGGAAAAAAAAAAGAATTCATAGTTCCAAGTACCATTTTCAGTTCAGTTAATTAATATTCATCAAGTCATTTTATACATGAATATTCATGAGGTAAAGGGTTAATCACACCTGAAACAGAATTTGTGCTTGTAAATATAGCACTGTGGTGGTCCAAAGATGGCATACATAGCAGAGAACTTGAAGATTGTTTGGAGGCAAGATTTTTCCATGACCATTAAAAGCTCAAAAATAGTTAACCATTTCCCTCATATAGACTCATTTTGACGCACTTAATAGGTACAACATAGAGACTGATCTGCAGAAACCACAGTTAAACCTTACCAAATTTAATTATAAAGTCCTCATTTCCAGACCACTGAGGAGCAGCGAACAGCATAAAACCTGATCAGCTTGCGAGTTACTCGCAGGCTGATCTGGTTTTATGTTGTTCGCATAGGTCTCTTCATGGTGTCCTCTATGAGGGAAAGGGTTAAAATGATTAATATAAGTTACTTTTTTCCTAAGTATCAGTGAGAGATGTTAAAGCAAAGAAAATATTCATTTAGAAAATATCAGTACCATATTCTTCAATTTATTTATGTACATATGATTTTATTTTAATTCTGATTCTCACATACATTTTTATAATAGGAAATATTTTTAACTGATGTTCAATTTTCAGGTCAATAGATTCAAGGTTAATGTAACTGTTTCAAAAAAATGTTTTCTTTGTTGAATATTTCCTGTTAGATTTTAGATATACATGTAAGATATCTGACTTTTGAAGATGAAGATTGGGATTGATTTTCAGGTCATTAGGTTTATGGTCACTGTACTACAAAAGAAAACAATACCTCATGGGAGGAGAAAGATTGGGATTAATTTCAGGTCAATAAGGTCAAGGTTACCATTACTAAAAATAGATTTTCATTTCTGTTAAATGACTTTTTATCTCCACTGTTCAAAGAAAAAAAGTGGAGCTGTCATATCTCATGGCTGACAGCGTAGGCATTGGTTAAGATTTTGTTCAGGTTCATTTCTCCATAATCATCAAACATGTTCACTTCAAACTTGGTATACTTGTTCACTATCAAAAAAGGAACCCATTTCAAAAGAGCAGGAAACTCTAGTAATTTTGGCAAAGTTATGGCCCTTTTTTCGACTTAGAATTTTCATGGCTGATAAAACATTTTCCTAAGGTATGGTTAACATGTTTGCTATCAAAAAAGGTCTTCATTTCAAAATAGCAGATAACTAAAAATCATTCTGTCACAGTTATGGCCCTTTTTTCAACTTAGAATGTTCTGTACATGTATTGGTTAAGTTTTTACTCTAAAACTATCAAACATATTTGCTTCAAACTTCAAAAACTTGTTTTCTATCTGTAAGGGAACCCATTTCAAAAAGGCAGTTAACCCTAAAATTCATTTTTGCACATTCTTTCCCTTCTCAACTTAAAATTTTCTGTATTTGTTAAGGTATTTTTCAAAATTTGCCACAAATGTTCACTTCAGCTGTCATTACACTATCAAGCACTTAGTAAAGTGGAGCACGGTGTCTTGGGACAGTTATTGTTAAGGATTGAGATATGATAATCAGACTGAGTGGGTAGATGTCTTATGCAAAAAGGGAGATTGGGATGAATTTTCAGGTCAATAGGGACAATTTCATTGTCACTGTTACTAAAAATAGTTGTTTTTCTTTTATTGTCTGTGTTTCTTAAGTTTGTTTCTGTTGAATATCTCCTTTTACAATCAATATATAATTAGGTAGGTAGGTAGATACATTATGGGTAAAAAGGTTAGGATTTATTATCAGGTTAATTAGGTCAAGGTTACTCTGAATAAAATAAAACTAGTTTCTATCAAAAAACTTTTTTTTGTCAAAGGACATAATTATTCTCAATAAATTTACACCTGGCTTAATTACCTTGTACTTTGATGTCATCAAGCATATGATGATGTCATCCCCCTGTTTCGATGAGTTCATCAATGAATTATGTTGTCATCAACATTCTAGAAATAAATAAATTATGTTCTTAAAACAAAATCAGCAATTGTATTGAGGTTAGAAATTTTATTTTGGGCAGCATGATATTCAAAATGATAGATGTATTTTATTACAACCCTTTGCCCAGTATACCTTTCTTTACATATTCATGACCATAAAGATGTTAATTTACATAACTTATTTACTTTATATTGTATCAAATATAAATGTTAACTGCGGACATGTTACTTCAGTTTTACCTATATATAAGCTAACAGAGATTACCTGCGGTCATATTATGCTAATTAATATTTCAAATAGTTTTAGAAGTATACTTTCAAAATATACTTGCCAAATTGTAAACCATAAGTTGTGCTCTTTTTCTATGTATCTTAGATTAATGTGCTTGTGAGAGCTTTTCAAACATAAAAAATGTTAATTTTCTTTAAATTTGAATTAATTCCAAACCAATTCATGTAAAATTATAAAAAATATTTTGCCTCAGCATTGATGCATCTATTACAAAATCTCGTCAAATACTAGTAGTCTGGTCGCCTGGAGTGACTGTTGAAAACCTGGTGTTGAGACATTTAAGGTGTCCCTTTTTAACCAGGTTTTCCGAAGGAAAACTCTGGTTATTAGATTGGGGTATGTCGGCGGGCGGGCGGATGGGCGGGCATAAACAATTTCTTCTGTGTGCAACTCCTCCTGCATTTTTCAACGGATTTGACCCAAACTTATTACATAGTGGCCTGGCGCATATTGTCAGGGTTTTGTGGTTCGACTATTTTTGATGCAGTTATGGCCCTTTGTTATTTTTTCACATATGTAATATATAGGGAAATATTCTTCTGTGCGCAACTCCTCCCACATTTTTCAACGGATTTGGCCCCGACTTTTACAGAACCATTAATACATAGTGACCTGGCGCATATTGTCAGGGTTTTGTGGTTCGACTATTTTTGATGCAGTTATGTCCCTTTGCCCCTTAACGGATGTAATATAAAGGGAAATATTCTTTTGTGCACAACTTCTACATTTCTAAATAAATTTTCATAATATCAATGTTTCGTTCTCATCTTCACATGCTTACACACACTAGTTGCTAAAAAAATTGAAAATGGATTATCTCATACTTTATGCATATTTACATTATGATGTGCCATTGTTATGTAAAGTTTGTGTGACATGCATCTTACGGTTTGGGAGGAGTTTTGCTTACAAGCTATTTTTGTTAAAAAAGATTGAAAATGGATTATCTCCCCTTTTGGTGGTCAAATAGGTTTAGGAGTTGTGCTTACAAGAATAGGGATAGACAGACAGACAGACAACTGGTGATTCCTATATACCCCCACAAAAAAAAAATAAAGTAGAAATTAGTTAAAGTGAATGCTTAAGTGACATTTTGAATTTTTCAGAAACAGATTGTTGCATCATATTCATGTCTTGTTCAAAGTTAATGTGGATAAATGAAAGTTAAAAATCCTTGTTGCACATATTATGTATGTTTGCTTTATACAGAATTTCATTAGATTTAATAGACATTGAGCACAAAATTATTTGACTGATACAAATAATCTGAATGGGACGAAACATTGCGAAAAGAAAACCTGATTTTGTGACAATTCCTGTCACTTGTTCTGTCTTATAACACTGATTCAGAGTGTCAGTACATAAATATAAAATTGTCAGGTGTTTCTTGGTACATGTACCTCTTCGTGTTGATTTCTATATATTCCATATTTCATATAACTCTGGTATTTTCCCAGATCCCACCTCAAGTCACTGTGCAATCCCAAATTTGGCAGTATGTTCCGGACCCACCACAATCCTACGTACTTCAGTCGGAGGATGGCGCGGTTCGCCGACATCTACATGTCCAGTTTGACAAACCTGCTGCAATACTCGGTTAACCACACATTCTACCCGCGGCGCACGGCCCTGCCTCACGAGCCCTTACCCCTTTGGAGAACCACCGTTACTGAGGGGTGAAATGAATGAGCAAGACTAAACCACCTTTCTCTTGTGGTAGATGCTCATGGGACATTTTTTCTATCATTAAAAGCTGAAGGTAGTTTATATGAAAAAGCCATAAATAGAATGTTACTGTTGTTTTTGTCTAATTACTAAGTATATCTTGTGAAATTTTGTCATGAAATGGTTTCTTTGCAGCTTAATATTTATAATATATAGTGTGATAAAATGTATGTAATTTTTATGGATTGTCCATTTTAATTTTTAGTTTAGTGATTTCCCTTTTAAATTGGTTACTTCTCTGTATAAATTTTAGTTAATTGTTAAAAAGACCTCTTTCCTGTGAATACTAAATACACAGAAACAATAAAAAATAATTGGGCTTACCTATTCTTGAATATAGAAAAGATAAAGCTGAGGGTGTTCTTCTGTAGCAGTTTTTTATGTACCGGTAATATGAAACCATGATTTTTAGTTGCAAAAACAATTTTGTGGAATGCATCATAATGCCAATTCCATTGGTACTGGTACATATATTTTTGGATTCATATTTGGAAAATATGAAGTCTGCTTGCTGAACAAGTTACAGGTTAATATTCGTGGATAAAATTGTCCACAAAATCATCAAAAATTAATCCCCCACAGAAATTGAAGACTATTCAGTAAATTTTGTAAAACACCATATATGCATATTATATTACTCACTGTGAAATGTAAGGGAAGTAACAACATATGACTTCAGTGTGACTCCAGTATTAAAAGTGATTCGGGCCAATGTTTAATACATTCATTAATATTATGCCATACAATATGTAGATAACGCACTGAAATATTTTTTCATGGTTATCTTTATTTTTCTCATTAGCCATATTACTTTATATTGATCCTGTACCTCAGGAATATTCATGAACAATTTAATGACTTGATGAATATTCAATAATGGATTCCCAGTGCAGACTGTATAAAATCTGAGATCTAAAATGAAGAAAGAGAGGAGATCCTGATCATACAACTCCTTCCAGGAAAGAGCTGTTTAATCTGGGTCTGCTTTGTTTGCCAATTTATGCATCAATATAGTCTTGGGGCCTCTGTGGCCGAGAGGGTAAAGTCACTGACTTTAGCACTCACTCAGCCCCTCACCATGTGGGTTTGAATCCCGGCAGGGTCATTCGGTTTTCCATGTGAGGAAGCCTTCCAGCTGGCTTGCGGTAGGTCGGTGGTTCTACCCGGATGCCTCCGTGCATTTGGGGTCTTCCTCCACCTGTAATTAGCTGGGTGTCGCTATATGACTGAAATACTGTCAAAGCGACGGTAAACTCAAATAGTCAAGTCAAGTCAAAATAGTCTTTGAGTGAAGGGTTGGTTAATGCAATTGAAATCTGCCATAGTTTATCATGCTGAGTGTCATTATCATGATGTAAGATATTTTATTTTTCAATTCATAAAAAATGCATATCTAACAAGTTGTAAATCCATGGGTAAAAAGTATAATGCCATTTTTACCATGTAAGAAACAAATGGTTTATTTTATGCTATTTTATCCCCATTATTTGTATTTTTTCTCCTTTCATTCAAATCTAGCATGGGTAGTCACAGTTATATGTGACACATTTTTTTTTATCACCATTCATTTTTAATCTTATAGACTGAACATAAGTCAGTGCTTCATAAGTATTAAATAAAGTTTGAAAGTGATAAACATTAATATTTTATGTAAAATGATATTATTTGTTATTCATTGATATCTTTCAGCCTTGAAAACAAAAACCTAAAACTATATATACATATCATACCTTGACCATGTAGCTCATTGTTCTTATGGATTATGAATGACAGGTTTATTTTCTCTGCTACATTTTAAATGTACTATGAAATGACTCTGAAATTCATTTCTATTTAGAATTTGAACTCATTACATGAAATATTGGAGTTGCTTTAGACACCTTGTGCAGTATCCTTATCCAATGATTAGTTCATCACCAATGCTATGATTAAGAGACCTTTATTAATAATCTTTTAACAGATTTTCTCAATCCTGAACATGATATGGTCCATATCTGATGGAAGTCCTGTAAGGCTGAACATAATCGGGATGCCTCAGACTTTAATCTTCATACTTTCTTACATGTATCAATTTGTCTTAAGAATTTCATGATAAATTTGTCTCTGATGTAATCTGCACATCTTTCATTGCAAGTTTACTTTGATGATGAGTATGGACCAAACTATTATCTGTGTAGAATGATCAATAAAGCAATATGGATTTGAAAAAATGAAATTCTAAACCAAACTGTTTATTAATACACACAAATTAAGCAGTCTTATAATGTAAGTATGCCAAGTGGATAAAATTGTTTTCTTAATTGAAAAAATGTGAATGTTCAAAACACAATGGTGAATTTGTGGACTTAGAGTATGCATTCAGTGTGAAATTGAAAGTGTTTATGTTTGAAAGTTGAAACATTTTGAAATATATGTGAATACTTCCATTGAATTTGCACCTAATATAAGTTGTTGTTTTTCTCTAAAATATGTATGCTTTATAAACCAGATATACAACTGAAGGCATAAGTGAACCAATATAAAAGAGCTAAATCTTTAGGCAGTATTATATATGCTTATTCAGGACTTAAATGTTGTTTTTAGCATGCTTTTTATATCAAAATGCACTTTTGTATAGGTTTTCCTTTGTAAAATATAGTTTTTTTTTTTTTTTTTTTTTTCCAGCAATCTTTCAAATTCAAATTTAAAAAATTACAGACTTAACAAAGCCATTTATTTATTTTTTTTTTTTTTTATGAGTCTACTTCCAAATGCTATATATTTAAGCAGAAAATAGTGTTTGTTGTATCTTAAGAACTATATCATATAAACCCCAAAAATTTACAGGATTCTTAATGTTTTAAAGCTTTTAAAGTAAGATGAGACTTTATAGAGATATTTTAAATATCTAAAAATAAGAAAATATATACAAAATGCTAAATAAAACACTGCAGATTTTATTTTCTGAAAACGGGTTTTATTTTAAGTAACTCATTACTTTGTTTATGTTATTAAAGTGTGGGTTTTGTATTTGTTTATATATCTGATGTTTTTTATAAATAAATATTGAAAATTTTTTTTTTTCTTTTTTTCTTTTTTCCCAAAAATGAATCATTACAAATTTCTTTTAAAGATGACTAGTGCAATGAAAAACAAATATTGTCTTAGAACATTTTTTATGACTAATAAAACCAACAAACTTTTGGGGCAGACGCTTGGCCACGCACTGACTAAAGCCAGTAAAATAAAAAGGATCCTTCAGGACTATGTCCACTCTCATAACCCGATTTGTCCAACTTGTGTTACAGTTAAAACATGCAACAAATGGATTATGGTTGACCTACTTAACAGAAAGAATGAGTTTTTTGTTTGTACTATTTGTGAGCACTTGATCTGGGTATGAAAGTGGAACTGTTAGAATACTCAAGAGGCTGTTGGATTTTTGTGTCACCTGCTGTAAGGGTGACACATAGGGATCACTTTTCCATCGTCTGTCTGGCTATCAGTCACACTTGTTCGATCACGCTTAAGCAGGTGACATGTGTTCCAGAGAACACTCTTGTATTAGTGATAACGTTAATGGTATATCTTGCTTGGGGCTCAGTATATAAGGTAATTCAAGAATCCGGATAAAATGTCTAGTTTTGGTATCATGCCAATTTTATATGGCTTGATTGAGTGATTCAGCAATTTAAGTGACAAGTTCCCAAACGGCTGAGGTAATTCTTGTTTTGCCATGTGTTTCATTGTAGCTGGGTTTCAAGGAGTTTGTATATACTACTAAGGGACATAACTGTGAATATTAATAGCCAAGCCTCCACAATTATCTCCCTTTAGTTTCAAATATTAACCTCCCATTTAACCATGCTCCTACATAAACATTACATGAAGACATGGTAGTTCCAGTGTATATGAAATTAAGTTTTGCAGAAGGCCAGCTAATTGATAGCTCACGGGGTATCACGGCTGGATTTTGTCATTTTAGGGTGTGTCAAATTAGTGGCATCATGTTTTTAACACCAATCGGAGGCCATTTTATACAACTGCCAGATGTAGCTATTTTTTATTGTTTACATGACTTTAAGCCTCCATGCCAAATAGTATTGCATTTATAAGGCTCGTTTTCACTGTTTGATAATTTAATCAATAACTACTGTATAATGACAGTTTACTTGCTTAATTCCCCACAGCATGACGTCATGTAGTGAAACAGAATAAGTCAGCCGGGGATATGCGACGATGGATCAGAATAGCTTATTACATGTACTTAATTCAGTCAATGTGGTCTAACCCCCAATATTAGTCATGCACTTGAGGTCCCCAATAATTTTGCTATTTAAGTATGAAATATATGATGAAGAGACCTTTTATTTAGAAGTGAATAATTAAAAAAAATACTTTTCATGATCTTTAATATTTTCAAAACCATTCCAGCAGTCTTTTAAATATAACAGACACACATAATGATTAAAAACAACCTGTGCAAAGATTCACTCATGCTGTTTTATATTTGAAAAAAAACAAAAAAAAACTTGAGTAAAATTGGATTAACAAACAATAAGTACATATAACATTCTGCTGTTCTTTATCCATTTGATACACATAAAATGTTATAAAACCAAACTTAAATGAAAATGTTTGCATGCAGATTCAGATTTTACACTGTATGACAACCAGTCATGGTGGCTGAGTGGTTAGAGTGTCTGCCTATTAACCGTGAGGTCATATGTTTGATCCTGGTCTCCCTTGATTAGTGCTCAGAATCTAGGAGCTTCAGGACTGGTTAGCACAGTGTTAGGATAATCTGACTGGGTGTAGTATTATGCCAGTTGTTTATTGTGTAACAGTGAGGAAGCCCTGTATATGGCATAAGTAATATTGGTGTGGGTCATCAAACCCTAGCAAACAACCTTTTATCTTATGATTATTCATGCACAAATTAAGACTTGATGAATATTAATTAATTGAACTTAAAATGGTATATGGAAATATGAATTCTTTTTTGCCATATGGACTGTGTAAAAATTGAGTTCCAGTATTGTGTAAGCAAACAGAGGAGACCCAGATCAGACAGCAAACAGAGGAAACCATGATCAGACAGCAAACAGAGGACACACTGATCAGACAGCAAACAGAGGACACCCTGATCAGACAGCAAACAGGACCCCTGATGACGAAAACAGTAGGACAACCCTGATCAACAGCAAACAGTAGGAATGATCGACACAAACAGAGAACCTATCAGCAGCAAAAGAGGAGACCTATCAGAAGCAAACAAGGAAACCTGATCAACAGTAAAAATGAGACCGATCTGAAGCAAACAGAGGACCATGACAGACAGCAAACAGAGGACACCTGATCAGACAGCAAACAGAGAACCTGATCAGCAGCAAACACATGACACCCTGATCAGACAGCAAACACATGACACCCTGATCAGACAGCAAACAGAGGACACCCTGATCAGACAGCAAACAGAGGACACCCTGATCAGACAGCAAACAGGAACCCTGATCAACACAAACAGAGGACACCTGATCAGACAGCAAACAGAGGACACCCTGATCAGACAGCAACAAGGACACTGATCGACAGCAAACAGAGGACACCCTGATCTGACAGCAAACAGAGGAAACCTGATAACAGCAACTAGAGACTATCAGACAGAAACAGAGACACCCTGATCAGACAGCAAAAGAGGACACACTGATCAGACAGCAAACAGAGGACACACTGATCAGACAGCAAACAGAGGACACCCTGATAAGACAGCAAACAGATGACACCCTGATCAGACAGCAAACAGAGGAGACACTGATCAGACAGCAAACAGAGGACACCCTGATCAGACAGCAAACAGAGGACACCCTGATCAGACAGCAAACAGAGGACACCCTGATCAGACAGCAAACACAGAGGACACCCTGATCAGACAGCAAACAGAGGACACCCTGATCAGACAGCAACAGAGGACACCCTGATAAGACAGCAAACAGATGACACCCTGATCAGACAGCAAACAGAGGAGACACTGATCTGACAGCAAACAGAGGAGACACTGATCTGACAGCAAACAGAGGACACACTGATCAGACAGCAAACAGAGGACACCCTGATCAGACAGCAAACAGAGGACACCCTGATCAGACAGCAAACAGAGGACACCCTGATCAGACAGCAAACAGAGGACACCCTGATCAGACAGCAAACAGAGGACACCCTGATCAGACAGCAAACAGAGACACCCTGATCAGACAGCAAACAGATGACACCCTGATCAGACAGCAAACAGAGGAGACACTGATCAGACAGCAAACAGAGGACACACTGATCAGACAGCAAACAGAGGACACCCTGATCAGACAGCAAACAGAGGACACCCTGATCAGACAGCAAACACATGACACCCTGATCAGACAGCAAACAGAGGACACCCTGATCAGACAGCAAACAGAGGACACCCTGATCAGACAGCAAACAGAGGACACCCTGATCAGACAGCAAACAGAGGAACACTGATCTGACAGCAAACAGAGGAACCCTGATCAGACAAACTAACAGAGGACACCTGATCGACACAAACAGCCTGATCAGACAGCAAACAGAGGACACCCTGATCAGACAGCAAACAGATGACACCCTGATCAGACAGCAAACAGAGGACACCCTGATCAGACAGCAAACAGAGGACACCCTGATCAGACAGCAAACAGAGGACACCCTGATCAGACAGCAAACAGAGGAAACCTGATCAGACAGCAAACAGAGGAACCTGATCAGACAGAAACAGAGGAGACACCTGATCAGACAGCAAACAGAGGAAACCTGATCAGACAGAAAACAGAGGAGACCCTGATCAGACAGCAAATAGAGGAAACTCTGATCAGACAGAAAACAGAGGAGACCCTGATCAGACAGCAAATAGAGGAAACTCTGATCAGACAGAAAACAGAGGAAACCATGATCAGACAGAAAATAGAGGAAACCCTGATCAGACAGCAAATAGAGGAAACTCTGATCAGACAGAAAACAGAGGAGACCCTGATCAGACAGCAAACAGGAGACCCTGACCTGACAGCAAACAGAGGAGACCCTGCTCTGAGTTTGCCAAATAGGTCCATAATTATGAAGTAAAGGGTTAAACAAAGTAGGACAATGTGTTTATTAAGACATGATGATTCAGAAAAGATATATACTTGACTGGCAAGCTCTTTTTACCAGGTAAGAGCAATAAGACCTGTACAAAACCACAGCACCCTGCAAGTCTTACAAAATAACCACACATCAATTATTTTTGATAAATATGTTTGTTTTCCTGAAGGAAATAATATAGTAAACAATTAAATTCATTCTTTTTCAATATTTCGGCAAAAACATGCCTTTCTCAAGAAAAAAAAATCTTCTTGAGAAAGGCATATTTTTTGCTGAAATATTGAAAAATGTAAATTATTTACTTTTTGTTAAGATTTTGAAAAACTGTAGAACTTGCCTAGATTGAATAGTCTGTCAGTCTGCTTTGGCTTTTTTATGGTTCAGCATCACATGAAAAGGCTTATATATAAATGGGTAAAGTTTTTTTTAAGTATGATGTGTAAAAAGATACAAAGTAAAACATTTTTGCGTAACAAAAGAAAAAATAACAATTGTGTATTATTATGTATATGGAATACAAAATACGTACAGACATAAATTACATGTACATAAATGTCTTAAAACACACTTCAGAAATTATAAGAAAAATATTCAATAAGATAGTATGAATGATACTGAAAGTAACTTTTATGACAATACACAGATATATGGCAAATGTAAAATTGATTTAACAGAATACTTTGTTGTGTAAATTTTAAGATTTTTACAGAAAACAAACTAAAGCATAAACACATTTCACAATTTTTAATTGTTTACTTTTCCTTCACTGATATTGCACTATTTTTACATAATTATGAAATGGGTAGTTAAATATGGATATTTTTACAATTCTAGATTGACAAACATTAATTAGAATACTGGTTTCAGAATTTAAACCAAGTAAGAGACACCTGTAAAAATATCCCTTTTAACCATTTAATATTGTAGGATTTTAGAAATACTTATATTGGTAGGTACTCAAGTGATAGACCATTCCATTGTTTACTTATATACATGTATTCAAATTAAATGATCAGATTAGCCAATCGCAAAACAGGGGTATCATGTGATCAGTGATTTACCTGGTTTACATAAACTGCATATTGAATGCAGCTTAGCTCCACTATAATGCTATATTTGTGTCTAATTTTAGATACTGCTCTATACTGGACTAAGCTTTATAATACGCACTTTCATGTTATGATTGAATGTGTTCTAATTTGTTCTGTAGCTAAATGTCATCCAGTATAAATCCCAATGTAGAATTTATATTTTATTTCAACATTCAGATTTTCTTAATCTTTCCAGATTTAACCCACTGATAATAAAGATTTTCTGAAAATGTAAAATATATATACTTCGCTATGTTTTTGTTGTTGTTGTTGTTGTTTAAATAAAATTGTTCTTTTATTGAAATTTTAGCCAAATTTGCATATATAATTCACTTGAAGGGGAATTTTTGGAGTTCAAAATTTGATTAAAATACTTTTAACAATGTTTTTAAGACACACAATTTGGACTTTCCTTCAACATTCTACTCAAAATAAAAGAGCAAAGAGTTGAGGGAAAGTGGTCACCTAGACCAGGTGGCTGCTAATTGGAGGTAAAGTTTGTAACAAAATGTTATACATCAATTGATGGTTTTAAACTCAAATCTTGCTGAGGCTTTATAATTTTCTTCAAAATGAACTGTTTTCTTTCTTTTAAACAAAATTTAGCAAAGTTTTTTTTTTCTCCTGTATAACTCATATGGTCACTAGATGATACATCTGGAATCTTAAAGCTCACTAATTGCTTATAAACCACTGAATATGAAAAGTAGGGCTTACATTTTTGTACCTAGAAATTTAAAGTGCATGCAAGCTCAAAACAATGGTAGCTGATTTAAACTGTATTTGTTCCAACTAGTTTGGTCAATATGTACTAGATCTTTATCAGGGGAAAAACATACAAAGAAAATGAGCTTTTTGTACATGTGGACAAAGTTCATTTTTTGTACATGTATGTATATACATTTACAAGAAGCCCCGATATTCATCTTGTGAAAATGGAAAGGATTAAACACAAGTATAAAAATTATTGGTCAGAGTGAAAATAAAAATATTTTCTTATTGCTTTGTAAATTTGTTATATTACACAAAGTGCAACAAAAGTATCTGTTTTACTATACCATTTGAGTACACACATACGAGTTTAGAGTCTAATTAGTTCTTAAATAATATTCTGTAAAACACTGCAAACCATTCTTCAACAGCAGTCTTAATACATGTTATATTTCAAACCATGATTTTCATAAATCATGCAATGCATGTCTATCTATATGAATATGGAAGTAAAATACCTATATAAAATTTTTCAATTACCTATAGGTCGATCAGCCTTGGAATAGCAATTACCCCAGGTGGCTTAATTAATTAAACTCAAGTTTGAGTTTAATTTGACATTTATATTTTGTATGATCTGTGGATGTTAATTAATGTCTGTATGTAGGAAACTCTTCAATATGGACCTTATTTTCATTACTAGAGAGCCATAATAGCCCTGGATCGCTCACTGGGTATCATTAGGCTATGTTAAATCAAGTGACCCCTGGGGCGTGACCAATTTTGACCCCAGGGTCATGATTTGAACAAACTTGGTA
This sequence comes from Solen grandis, assembly GCA_021229015.1. Taxonomy (NCBI): domain Eukaryota; kingdom Metazoa; phylum Mollusca; class Bivalvia; order Adapedonta; family Solenidae; genus Solen; species Solen grandis. Next base: position 34,811,874 of record CM037789.1, read on the forward strand.
GAGGTCTACTAGGCCATGCTACACACCAAATATCTAAATAATATAACTAGACCTTGTGGTTTCTGACAAGAATGTTTTTCTAGTTCTATGTAAATTAGAGTGACCACTGGGATGGGTCCAATTTCGACCCCAGGTCATGATTTGAACAAACTTAATATAGGTCCACAAGACAATGCCACACACAAAAATATCTAAGCTCAAGGCTTTACGGTTTCGGAGAAGAAGATTCTAAAAGAATTCATTTAAAAAAAAAAAGCTCCTGTGACCTAGATATGCAACAGACCTGAATCATTTGAACAACTTTGGTAGAGCTTCATGCAAGGAGCATCACAGGCAATTTTCATTTAATTAAAAGGTGATGTTGTTTAAAGAAAGTTATTGACGCCGGACACACGCACGCATGCACGACGGACGCCAGACAAAAGGTGATCACAATAGCTCACCATGAGCACGTTGTGGTGAGCTAATAATGTTACATAATCCCTGAATTTAAAGAAAGAAAAATAATATGAATAAAAAAAATACATGTAGTTACATGAATCATAATTAAACAAATATTCTCAGGGAACCTACACCATTTTGAATTCCATCCCAAATCTATATTCCTTTACCAAAAAACACATAAAATTTAATTTTCAACCAATAAAAAAAGCTACGTCCCTGTGAACATACACCAAATTAAGTCTCACTTCAAAGGTTTCCTCCAAATATTCCCTTATAAAAATCTTGCGAGCTGTCAAGGAAATGTAAATATTCAACCAGTAAAATTCAATGGGCCCTTTTCTCTATCATTTTCTGCATTTCAAAGATTCATTGACAATTATAATAATTGGATATACATATATAAAAAGATATTTTTGCTGCCGTAATTTCATTTTCATTAAGGTTGACTCAAGTTTATGTTGCAAGAACAAGAGAACTCTTTGGGAAAAAAAAGATTTTTGTCCTTTTGATGACATCATAACAACGTGCATAAGAGAAAATCTTTCAGAGAAAAGACAGTACACCTCTGGACCGACATGCTGTCCAATTTTCATGCTTCTAACGCATTAGGTGGCTTTGTAACATCAAAATATGTTTTCAGGGCCAAAGTTCGAAACCCGGTTTTGCCATAAAATCTTAATCTTTTGGAATTTGGAAATTTGAATGGCCAAGGGCAATGTCAGAAGTTTCACAAACCCAGATTGATTCCTTCTCAAGTTATTGATGGACAAGGATTTTACGAAGTGTCACTGTGACCTTGTCCTTAGACCTAATGACCCTCAAAATTAATTGGGTTCATCAACCTGCCATGGGTAATGTCCCTACTAAGTTTCACAAACTTAACCTTATTTCTTCTGAAGTTATTGATGAGACAGGGATTTTACACTTAGTGTCATTTTGACCTTGACCTATGACATTATGACCTCAAAAATTATAGGGGTCATCTACAGGTCATGGGCAATGTCCCCACTAAGTTTCACAGACCTAGGCTTATTTCATTCTTAAGTAATTAAATTAAGAAAAAGAAAAAGATTTTACATTAAGTGTCATTGTGACATAGGGGTCATTTTCTGACCAAGGGCAATGTCCTTACCATGTTTCGCAAACCCAGCCTTTTTTCTTTTAAAGTTATTGATCAGACAAGGATTTAATACTAATTGTTTACTTTGATATTGACCTTTAACCTAATGACCTCAAAATTTAAAAGGGCTCATCAACTGGCCATGGGCAATGTCCCTACCAAGTTTCACAAACCTAGGCTTATTCCTTCTCAAGGAAATCGGCAGACAAGGATTTTATATTAAGTGTCACTGTGATCTTGACTTTTGATCGAATGACCTCAAAATCGATAGGGGTTATCAACTGACAATGGGCAATGTTCCTACTAAGTTTCAAAAATACTGGCTTATTCCTTCTCAATAAATTGTGTGGACAATGATTTTACACTTACTGTCAATATGACCCTGACCTTTGACTTAATGACCTAAAAATCAATAGTGATCATCAACTATCTTTATCCAACCTCCCAGCTAAGTATGAAGACAGCACACATGACAGTTATCAAGTTATTGTGTGGAAATCGATATGGCTAACGGACGAACGGACAGGTGGACAAGCGCCATACCATAATACGACCGAAGTTACCTTCGGGCGTATAAAAACCTAGGTACCGTTAGAAAGGTCTTCCGATTTCCAGCATTTCACTTTCTTTTTATTTTGACCTATCTGTAATGGCTTTTGAGGTATACACAACTTTCCTTATTATATGATGTTCAATTTCAAAAACCATACGGTACCGTTAGAAAGTCTTCGAATTCCCCTACATTTTATACTACGCTTTTAATAGATTTATCTTTAATCATTTTTAAGATATGGACGGTTTAACCTCGAGAAAACTGCAAAAAATCGGCAAAATATATTATTGTTGTTTGGCATGGTTAATTTTCTTATATACTCTATATAGAAATTTTCAAAATTTTCTGTGAAACCATTGGTAAGAATTTAATTTCATTTAGCACAAATTGTCTACCATAATTGCTAAAATAAAGTTGATCTCGTGAAAAATGAGGCTCCTTGGGGTTTGCCTAGTTTCCTTATATAGCTGCTATATATAGAAAATAAAAGAAATCTTCTTCTATGAAGTCAATGGCCAGAACTTTATTTCATTTAGCGCAATTGGTCACCTCATGACCGTCTACCATTATTGCTAAAATAAAGCGTGCCGTTGGTTATGCCCCCAGAGCAAGATGACCGAGAACTTGTCGACGAACAGCGGGCAAATGCGTAAGAACTAGACCCAAATTCTTCAGACAGGTTGTCATCCGATGACTCTGACTCTGAGGATGATATTCCAGGAGTGCTACAGAGACACTGTAATTAATTATTTGAGCCAGGTAATGGAATGCTCTTCAGCAACCCAATAAACAATCCTATTTTCCATCAAATTAAAAGTGCCGCACGTAAGGCCATTTGGCGAAACAAGTTTGTGGATTTGCCACCCTGTTACTAAACACAGTTCCAACCCAGCCCACAAATTCCACACTTCAAATGGACAATGCCCTAATGAAACTCCTCAACTAATGAAGTATGGGGAAATAATACGTGACATTGCCCATCGTAGGCCGGGTCTATCTTCCTGTTCTACGATACCCAATTCCGCATGCTCCGCGAAGCAGTGCGTTACCCATAGGACAGGATTCAAGCGGAATTCAGGCTCATGGCCTGCACATCTAACGAACCTGTCCATCACCCAAAGCAGCATCAGTCCTTTCATTCCAACTCCCATTCACGACGCTTTCTCCCAAACACCTGCTGGTGGTGTAACAGCAAAAAATGCACCCTCGTGAGATGTTCCATCCCTCATGCCTGCGGCTATTGCCGGGTCCCCACCCAGCTTTCTTTTGCCCCACTCACAAAGGCAATCCAACCAATCCCTCAAAACCCGCCGCAAAACCCGCTGCTGTCTCAAGGCCCCCTCAGTAAGGACACAATTGTATCACCGGTCAAATTTGACATTCTGGCACCCCTGCTTGATGGCTATCCACTGCGCGATTATTTACTTCAAGGTTTTCGCAATTGTTTCAAGCTTGGCTATACAGGCCTTCGGGCCGCATTTTTATCCCCGAACTTAAAGTCATGTTCTGACAACCCCGAGACGGTTTCCATAAAACTTCAAACGGAGCTACTTGCAGGTCCCAAACCTTCATGTCAGCCCTATTGGTTCAGTCCCAAAAAAGACACAACGTCAATTCCGACTTTTCACCACCTAAGTTTCCCCGCAGGCCGTTCCATCAATGATTTTATAGATCCAAAC
>CM037789.1:34815769-34840923 GCA_021229015.1 Solen grandis
AGTTTCGCGGTCGGATTATTTCCGCGAAAGTAAAACGCCGCGCATCACTCTTCTTCCATAAGACGCGAAAATTAGTCTCGGGAGCGGGAGGTAGTGGGTTCGATCTCCGGCCGCGACATACCAAAGTCGTAAGAAATGGTACTGTTATAGCTCCCTTGCTTGGCGCTCAGCATATAAGGGTAGTTGCAGGACTGGTTGGCCCGGTGTCAGGATAATGTGACTGGGTGTGGTATCATGCCACTTATTTATGGCGTGATACTGCAGTGTGGCAGCACTATATCTGTCTCAATTAGACACCGTCTCCAAATGACTAAAATGCTGTGACAAACAAACAAAATTAGTCTCTACAAGAAGTTTGACTAAGTTTGACAATACATGTTCTATTTATTTACATACCAGTTTACCAATGAGAGAGAGAGAGAGAGAGAGAGAGAGAGAGATATACTCTGTTTTGTAAAACTCATCTGTGTTTCAGAAAGAGAGAGAGAGAGAGAGAAAGAGAAAGAGAGTGTGCGTTGCAAAATAACATGTAAAACCTACATGATTGTGTTTGTCTGACAATACAACCTTACTTGTTCTATACCAGATTCATTGATGTTGTCAATACAGAAGTGTATGTGAAAGATGATAAACGCGCAATACCCTATCATTGTTTTCATTTGTACTGTATATAAACATGTTTCTTTTTTTGTACTACTGATGTTTCCTACTGTTGTAGGACTTCTGCATATGAAATAAAAGATTGAAATTGAAATTGAGATTAAGTGTAAATGTGTGTTATTTCCATTGTTTGTGAACGGGTACGAATTTCATCAGCTGAATGTAAATTGAAGTGTTACAAATTGCAGACGACGCGTTTGTGTGTGCATTATAAACTGTGAAATTCAATATTTGACAATAGGTGTTGGTATACAAACGTATGATGTATGTATGTATGTATGTATGTATAGGATGTAGAAAACTATTGTAACACGTTGGGGCTTATTAAGCCTTAAGATAAATGTTGAAAAAAACGATACTATGTATGTAATGTATGTATCTCATTATCTAAGTATGTATGGTACGTGTAGATGTATGTATTATTTTTTAAATATTGGGCATGAATGTTTAAATGGTACTTTATATGTTAAATAAGTATGTATCAGTACGGGGAGAAACTATTATAAGATGTATGATGATTTTGAAAAATGTTGAATTACTATTAACAAATATTAAATGTATTCGTATGTTATAGGTGGTGTATTACTCATTACTGTTTTGAATATGGGTACTGTATCTGTAATAGTATTGATATATGTAGATGTAAATTCTATGTATGTATTCTTGGATGTAAATATCTAAATTTATGATTATATGTGATGAACGTAGTAATGTATGTATGTATGAATGTACGTATGTATGTATAGGATGTAGAAAACTATTGTTACACATGGGGGCTTAAGATAAATGTTGAACAAACAAAAACCATGATATCTGAAAATGGGAGGGCATCTCATTTTGATCTAAATATATATGGTACCCGTGTAGAAGTAGTTCATTCTTTTAAATATCTGGGCATGAATGTGTTTAAAAATGGTAACTTTAATATGTCTCAAAAAAGTAGTTCACAGTACGCGAGAAACTTATTAAAAAGATTATATCAAATTCTTGAAAAATGTTGAATTACCTATTAAACAAAAACTTAAATTATTCGATATTTTAGTGGGTTCAATACTCAATTCTGTTCTGAAATATGGGGTCTGCATCCTGCATCAGATATTGAAATGGTACATGTCAAATTCCTTCGTTATATTCTTGGTGTGAAAAAATCTACAAATTTATCCGCATTATATGGCGAACTCGAACGAGTACCATTGTCTGTCTATAAAGAAATATACATGATCAAATACTGGAAAAAAATACTTCAGCCAAAAGTAGTTTATAGAAAAAAAGATGTATTATAAAATAAAAGCATTTGATTTTAATGGTAATACCTATAAAAATAAAAATTGGTTAACTCGAATAAAAAGTATTTAAATGAACATGGATTTGGTAATATATGGTTAAGCCAAAGTATTGATAGTCATACATTTGAAATGATAAGAAAGATGATCATTGATGTATACCGCCAGAACTAGTATTCTCAAATAAATAATTCTACAAGACTCAAACTTACTCATTATTCAAACATACACTTGATAGGGAAAAGTGCCTAGATATAATTCATGATAAAAAATTTCGAATGGCACTTACTAGGTTTAGAATATCATCTCACAGTTTAACAACAGAGACAGGAAGACATACTAACCTAGAAGCAAATGAAAGAATCTATCCTATCTGCAATCTAAATCAAGTCGAATCGGAATATAATTTTCTTCTTGTCTGTCCAAGATACAGAGAACTTAGACGCTCTTTTTTCCAACCATACTTCAGTCATTGGCCAACCATAAACTACTTTTAAGCTCCAAGTCAGTGAAAACTTTATATCGTCTTGCAAAAAAAAAATATATTTCGCTAATAAATTAAGACAAACTTAGCTGTAATTTATTGATGCATAGTGTACATGTTTTCCACGAAAATTAAATATGAATATTATATTATTCGGATTCTAAAGGGAAATAATAATAAATATAACTATGAAAATTACTAAGCCCTTTTTACCACTAATAATGTTAAATTCTGTATCCCTCCAGTTCGTTGTTGTCCTATATCGCTCCTGTTAAATGTAAAATATACACTCTCCATTCATTGTTTATCTATTATTTGCTAAAGGCATTGCATAATGTTTTATGCAATAAAAGTATCGTATCGAATGTTTAATGCTGACAGTAGTAAGTCTGACGGGACTTACTACTGCTGACTAAAGCTTATGTTAGGTTATATATGTAATGTATGTCCTCATTTTTGCTTGATTTTTATGGCGTAAAAACAACGAATGGACATCTTGCCGAACTAACCATTAATACTAGTATACAATTAACTCCTTTCAACAACAGCTAGTCTAAAAACTATTCATTAAAAACTGTTCACTCACATACAGTGACCGCTGACCAGAAAAATAAACCGTTAAGTGTATTGAAATGCCGGGTTACGAGCATGGAAGCATACATTTGTACAATGTTACTGCCTCCGTAATCAAGTGATGTCAGATTCCGTTCCTTACCATGTTCATAATACAGTACTGAGGGACAAAAATCGTAATTCTGCGGTTCTAGTGCCAGTAATTATAATTTAATAGAAATCACAAAAGCTCAGCGGATAAAGGCGTTGGGTATTTCTTTTTCATACATTGGAGGCACGGGTTCGAGTCTCATTTCATTATTATTATATCTTTTCTTGTATTTATTTTTATTTTGCTTTAGCAATTTCTTTCATCATTTACATATAAATTCATGAACATTTCAATACATTCAGATTTTCATTCAAAAGCACTGTCTGTATCTGAGTAGTCAGAACATTCGCTTGCTGTTTCCGTTCCAAACCTTCGTAATATTTTTGACGATTTGTACACTTGTGGAATCTAGTTCACTCATCTTTTCTGAGACGTTTAAAAACATTGTACATTTACTTACGAAAATAAGAATCTAAGAAAATTCGGTAATGAATAATCAACAAAGACAATAGACACTATTTAGAACAACACACTTACGACTAAGATCAAATTTGTTCGTACGGATTTTAGTGAAACGGGCCCAGTACACCGGTGTTACGTTATGTTTTGTGAATTCAATACCTGTCACCCCAATTCAAAACAATAACAAAAACATGTTATCGTTAGAAATACCGTGTGTGAGTTATATATTCCTGAACGTTATGTAAACAACATCTCATAAACAGGCATCTGTTTAGTTGTTAACACTGGCTGATTATGTAAACAACATCTCATAAACAGGCATCTGTTTAGTTGTTAACACTGGCTGATTATGTAAACAACATCTCATAAACAGACATCTGTTTAGTTGTTAACACTGGCTGATTATGCGCGTTTTTTTGTTGTTGTTTTTTTAAACAGACTTACCTGTCCGGATGGGGTACCGGCCGGTGAGCAGGGCTGCCCGACTTGGCGTGCATACACTTGATGCAGCATAATGGCGCTCGAGCTTCACACCCTCTTGACCGAGGCGGTCGATATTAGGAGTCCGCATGGTCCTATTGCCGAATATCCCTACATCTCCTATCCCGAGATCATCCGCTAAAAACAACACAATATTGGGCTGTCTGGATCCCGTGCCAGCAATCCCAAATACGAGAGGGAACAGAACAGACGACAACAGAAGTCCCGAGATCATGGTGAAGGTTAGCCCTGTAAGGCGTATCCAATTCACTACACTGTATATTACTTTTCATAAATGAACGATTGATGTGTTCGTTCGAATAATATTTTCATCTGCTGAAGCCACATAATCAATCTTTAAGCTTTTAATATTCGTAATACAGTATTGAAACGATCCTGCTCTGTCATGCATATCGCTTGTCACATCCGCGTGTATCCGTTGAATATCGGCAGTACGCCGAATACCGAGTAAAGCCGGTATTTTTTGGTTTTCACAGTCTATATGATATTCAGGATATACAAAGTATCCGTGACTTTTGTCGCCAGTCACTTTTATACGTTATCCTGCCATTTAGGTGTTAAAATTCTCCTATACATTGGTCTCATCATAACGTTAGTTAGTTAGTTTGTTTGTTGGGTTTAACGTCCCACCGACAGTATTTCAGTCATTTAGATACGATGTCTACTTGAGACAGATATAGTGCTGCCACACTGCAGTATCACGCCGTAGACATGTGGCATGATGCCACACCCAGTCACATTATCCTGACACCGGGCCAACCAGTCCTGCAACTACCCTTATATGCTGAGCGTCAAGCAAGGGAGCTAGGGAACAGTACCTTTTTTTTTTCGTCTTTGGTATGTCGCGGCCGGGGATCGAACCCACGACCTCCCGCTTCCTAGGCGGACGCTCTAACCACTCGGCCACCGGGGACGGTGAGCAAAACGTTAACATACTGTGAAATTATTATTTTTCGCGCAACATTTATTTTCGCCGATTTCGTGGTGGGTTTTATCCACGAATATTAATCCCGACGAGGACTTGTCTCTTATGAAGACCTCACGTTTTCTTGAACATAGATCCACGAATAATCCCTTAGGTACATAAGGAAATTTAATGTCAACGAAAAATAATGATTTTACAGTAGATTAGATATATGTCGTTTTCTGTTTAAAAACTGATTAAAGTTGACAACCCAACTTTAATTAATGATTTACCCGATTTACAATAAAATCATATAAAAAAAAATATATTATTGTATTTGGTAATTGACTCATGAAACAGAACCTAGCCTACGTCTGCATCATAATACGTCATCAAATATGATGGCTATTCGTGTATAGCGGATCAGGGTCTTTCAAATACTATTTGAAAGACCCTGAGCGGATAAAGGCTTAAAAGACTTTGATTACACTTTGCGCCAAGGTTTCCCAAACGATCTCATTAAAATGTTCGAAATTATTTCGAAATTGTCTGAAAATGTCCAAGACATGTGTTTATAAAATAAATTAGCCTTAAATCCCTTTATCCCCGCCTAAATCCACGCATAAACTGATATTTTAGTCTTCGTTTAACAAGAGATAAAACAGTCCTTCTGAGTGAATATCATGATCAAGATGTGATGATGGTGATGGGGTTAAAATATTTTAGAAAGTGAAATAAAACGGACCTTTGGCGTGCATAGATAAGACCAGATTCAGTGATGTCTTTATATTTCAATATATTTATAGCAATTTGGTCTGAGAAAATATCATGGTGCTGAACAAGAAGCAAATGTCTGTTCATCGTCAAATTTAAACAATAAAATCCCATCAATACCGCCCATAACACTCCTTAAATCATTCTATATTAGCAAACTAATAAGTCTGGCAAAAAAAAAAGCCATGGAAATCCTCTCATTCAAATGCATGCTATTTTTAGATCTGATTTGCTACTATCCGATTTAGTAATGCAACAATGCAACGCACTTTGGAGTCAAATTCTGACCCCAAAGTGCGTTCCCACAAAGCTCTATATGTTGCAACGTAAGTAGTACACTTTCAGGACAGCGAACAATGGACAGATGCAAGACCATTTGAATTTGCATCAGTAACAAAGGATTACAAGAAAAATTTTGACGCAAGCGTCATTGAACCGGGCCGAAGAACTATTGTTGTTGGCGTGATTCTCCGTTATTGCAGGAAAATGATGTAATATTCATTTCGCTGCTCTACTGGTACTTGCTTCTTTACTTAACGCAGAAATTCATTGGGAACCAGCATGTAAAAAAGACAGCATTTTAAGATGTTTGTAAAGGGATGCTTGCAACGCTGCTCTATGGTGGCACACATGTTGACTCGGACAACAGTTTGGGGCTATATTTAGGCATCTATATTTTATAGAATTCCTTTTCTTTTTTTTTCTACGCAGAAAAATAGTTCTAAATTTTGTTTTCTGTCTTATCACTAAATGGTGATATTTTTCTTACTTATTTCAGTACGAATGCGTTATGGAAGGCGAAACTGAATTAAAATAATCGATGCTGGAGATAACGTTTTAAATAAACTGTAATGAAAAAAGAAAGTACGCGAGCGAAAAAAAAAATCGCACCTCATTCTGAGATATTTTGAAACAATGACTGGCTGGAATTTCCAGCAACAGGCAACAATATATATATTAAATTTCTTCTGTATGGCTCATTTACGGTGGCATAAAGGGGCACGGAAGATATTTTTTATATTACGTGCACACGTAGTAGCTTTTACGTGCGCACGTAGTAGCTATTACGTTCGAACGTAGAAGCTATTACGTGCGCACGTAGTGGCTTTAACGTGCGCACATAGTAGCTATTACGTGCGCACGTAGTAGCTAATACGTGCGCACGTAATAGTTATCACGTTCCCACGCAGTAGCTAATACGTGCGCACGTAATAGTTATCACGTTCGCACGCAGTAGTTATCGCGTCCCACCACTTGGTTTTAATTCATTACCATCAATCACATTCTTGCATGGGGAGATATATCCCAAAGGAAATACCTGCGGCAGTGCTTTTGCTTTTGCCTGTTTTTTTTAAAGAATATGAACAGTTCAAATCCCATATGGTGTTTGGGATTTCAAATTCACCAGGATTTGGATTAGCATGGATATTTTATCAAGATGAAAAGTAATTTAACATAATATTTCTGAAACAAATGTCTGGATATCAAAGTGAAACATCACCTGAGTTTGAATCACTCAAACACACTTTATTTTTTTTCACTCTAAGATCTTTATTTTTTAACAAATCTAGATTTAACTTCAAGACAATGTTAATGTCCATGAGATAAAATATTTGAAATCAGTGTTTATGGCCTAATATTTAAATGAATATTGGTAAATCTGATCTGTAAGTCTTAGAATTATTTCCTTTGAATTATTGAAGCTAAATTTTCACTTTATATTCTCTCCTCGTTCATTCACATCATTTTAACTCACTTAATTAGAAGCAATGTTTATGACTACAAGGCCTCAGCTAAATTTAATTATATTAAAATGACAATTTTACAGTTTCAGACTCTATCAATTTCATTTATCAAGCATAAGGGCAGCGAGGTCCAGTCGTAGGTTACCATTATATGACAATGGGACTGAATTTTGTGAGTTCAAACACCAATTTGGGCAAGAATATGTCATAGCCTTACACGGTTCAAGTAATGGCCAAATCCAAGAACCACTGACAAAGAACTTTTTTAATTAAATATATGCTTTAACTAATAAGCAAAATTTTTGGAACTTTAAACTTTGGTGGCATAAAATGGATTTATATATAATGATAACTTGATAGCTTCTGGATGCATACGCAGTAGCTATCACTTGCACAAGTGATAACTATGTCTAAGCATACGATAACCTTATTTACCACGTGCAAACGCAATAACTATTGCATGTGAACATTGTAGCTACTGCATGCACATGCGAAAGCTACTGCATGCGAACACAGTGGTTATTGCATGGGGCGTGATATAGAAGTTATCTTCCATGTCTCCTTGATGCCACTATTTTATATTAATTTAATGGTGCAATTATACCAGGAAAATATATGATATGCAAAACAACGAGGGGGGCATTTTTACTACTTCACCAGTCCCAATAATAAACTTATTTTTGCTAACAACAGTGTAATAGTCACCCATTTCATTTTATAAGTTGATTGTAGGTTGTGTAAAATCTAGTTTACAAAAGCTGCTATTTACTATTTCTCTTCTTCGAGCATTTGTGAAAAGTGCTTTAACATGTATAGATGGATAGTTTTTCATGTTGCTTATGAAGATGTATCAACACGCAAACTAAGACTGTAAACATTGTATAATGTCTGTTGTATTAAATGCCTCATATAATGTTATTGTTCTGATTGCAACAATATGCAAGTCATTTCCTTTTGTAAATTTTATTAAAAGTTTCATTTTACTAGTATTTACTTCAACAGATGTTAGTATTGTTTAAAGTGATCCTACAACCTTAAACATCCCTAGTGACATACAGAGCTGGATCCAGGAGTTCGGGTTAGGGGGCGTATTTAAAAAAAAAAAAACAACATACAGGCAGTAATAATGCAATCGGCTTGCCGCTTTGCCAGGGCCGTTATAAGGGTGTAGTTCCGGTTGGACTAGGCATCTTGGGGAATACCTGTGCGATTTATTTTTAAATTTAAAGCTGTAGAAAACTGCAAAACTAGTGTAAAACTACTACGTGCGCACGTAATAACTACTACGTACGCACGTAGAGCTACTATACGTGCGCACGTAATACTCGTAGCTACTACGTGCGCACGTAATAACTACTACGTGCGCACGTAAAGCTACTACATGCGCACGTAATAGCTACTACGTGCGCACGTAATAGCTATTACATGCGCACGTAAAAGCTACTACGTGCGCACATAAAGCTACTACGTGCGCACGTAAAAGCTACTACGTGCGCACGTAATATAAAAAATATCTTCCATGTCACCTTTGTGCCACCGTCCTCATTAGTGCAGTGGGTAAAATAGTCAGGCTAGATCGCCATGCAAACGGCGTTGAAAAAGGGTGTGGGTTCGAGTCACAGCCGGAGAATAATGTTTACCATGTTTGCAAAATAAGATACATATATTTGTTATATTGAATATCATTCATTTATCTATAACAAGAAAATGTGTATTTAAAATGAAATGAAAGAAAAACAACATAAAATAAATAATGAAGTTTGTTATTTTAGATTTCCTTCCACATATTCATATAATCTTGCAAACTTTAGGCAAGAGAAATGGGAAAAGTAAGAGTAGCGATGTGCTTTTTGTTAGAAATTCATTGAAACAAATAATGTGTTCATCTTTTTTTAACGACCGTGTTCAAGCAAAGTTAAAGCGGATTTATAACATTGGGTTTATTGGTGTCGCTTGAAAACTTGGTTATCGTTTATTGAATTTACTTTGATAAACAAAAGAAATGAGACATCATCATATTAAAAACGCTGTTCTCTCAGCGCTATTAGCGCTCTGATTTTAGATGGTCTCTATAAATGACACTTTATTTATTTTTAGGCACAAATTTTGTCATATTTCTCCCTGTAATGCAATATATTATTTTTTTTTATTTGTATTTCTATATACCTATTGTCATAATGCATGCAATACTTTTAATTTGTCATATGCTATGTATGCATGACCTGTAAAAGGAGTGGACTCACATGGGCATTTAGCCTGTTGTTCAATCCTATGTATTCTTGAATAAAATATGTATTAAATTAAATACCTATTGGTTTTCGTACTGGCTTCGTACTTCGTGGAAGTGATTTCAGCATAATTACAATAGGACTAAATCGAAGGTCTACATTCCTAGCAGGTAACTTATTATACAAAAAGTTTAAATAATAACGTGATGTAATCTGTTTTACAACCCATGTTCCCATAGTCAAAAGTTGTTATTATCGTTAGCAGAAGAATTGTAAGTACGAAAAGTACGTGTATACTTGATTTTGCGTTGTGCCGCAATATAAACCGCTACGAGCGTGACCACTCCGCAGATAAAATTAACATAAATAAAAAAAATATCTACAGAATGGTTATATCTGTTCATCATCATTGATTTTTTTAAATTCAAAAACGTATATTTTATACATTTTTCTAACCTTTGTACAAAATTAAAAGTAATGACAGGCACGAAGAAACTCATTGTACAGCTTAGCCGGCCCGGAATAATATATCAGTTTCAAGTTTCGCACACTACATCTCGTGTGTATTTGTCATCAATCTTGTCCCAAATCTAGCACTTGACATGGATAAATTTTGGGCTAGATCGATGACAAATACATACGAGATATAGAAAGCGAATATTTATACTGATATGTTTGCTTATCATTGAAATATTTTAAATTAAAAAGTGCACACTTTTTTTTAACTGAGTGTAGGATACAGCCATAGTCCACATGGCAATAATTTGGGTAAAGTATTTTGTAACCAATTAAAATCTCACCTAATAGATCTGTTCATTAGTTCCCCATAACTTACAACTATAATAATACGTTATTAATTATAAACCAATATGAAGTTATATAGTAAGGAGTTGCACAATTATTTTCAGATGTTTGTCTTGTCTTTTACGTCACTCAGAAATTTTAATAATAGTTTCAAGAAAACATTTGGGCTTGATTCATAAACTTTTTTGTCACAACGTTGGCCAATGGCATCACCAAAAAACACAACCTTCACACAACGATGCGTTAATATTATACTCGTATGTCAGCTAGGACGACGCCGAGGACGATGAAATAGGTGGCGTCCTATGCCATTCTATGCTGGCGACGCAAATATTAAGGACATGTTCAATACAAGACCTGGTGATATTATGGACGTTTTTTCGGGCTTATTTTTTTCATTAAAAAGTAGGTCAAAGGTCAAGGCCACTGCATAATGAAGAGGTTCATCCACTTAAGCAACTGTCCAAATATTGAGGCAATCCAATGAAATAAAAAAATTATAGCAGATTAACCAAAAGGTAAACCTGTCCAGACGCTATATTTTTCATCATAAGTAGGTCAGAGGTCAAGGTCACAAATTCAACTGCATAATAAAGGTCCTTCCGCTGAAGCAACTGTCCAAATATTGAAGCAATCAAATAAAGAACACAGAAAAGTCGGCCTGAGCGGACGCCCGCCCGGACCTTATCAATTTGAAGGACGGGCTAATCATATTTGCCACACACATTTCGAGTCTCCATTATGATGATTTTGCTTATAACACTCGCAGTGAAAAAAGACTTTCATATCTTATATATACTACCTTTGTTTACATACATCGACGGCCCGGAAATACTTTTGAGATGATCTGATATACATGTAGTATCCAACGGGAACAGTTGGAACTGTTCGGAAATCAACTAGGGAGTAAATAAATCTCACATGCAGCGGCATGAAATCCAGTCCATTTTCAGAAATTGACGGGTGTATCTATCCGAGAGATGTATTTTTCTTCAGTAATCCTCGACGTATAAATGGTCTTTACACATCAACAAGAACTTACACGACTGACTGACCTGTCAACCTGTCAAAACAGCTGTCAATACTATACGACCGCCATATCACTGCTGTGTTAGGCTACTGATAACTGTTATTGATTATTGATTGTCAATCATTATTGTCATTTAAATGCAATCAAATACCCCTGTCCACGATAAGACGTCTAAAAGGTCGTATCCATCACCTGAGGAACTATTAGAACTAAAACGCTACCGTTTGTCATCATCAGTCAATATGGACGAAACGCACGATGATCTTATTGCAGAAAACTGTTGCAACATCTAGCCCCGTAACTGTTTCCAACGAACCGCAAAATATGATAAATGTGGAAAATATTAGTCTTATAACAAATCACCTAAGCTCAACATTCCAAGAACAAATGGCCAAAATGACTGAAGACATCGTTTCTAGGCTTGTTCCTGAAATTGTTAAAGGCGTTACGTCCCACCTTGAACAACGGATTAGTGCGCTCGAACAAGAAAACAACAATTTGAAAACAAGTTTTCGACTTAGAGTTAGAAGATGACCGAGCCAACCAATACAGCCGCCGGAATAGCTTACGCATATCCGGAATCCCTGAATCTAGTGGAGAAGTCACGGACGAACTTGTAATATCTGTTGCCAAATCACTAAAGTCAGACTTATCAATTGAAGAAATAGATCGATCTCATCGAGTTGGAAAACAAGAAATCAAGAAAACAAACCTCGAGATATTCTCGTAAAATTTGCCACTTATAGATCGAGACAAAAACTGTTCAAAAACCGTTCTTTGTTAAAAAAAAAAACGCGGAAAATAATCGCATCTTTCTAAACGAGGATCTAACCAAAACTAGAAGCGGACTATTATTCGCTGCTAGAAAATTAAAAGGCGAAAAGCGTCTCAATGACACGTGGTCGTCGGCTGGTAACATTTTTGTGAAAGACAACCAGAATCGTATTCACGTAGTGTCATCAGAGCGTGAGTTGGACAGAATCACCTCTCAGTGTTCAAGGACCTATGCTGACACTGTCAATCGCGGCTCCCGTCACTAATATAGTGTTCTTCTGTGATTTATATGTAAACCCTACTAGAAACTATTAGCAACATTCTGATGTAATGTTACACACATACACACACACACTTGTTTATGTAATGTGTTTTGTTATATTGTGGTTTATGTGTTTATGTGTATATTCACATCCATGTTATGTGTTAAACTTTAGCGTGCGGTGTATGTGTCCAACATTATGGTCATACAATTAACTTGATCAATTTTCTTTATTTGACACCATCTGTACGTTTTATATCCCGTGCATATAATGTTATGTAGTCTAAGTGTACGGCACCAAATGGAGTTTGTTGATTGTTTCGGAAATAAACTGAAAATAAATGTCATCTATGAAATTCAAGTTATTTAGAAAATACTAGAATGAGTAGCACGGTCCTGTGTTGTATATTGAAAGAGTTGTGTATAAATTAAGAACAAGAAATGTTTGTGAAACATATATGCCCCCCTCATATGCTATAATATGTATATAGCTATATTACATGCAAGGAGTTTGCCTTCATAATGTTGGCTTGTCACAAAAAATTCTCAAACTTCAAAAATTTGAGTGAAAATATAATGTGCTAAAATGTGGAACTAAACATTTACTGAAATAAATGGACTGGAGAAATATTTACACAAGTCCACAAAGGTTTAAGTGAAAGAACATTGTTAGTTATAAACAAATAAAACATTAAGACTTAGTGCTCTAGGTTTATTATAAAAATTAACAAATCGGCCTTGCTAGCCATAAGCACAAAAATCCACAATAATGAAAGAAAATGATACACCATCCTTCAAATATCTCAAACTTTAAAACAAAACAACATTACAACATAAATTATGTTATCTTGATCTAAGTAATAACAAGGCCAAGTCATCAAACATATATACAAATGCAACCTTGTGACCTTGACCTTTGAGGTATTGACACCAAAATTGATAGGGGTCATCTACTAATCATAAGCAACAACCACATGAAGTTTGAGACTTAAAGGTCAAATAGAACTTCAAGTTATCACTCGGACAAGGTCTGGTATTATACATACACAACATGTGACCTTGTGACCTTGACCTTTGAGGTAATGACACCAAAATCGATAGGGGTCATCTACTAATCGTGAGCAACAACCACAAGAAGTTTGAGACTTAAAGGTCAAATAGAACTTAAGTTATCACTCGGACAAGGTCTGGTATTATACATACACAACATGTGACCTTGTGACCTTGACCTTTGAGGTAATGACACCAAAATCGATAGGGGTCATCTACTAATCGTGGCAACAACCACAGAAGTTGAGACTTAAAGGTCAAATAGAACTTAAGTTATCATCGGAAGTCTGGTATTATACATACACAACATGTGACCTTGTGACCTTGACCTTTGAGGTAATGACACCAAAATCAATAGGGGTCATCTACTAATCATGAGCAACAACCACATGAAGTTTGAGACTTAAAGGTCAAATAGAACTTAAGTTATCACTCGGACAAGGTCTGGTCTACCGACAGACCGACGGACCGACGGACCGACCTACGGACCGACCGACCGACATGAGCAAAGCAATATACCCCCTCTTCTTCGAAGGGGGGCATAATAAATAGAAATATAGTAAAATCTTAATATATGATCACAAGAGATTTGCTAGTTGTTGTTTTCAGTATAGCTGATATATTGAAAACTATCTGTTCCAAATCTATATGTGTATAGTATATAATAAATTTATGTCTTATGTATCCCTATATTTCGTTTCGATAGGTATACATAAAATATACTCTATAACGGAGTATTTCTAGTCTTCTCTTATAATCTTTGAAATATTTCCTCTAGCATTTCTACTTTTCGCTTTCGTTAGGAATGCTGGAGCAATATTGGCACGAACTGATTTTAATGTGTTTTATATGTAAAACAGATACACATATTTATTTCTAAGAATGAAATATAACATACAAACATATATACATACATACAAACATATACACCCACACTTATTCATCCATCTATCCATACATACATTCAAACATACAGACAAACATATACACCCACACATCCATCCATATATCCATACATACATTCATACATACAGACAAACATATACACCCACACATCCATCCATCTATCCATACATACATTCATACATACAGACAAACATATACACCAACACATCCACCCATCTATCCATACATACATTCATACATACAGACAAACATATACACCCACACATCCATCCATCTATCCATACATACATACATACATACATACAAACATATACACCCACACATCCATCCATCTATCCATACATACATTCATACATACATACAAACATATACACCCACACATCCATCCATCTATCCATACATACATTCATACATACAGACAAACATATACACCCATACATTCATCCATCTATCAATACATACATTCATACATACATACATACAAACATATACACCCACACATATCCATCCATCTATCCATACATACATTCATACATACAGACAAACATATACACCCACACATCCATCCATCTATCCATACATACATTCATACATACAGACAAACATATACACCCACACATCCATCCATCTATCCATACATACATTCATACATACAGACAAACATATACACCCACACATATCCACATCTATCCATACATACCTTCATACATACAGACAAACATATACACCCACACATATCCATCCATCTATCCATACATACATTCATACATACAGACAAACATATACACCAACACATCCATCCATCTATCCATACATACATTCATACATACAGACAAACATATACACCCATACATCCATCCACCTATCCATACATACATTCATACATACAGACAAACATATACACCCACACATATTCATCCATCTATCCATACATACATTCATACATACAGACAAACAAATACACCCATACATCCATCCATCTATCCATACATTCATACATACAGACAAACATATACACCCACACATCTATCCATACATACATATATACATACATACAGACAAACAAATACACCCATACATCCATCCATCTATCCATACATACATTCATACATACATACAGACAAAAATATACACCCACACATCTATCCATCTATCCATACATACATTCATACATACAGACAAACATATACACCCACACATCTATCCATACATACATACATTCATACATACAGACAAACAAATACACCCATACATCCATCCATCTATCCATACATACATTCATACATACATACAGACAAAAATATACACCCACACATCTATCCATCTATCCATACATACATACATACAGACAAACATATACACCCACACACATCCATCCATCTATCCATACATACATACATACATACATACATACATACATACATACATACATACATACATACAGACAAACATATACACCCACACATCCATCCATCTATCCATACATACATACAGACAAACATATACACCCACACATCCATCTATCTATCCATACATACATTCATACATACAGACAAACATATACACCCACACACATCCATCCATCTATCCATACATACATTCATACATACAGACAAACATATACACCCACACCATCCATCCATCTATCCATACATACATTCATGCATAAACACAACACACACACACCCACACATCCATCCATCTATCCATACATACATTCATACATACAGACAAACATATACACCCACACATATCCATCCATCTATCCATACATACATTCATACATACAGACAAATATATACACCCACCAATCCATCCATCTATCCATCCATACATACATGCATAAACACACACACACACACACACACACACACACACACACACACACACACACACATCTTGTGTTTACGTTTTTTGTTTGTTTTGTTTTTTTGTTTTTTGTGGTGTATGTATTTATGGACTCACATATTTGTTTCTAAGAGTGAAATATAACATACATACATACATAAAAAACATACATACATACATACATACATACAAACACATATAACCCCCACCATTTACTATAAACCTTATATATATAATAACACACATCATACATTCACACTAAAGGCACATACTTAAATATATACTCGTACGCACTCACGCACACACGAGCGCGAACATGCATACACATGCATCCATAAAAATTTTCTTGAACATATATATACAGAATAGGAAATTCAATAAACACCATAACCACGTATACTGATACATATATTTGAGTAAACAATATTAAATTATAGCGCCTTAACATTTAATTTAATTAGCTAATTCTTTGTCAGCCTGTTTCATTTTTTTTCCGTATTATTACTGTATTTAATTATTTTAATTTGGCAAAGTAATACCTGATTACCCTATCACTGGGTGAGTCGAATAAAATATACTCATATAGATCTTTCTCAAATAAGATTTCCATAAATTGCATGAGAGATATTCTTTTTGCAAACCATAAATTGTTCTCTCTTGCGTGTAACTACAACGTACTTCTTTTTTCTTTCCTTTTTTACAGTACTAGTATGTTTAATATTTGTAGCGCATTTTTTTAATTTTGTATATAACGTTGCATATTTTGTTTTGAGTGTGTGTTTACTTATGTTAAAATGTTAATATATGCTGTTGCATTGTAACATTTTTGAAGCTTAACCAATTCCTTCAATCTTTTTTCTTTATAATAAATTTCAGTTATCATCTACATATCCCCACCATGCATATCCAACTAACATAACTAATTCTTATTAAAAATCTGATCATTAAGTAAGTGCTAAAATCAAATGTAATAACTCTTATTTGTTTTCCCCAAGTATACAAAAACATGTCTTTATGATTACTTAGTGTCTTCATGATACGTACTTTATCCGTTTGTGCATCTATTAGATTACTATTCTTGTAAATTGCTCCAGCCTAAGATCACTCCATCATTCTAAATCTACATGTTTACTAATTTAGTTACAATCTTGTTTTTATCTCTCTTGTTCCGCTCTCTAGTTACCAGGATATGTTGGTTTGGTTTACTCCTTTAATGACAATTCACGCAGTTGTTTTCAGAACAGATCAAAGTGCGCACGTGATTATTGTGTTTGATGCTTTTGAGCCACCATGAATGGCCCGGATTTGTTGTGGCGTGCGGTCATTGGCCTGTTCTATATTCGACTGCGTGGGTGTTTAAGAAAACAGTTTACTTCCTTGTATACCTTGAAAAGTTTCCTTTATTTTTGTAAGCTTCTTTTTTCCTTCTTGAAAACTATCTCTAAATTTTTTTTAAAAAAAAATGGCAGGACAAATAAGTTGAATTTGCATTCTAATTACTTTTTAATTCTTTATCTGGCGACGTAGAAAAAAATCCAGGACCTACTGGACATACTAATATGTTTGATACTCTTTCAATTATGCATCTCAATATTCGGAGTTTACGTAATAAGATTAATGAAATTTCTGGTTACTTTGATGACTCTGATATCCTCTGCTTTACTGAAACACATCTTGATTCAAATATCCATTGCGATGAATTAACGATTAATAACGATTATGATATATATAGAGAAGATATTTCTAACCACTCCGGTGGCCTAATACTTTATGTATCAAATCTATTGTTTTCTAAACAAAGAAATGACTTAGAAGTACAAGGCGTTCATGCTATATGGCTTGAAATTCGTTGTCGTTCCACTTTATTTCTCCTATGTAATGTATATAGATCTCCTGCAACACCCGTCAACTTTTGGATTAATTTTAATATAATGTTAGAACGAGCTCTAGATACGACACCAATGTAATTGTCCTTGGTGATTTAAATAATAATCTTCTTGATAAGCGACTCCATCATTTACGTGACATTATTTCCATAAATAACCCAACAAACGTTATAAAAAATCCCACTCGCGTAACAGAACATTCTGCAACACTTATTGATCCTATTCTTATTACAGATACTATTAAATGGACATGTGCAGATGAACTTGATATTGATAGCCATATCAGCGATCATAAAGCAACGTACATTTTAGTGAAAGCTCAAGAATTTAAACAATATTGCTCCAAAAGAAAAATATATTATTATGCTAGGGTTGACTTCCAAAAACTCAATGATCTAATTAATAAAGAAAATTGGAAAACTTTAAATGAATTGGAAATTAACGAAGCGTGCAAATATTTTACAGAAAAAAATCATTCATTTATTGACAAGTGTATCGACAGGCCATGGTATGATTCAAATATAAGAAAAGTTACAAGACAAAGAGATCGACAAAGAGCAATTGCTATGAAACATGGACGACCAAACGATTGGAATAGTTATAAAGTACTAAGAAACAATGTTAATAATCTAAAAAAATATGCAAAAGAACGTTTTTATAACAATATTGAAAATGCGCTAGTATCATCTAGAAATGAAAACCATCAAGAGTTATCTAACATGAAAGTATGATACCCCTAAATGTATTAAAGATGTTTTAAATCAATCCCATGCTTGGATACTGAGATATTAGCATGAAAGTACCTTGCATGCAAAACTTTAACCAAAATTTCTAAGTTAAAAAAGGACCATAACTTGTAATATATTCCATCAAAAGTTATCTACCATGAAAGTATGATACCTCTTAACATATTAAAGATGTTTCAAATCAATCCCATGCCTGGATACTGAGATATTAGCATGAAAGTACCTTGCAAAATTTAAAAAAGGGGGCAATAATTTGTAACATATTCTATCAAGAGTTATCTACCATGAAAGTATGCCCCAAAAAAGTTTCAAATCAATCCCATGCCCTGGATACTGAGATATTAGCATGAAAGTACCTTGCATGCAAAACTTTAACCAAATTTCTAAGTTAAAAAGGGGCCATAATTTGTAATATATTCCATCAAGAGTTATCTACCTTGGTTGTATGATGCCCCTCAAGATATTCATAAACTTTCAAGTCAATACCATGAATGGTTATTGAGATACAAACTAGATAGTAGCTTTAAAATTTAACCAAATTTTCTATTGCATGCAAAACTTTAACCAAAATTTCTAAGTTAAAAAGGGGCCATAATTCATATTAAATTCAGTCAAGAGTTATCTACCTTGGTTGTCTGATGCCCCTGAACATATTTATAAACTTTCAAGTCAATACCATAAATGGTTATTGAGATATAAGGTTGATAGTAACTTGCACGCAAAACTTTAACCAAAAGCTGCAACGCCAACGCCGACGCTGACGCCAGGGTGACTACAGTAGCTCTCATATAAGGTTGATGTACAAAAATACCGGATTTCCCCATTTATTTGTAAATCTGAAGCTAATATTTCAAATATAGAAATATCAAAGCAAGATATATTGATAACATTGGGTGTTTAGGCTTAAAAAAAGCGACAGGCCATGATTTAATCAGCCATAAAGTATTAAGAGAAACTAAATACAGTATATCAAAGCCTCTCTATTTACTCTTCAATAAATCTCTGAGTTGCGGGATATATCCTTCTCTTTGGAAACATGCACTTGTTATACCATTATTTAAGAAAGGTGAAACTTCCGATGTTTGTAATTACCGTCCTATCTCCCTTTTAAGTTGTATTGGTAAACTTATGGAAAGGTGTGTTTATAAGTATATTTATAATCACTTACATTGTAATAGTTTAATCTACCCAAAGCAATCTGGTTTTCTGAGAGGTCACTCTACCGTCTATCAATTAGTTGACATATATCATCAAATAGTTTCGTCAATAGACTCTAAACTTAATACTTGTATGGTTTTTTGTGATATATCTAAAGCCTTTGATCGCGTCTGGCATAAGGGACTGCTTTTTAAACTTCGTCAAAATGGTATTACTGGAAATCTACTGTTATGGCTCGAAAATTATCTTTCTAACAGAACTCAAAGTGTATTAGTAGGAAATTCAAAGTCTAATAATAAAAATGTTAGTGCAGAAGTACCACAAGGTTCTGTACTTGGTCCTCTCTTATTTCTTATACATGTATATGTAAATGACATATCAGAAAACCTTCTGAGCATATCTCGTTTATTTGCCGACGATACATGTTTAGCTAGCTCTGCATCTGAAATATCAGACCTCGAAGGTATTTTAAATCATGATTTGCATATGCTGTCTGTTTGGTCCAAACAATGGCTGGTTAGTTTCAACCCTCAGAAAACGGTTGCCGTGTTATTTAATAACAGAACAAGTCGTCAACCAAACTTTATTTTGATAATACTCCTATTACTTTTGTTGATAACCATAAACATTTAGGACTCACCATTAGCTCAAACGGTAAATGGCACACGCACATACAAAATAAAATACAATCAGCGTCCAAAATTCTTGGTATGATGAGAAAACTGAAATTTCAAATATACAGAGTTTCCTTAATCATAATTTATATC
Organism: Solen grandis; assembly: GCA_021229015.1. NCBI lineage: Eukaryota > Metazoa > Mollusca > Bivalvia > Adapedonta > Solenidae > Solen > Solen grandis. Next base: position 34,836,706 of record CM037789.1, read on the forward strand.
TCATTTCTTTGCCCAATTATTGAATATGCCTCCGTTGTTTGGGATAATTGTACCGATTATGAAAAGGAAAGCATTGAAAAAATTCAAAATGAAGCTGCGAGAATAGTTACTGGAACCACACGATCAATAAATTTGTCTAATCTCTATAAAGAAATAGGTTGGTTGTCTTTATCAGATAGGAGGAAGTATCAGAAATTAATTTTATCATTTAAGATAAAAAATGACCTAACTCCTAACTACCTTAATGACATTTTACCTGTCTCCGTTGAAAATCGAACAGTATATCATTTAAGGAATCCTCAAAATATAAGCTCTATTCCGATTCGCACTGCAATATTTGCAAATTCTGTAATACCTTCTTTAATTACATTGTGGAATAGTATTCCACAATCATTAAAAGAGACAATCCTTATTGACATTTAAAACAAATAAAAATAAAATGTTTCCAGCACATCAGGTTCCCAAATATTATACTGTTGGCAAACGTAGACTTTCGGTTATCCATACAAGATTGAGAAACAATTGTAGTGAACTTAAACATGACTTATTTCAAAATCATATAACAGATGACCCTATGTGTTTGTGTGGTGATGAAAATGAAACTAAAGACCATTACTTTTTCAGATGCAAGTTATATGACAATAGTAGAATCACTTTCTTTCGAAAAACACGACGATTTCATCCACTTAGTGTTTCAAAACTACTTTATGGTATTGAATCTTTAACTTTAGAAGATAATAAGTTTATTTTCTTATGTGTACAGTCCTTTATAGAGGAAACAAAATGTTTTTCTACTTGATCATTCGTAAATGTTATTACAGTTTTATTATTAAAAACCTAAATAACCAACGCTTATTCCGGTTACCAACATATGTCTATTGTTTCTGGTGTATTTGTTTATTATTTCTCTCTCTTTTCCTTTTATAAAATTAGCCTCTCACTTTATAGCACATATAAACATAAAATAATGTATAGCTCAATTATATATTTATTATATTGTCATTTTGATTAAATGCAGACATTTTCATATTTTTCATGACATATTTATTTGACATAAATTATGACCAGCCTCTTTGCAAATATATTCATGTTGTTTGGGAATGGCCTTAACCTAAGTTGAGAGAATTTGTGGCTAGACCCATTTGTCATTTGTATATTTATAACCATGTTGATGATATGTGTGTACTTGTAAACATTTTGACAATAAAATATGTTTAAACAATAAATGGGTCACTCGGCGATAAGCCGATATGTATGGAGGCTATTCGTTGCCAAAAATCCAGCCTTGTTGATCTGAGTTAAACAGTTTATTTTCCGACAAAATACACAATTCATTTGAATTTCTTAGTATTTAAACTCCAGAGATACATTCTTGGATTGAATTTGCCGATGCAACATTGTAGATACGTATTTCAACAAAATGCATTTTGATAAACTACAAAACGCCTTCTTACTTTAACGCTCGCAAATTTACATTGTCCGATCATCATGATTCAGCTCAGCTTAATCCAGGTTTACACGTTTGCAATGTTGATAAATATGCTCCGCCCATTTCCCCGCCCACTACATCATCGTAAATAAACGTAATTGTCCGCTCACTTTCGGTATTTTCCGACAACGACTGGCAAATCTCCACGCAGTTATCTCCCATGTACAAATAAGGGAAGTGTTGCAGCGTGAAGATATAAAAAAGATTAGTTTTTGAAACGTACCCTACCTACATTATAAAGCCAGCAATATAAGCGCAGCATGGTGTAAATTTATATTTAGATTTTTATATCCCTGGCCAGGATTTTAACTTTGATGTTTCTTTAGTCGAGCCACCAAAGCCACATGATATGAGAACCCACTTCACCACAATTGAGCTTTTTTCAAAATTTAATATCTAGCCACTGCCATTACTGGTGTTGTGAATTCGCGCTCAATGCCACTTTCACAAAAAAGTCGATTTTTTAATTCACAATTTTCAGAAAAACAATGCATAATTTTCACAAACGGTGTACCGGACTCAATTTTTTAATAACAATTCAAGAACACATCCAAAATTAAGGTGCCCTAAGTAGTCAATATTGACTATTGGCAGTATAAAGTTCAAGTTGAAGTATTCATTATGTCTTTAATCAGGAGATGTTCTATAAAGATATATGATTTCTCCTGCTTTAATAAAGATTGATCCTTTGCTTGTCACCTAGATATTAATTTAAATGCCAAAAAAGTGTCTGACATATTATTTTGAATTTCTGTGTTTGTTCATATACATACCTGCAGATTGATTGAGAAAATACACAAAAGTTACATGCCATCAACTGTCTGTGTCTTAATCAAACTCTTAATGGGTTTTTTTTTCCAGACAGTAAAAATTACTGCTTGACTATAAATCAAATTTTTATGCAAAACAAATATATTTATAGAAGGAATAAGTCAAATTGATATTTAAGGTTCAGTTAAGTTGCTGCTTTACTATTGTCCAATTTTCAAGTCAAAACAGATGGAAGATTTGCTACAGATAGATCTATACAATAATTTTTACAGGCCAAATTCTGGCTGCTGCCTTTCCCAATAAAATTAAGTAACATTTAATTACTATATCACAAATATAACCTTAATACTAGGGTATGACTGGATAAGAAAAAAGAGAAAAAAAATCTATGCAGTTTCTAATGAAAGCTTTCATTTCTTAATATTCATTAATTAAATGTCTGTACATAGCAACTTCCCTTTCATAATCTACATATTTTTTTTCAACTTTTTTTTTTTTTTTCGTTTTCATTTTACCATGTATATATTAAAAGAGTCCAAAGGTAAGTATAATGATTAACAATTGATGTATATAAAATTATTGTATCTACAAAATATCATTTTCAGACTCCTGGTAAATACGAAATCTTTCTGTACTTTCCGATTTATCATGGTGTAAGAGTTACCTCTCTTTATTTTCCGCTCGTGAAATTTGGCTCCGCCTTTAAATCTTCGCCTATTTCCGTGATACTGCCATATATGGAAGTTGCAAAATCGTCTACAAATGTTAATCGCGTAGAAATGTAAAAGTCAAGTATGCAGTTGTAAACCTGAGAGTGTTATCTGATGCGGCTCCATTCTCGAATGTCGTGATGTACGGCGTAAAACGTGTCGTGTATGTCGTTGTACATTTCGTAAATTTGAGTTTGAAAAATTATAAATATTATTTGCATTTTATCTTAGCTGCATGTTACCAAATTACATTCTAGAAGTAAAAACGTTACTAGTTAAATCGAGATAATCAAAACACACAATACGAGCACAATATGTACCTCTCGGAAAAACGTTTATACTTTTACAAATCTGTTTAGTTGAACCGAAGTATAAATTGTCATGATTACAAGGCTGGATTTTTGGCAACGAATAGCCTCCATAGATATGTGGCACCAGATTAGAAAGGTAAAGAACCAAACCACCGGTAATACACGTTTTCAAAGTTTGTGATTAGGTATTACCGACCGCTTTTCGAGACCTAGCCTATCATATGAAGAAAAACTTCCGCGTCCATGATACCATTCTCTTTCACTTTGTTCTGGAATGCTTTCAAATTGTCATTGATGACAAAAAATTTCCGTGATAAGCTTCACGGAATAAAGCTAATTTTCGACTTAATCGCCTCTAAACACTAGTACTTCTCACTACAGCTATCTTAGAAGACACGCAGTCCATATTTGACAATATCCATAATATGCGCATGCATTATTTTAGTCAATTTAAAGATGTTTCAATGAAAATAAGAAATGCTAAGCTACACGGATAAAATAAATGAAGCGAAGTTTCACGAGGCGTTTTTTGTCATCCATTTCCAGTTTACTTTAGGCACATCAAATGTTATTTCTGATGATTGATTGCTGTAGCTAAACCTTTTACTGTTTAGTATAGGTTTAAGTTATGTTTATTTTTCAAATTGATTTCAACAAGAAATAAATGTTAATACAGAAAAAGTAATTAAAGCAACATTAAAATCCCTTTTCAATGGATCTGGTCAATTCAGTGTTATATTGAAACCGACATGCTTTTGTATCGTTTTCTTTTCATTATCAGTGTTTAACTAACGTGATTATAGATGAGCACGAAAGTCACTGAAACTGTCGAATACTAAACAGTATAAGGCTTAGCTACACCAATGCCTAACAGGGAGAGTAATAAAGGTGGATACGTTTTGGCAGACGTCTTTTATTACAAAGGACTTGAACATCC
>CM037789.1:34841023-34891023 GCA_021229015.1 Solen grandis
ATCTGGTGAAATCAACTTACGCATTGAGTGTTAGATTGGTTACAAATATTGCAAAATAGTTTAGATTGGAGATGCTTTGTGTTTCAACCGCTACAACTGAGCTTTCACCGAGTTAAACAATGATAAGTAGAAATTTTGATTTTATGGCATCAAGTCGCCAGAGAAGAAATTTAATGTGCATTAGTTATGTTATGAGTTATGGCCCTTGATGGGAATATAGCATTTGTGATAGTGAACAAGTATGTGAAGATTGGTGACAGACGGTTTAATAGTTAAGAAGTCATGGTCATGGTTAAAGTTTGTCACTGTTTTTGAAATGAAGATAAATTTAGTCAAAATGTACCTAAGAGTTTTGGCCCTTGATGCAAATGTAGCTCTTGTGATAATGAACAAGTAATTGAATAATAAGAAAGCAACATGTATATAACAACATGCATACTAATGGAAAAAATATTATTACATTTAGAGGAAAAAAAAAATTATTCTGCTAATTAAAATGTTTAAGGAATATAGCAAGGCAGAGCTAATTACAGATGAGGAACATCTCAAGCGCAAAGACCCGGATGAGGCCACGGCATTTAGTGGTTAACACTTTGCGAACTTAGAAATAATTTTGTGTACAAGAAGATCACATTGCGTCATAGAAGGATGCTTGCTTATTCGGTCACTTTGCGTATTAGAAGATCGCTTTGCGTATTTAATATTCACAATGCGTAATATAAGATCAATTTTCGTACTTTAAGACCGCTTTATGTATTTGCGTATTAAACGATCACTTTAGTACTAGAAAGTTACATTGCGCAACAAAAGATTATATTGGGTTTTAGAAGAAAAACACATAGGAGCTACATGCAGACTTGCTCGTACTTGCCCTACTGCACTATCTGGGGACTGATAAGACAGTCGATTCTGCCATGTCAAGTATTAATTAATGATGGTCTCGACATTCCTTCACAGAAACAGATTTTATATGTTCTTAAACACTAACGTTATTTACCCTCCTAATGAACACGCGCTCTTATTTCATCTCCGTCTTAAGAACTATAATACAAACACAGTTTTGTTGCACTGAAACCGTTTTAATGGGCAGGCGATGGCTTACTCTAATGTTCACGGATGCCTAGCATTTCTTGTATATGTAAAGCTTTTATGGCTAGTCTTGTGTATTTCCGATCTCCTCCGTTAAACAAAGTAGCAAAAGAAGAGCTGATCGATATTCAATTAAGACGATTGTTATCTATTTTTGTCTCATAATTGCCATACATCCGTTGGTATCTGATCTATTTTCCAAATACCAAAAAGTCATTGTCTTCACAAGTTTTGTCTTGAAAAGGTCGAAAATGGCCGGTATATTCGATCCTGAGTAATTTTGTTTTAACGCTTCATTTACACCGGAGCAAATGTTAAGGGCTACAGAAATGGTTTCAGCAAAACGTTTCGTGCAAAGCGGTCTTCAAACTTTATTTTATCTCAGATAATTTTCCAGCACCAAACACGGTAATAAATAACGGAAAATTGTCCGTTCCGTCTCACGTTCCCGGATAAATGTGTGTGTCTCTAGCTATTAAGCAACGTATGTATTCAAAATAAATTGGCGTCCTATCTAATTCAACAATGACGCTTTTGTTGCACCATAATTGCTGCTTAAAGCAACCGTTCAAATGTTTTGTGCACGTTGTCATAACATATGTAATTTATACGTTCTTCGAAATTGTTAAATGATCTTGAATTATATGTCAGTTTTAAACTACAAGGTTTCAGTCAATTATATTGTGAAACAGTATGGCTTGATTTTCTAAGAATGTATCGAAAATGTATTAGGCATAGACTAAATAATGAATTATTTGCCCTCGTTTGTATCTGACAGAGGCATTACAGAAAAGGAATATGATTGTGTACAGTAAAACCTGTCTTAAGTAGTCAGTCAAGGAAACAAGAGAAAGTGACCGCATAACAGAGGTAGTCGCTAAATAAAGTTTGACATATAAAAAAATGCTAGTTTAGTTATATCAATAAAGACAGCTAAATGCTGGTTGACTGCTTAATAAAGGTGGCCTCTAATACGGGTTCAACTGTATAATATTATTGAATTGTTGTTCAATTTTTAAAAAAATTTAAAAAAACTCTGAACTTGTTATGTATTTTACATTCATAGAATCACGGAAAACATGTTTAGAAGATAAAACAATAATAGTGTTTCAATCTAATTAAGTGAATTTATCCATCATTAAATTGTTAATTATAGTAATTTAATTTTAAAATTTTTTAGCAAGAGAACCTATAACTGAAGTCAATGAATTTTTGCATCTTCACTGAAGACATTTATAGCTTTTGAAGGATCATGATTATAATTTAATGATGGATGGATTACCTTAAATGAAGTATTGAACCACGATCATTTTTTTATCTTTTAAACGTGTATTCCGTGAATTTATAATTGTAAGTACATAACCAGTTCAGATTTTTATAGGACATAAATTTTAGATATATAATTTAGAACAAATGCTATATTGTACTTTTTCATCTTCTTTTTCTTTACCGACACGTACAACACAAAAATCTTACCAGGCTAAAATCTAACGACAATTCTTAGTGCCAAGTGTGGTCGGTGATAATGGATTATTTTCTTGAAACGCATTTCATTTACCGAGGAAAGAAAATATCAAAAGAAAAACGTATTCGTTAAATGTTAAAAAATCCATTATGCGTTTTATGCTTTAGACCTTCAAAAGCCCATATGTTTTTTATGCTTCGGACCTTCAAAAGTTATATGCTTCGGACCTTCAAAAACTCTAATGATTTTTTTTTTTTGCTACGAACCTTCAAAGTTTTTATGCTTTTAATTCTTTGGATCTTCAAATTTTGACAAATGCTTCTGATTCTTTAAGCGTTAAAGGGCGGCATGACCATGATGGCTGCGGATCCGAAAGATTCAAACCCCGACAGGGGTAAGTATAATTTATGGCCTACCAAGGCACCAAGTACTAGTTCGATCCTGGGAGCACCGTAAAGGATAAGTTAAAAAAAATGCTTGAACTTGACTTCCAATCGATGTTAACAAAGGTCTATTAAACAAAGATTGGCAACTAGTTCAAATCTCACAAAAGCACACAACAAATTGTCCAATTCTCGCGTAGTCACGTTTTCCAATATCTCCTTTTCTATTGAAGATATGTGAAAGTAAATTGTATCTTACAATAGAACATTTTAATACCATCAAAATGATACCTTATGAATTAGAATAAGTCAAGAAATAAAAATGCTTTATATAAAATAGAAAAGTAACTGCATGATGGTTACTGTGTAAAGTATGATGTTTTTCTACTGCACTGGTTGAATTTAAATCACAAGTTAAAATGATTTTTAAAATGAATAAAACTTAAAATAATTCCTTGCAGTAGACCGACGATTATTTCTTAATAAGGTTACATTTTTCTCTTGATTTTTCCATTAATTTTTGAGGGTCAATGATCTGCTGTGTGCCGAAATATTTTTTATACTGGCTTTTTACCCAAGTTTCCACTCTCTGTTGAATATGTCTTTGATGTAAAGTAAGTCAATGTTTCAACTTTTGAACTCAAGCATCAAGTGAAAATACAGACGGAAAAATGTCACAGATAGTTACATAATTATATCTGAGCATTTTGGGGTCAAAACACAAAGAAGAGTACAAAAATAAACACTTTGGGTTCATCGAACTCAACTAATTTGTAAATGAATGCAAACAAAATAATTAAGTCGGACAAATTTATGTCAGAACTGGTTCTCATCAACAACAGGAAACAATCAGGGCACCAGCTGTTTGTAATTGACGTCATGTCCGACTAATAGTCGGTCAAAGTAGGGATTTTGTTATTCAATAAGGATACACTTGATTGTCAAGATAACTTATTTTTTTATCGATTTAGTACTTTTTATGAAGAAGAATCCCTCGGTTCGTTCATTTCAACGAGGAAGAGATTCTTTTATACCCTGACAGTTGAAGCTATTGACCTTTCAAAAGTGTTTAAGTGCAGCGCTTATATGATCAGGTGCCGATAATGAATGGGGCATTTAACTGATTTAATGGTTTCTGTAATATCTAAGTTGATTTTTCCATTTTCTTTTAAATTTATTTCTTTAATAAATCCCAAGCTAAAGCACCATCTAATAATACAACCAATCACTTTGGCGTAGATGTTAATAAATGAAAATCAAAACTTACTTCATAAACTAGAGCTGCTATTAGAATTTTAAGCTTATTTCTTTTTAAGTCGACCTCATTACCAGAAACCTATCTTTCTCAGCTGTTCAAGGGTTGGACCAGTACTTTGCATCTGGGAAGATCTGTAGTCATCATTGGCGTAGAACCGGGCCTGCTCATCATTTCGAGAAATGGTATAATCAAAAAGTGCATTAACGTTATCTATTTATCATTAAGCTATAATCTGGGTTATTCAGATGTTAAACCTGACTTCAGTGCAGATACAATTATCCATTACTTATAGTCATAGGCTATTTTGCTCTAAATCCTTAAAGACTGGCATTTACTAAAAAGAAAATAACAAAAAAGTCACTTGAAAGAACATGTTCACAATTTAATGATGGATGGATTTCCTTAAAACGTGCGATTTTTTTTTTTGCCACAGAAAATGTCCTGGAAAATGAACCTACACTCATCCTAGAAAAAAAAATTAGAAGGGCATGCTCCGGATTCGCCAGGCCCGGGCCTGCGAATCAAGTTAGGCCCAGCTGCGACTGTGATCATGTACGCTATCTTTATACTCTCGACGCTCTCTTTGATAATGAAAAGTGATGAAGTTTGTATATGATAAATGTATTTGATTATTTAAATCAAGTTATGACAATTTTCCACGAGGAGAAAAATAGTTAAAATTAATCAAAAAAGAACTACGCGAAGCAATGCAAACTTCAATCTTCACAGAATATTCCCAACAAAGTTTAATTGTTATTTACGAGTATAATGCTAAAAAACAGTCTCTTGTGTATAGATGCTCTAGATCCTTTGATGGAACATTTTACTTATGAAGATAAATGTGCTTTGCTAAGAACCCTCTATTATATCACAGAAATACACCAAACATCTAAGACGCTCGGTTTTATTCCGTCAAAGTTATCAATAGAGAAAAACAATTAAGGTCCTCGCCGCCCCGAGGCTGCTGCCTGCGATTTCCAATGTAGTCACAGTTAATTTCCTGCCAAAATGAACTGATATGTTCGCTTGATAGGTGTTACGTAGAAACAAGTCTAATGTTGACGTCTGACGGCTGATGTTTACCGATTAATGAATGTTGTCTTTAAAACCAGCAAGTGTCTAAATTGTGTGTGTTTTTTTTCTGAATGTTTTATTTTTCTAGTTCTTACTTAATATTGCAATCAAGATATGTAAAAATGGTTTTGTTTGTCGAACCCACGACCTTCTGCCCCGAGACGGACGCTCTAACCACTCGGCCACGGAGACGGTATAATCGATGCAAAAGTGGTGTTTTGTGTGTATGTGGTAAAAACATGTCTATGTTAGTTTGACTGTGTTATTCTAATCATTTTTCGATATATCATGCACACTTAACAAAGAAACACTTTAATTTGTTCTTCTGAGTTTACCGTCGCTTCGACAGTATTTCAGCGACGTCCAGCTAATTACAGGTGGAGGAAGACCCCGAATGCACGGAGGCATCCGGGTAGAACCACCGACCTACCGCAAGTCAGCTGCAAGGCTTCCTCACATGAAAATCCGAATGACCACGCCGAGATTCGAACCCACGCGGTGAGGGACTGAAGTCAGAGACTTTACCCTCTCGGCCACGGAGGCCCCCGATCATTTTAAGTAAACAGTGGTTTCAGTCATGTGTAGACAGTGAAACAGTCTCTAATATATAATATACTGCAGGTATTAATAACGTTTGGTATGAAACGAAGCCCATCTGTACATCAAAGAGAAGTTTTCTTTTATGAAAGAATAACATCTTCATCAAAGAAACTGTAATTCACTCAGAAAACTTTATTGAATTTCATGAACAAGATTTAAATGTTTCAGTTAGATGTCATTTTAATGAACAACGGTGCGTATTTTTTTCCGTACGTATAGAAATATCTTCGACCACTGAAAATCGTTAAAATACTCATTCGGCACTATTTTTCATTTAATCTGCGCCGAAAAAAAAAAATTACACGGACGCCGAATATCGCATGATACACATGTCAGTCCTGAATACAGTGACTGGGACTCTTCAATTTGTGTTATTTATATTGTGATCAAGTTTTGTGATGACTAGTCTATAGCAATCAAAGTTCCTATTTATTGTTATAATTGCTTTGATTCCACGGGATAGACTGGTGGCTCAATTTTGTGTCCGGTTAATTTGTATTAGCGACCACCTGTATTAAGCGACCAACCTTCATTTAGTGGTCAGTTTTTTTTATATAACTCAACTAGCATTTTGTTATCTGTTTAACCTTCATTTCGCGACCATCTATGTTAAGCGGTCACTTTCTCTTATTCCCTTGACTTACCGATTAAGGATAGGTTTGACTGTAGTTCAACAATCGGTACTTTATATTGAAACGGCGCCAAAACACTGATAACACTGCCCTAAACAAAATGGAGAAAACCTGTATAAAGAACATTTTCTTATCAAATCATGGACTTCTTTTTACTTCCAGAACTGTCATTCATTAAATATGTATGCAATTTGCAAACATTCAAACTTATATAATTGCACATTTTCTCTTCCTTAAAAATCGTTTGTTGTCTTTTTCCAAACATTTTGCTATATTAGGACCAGGATCGACATCCTTCTTTTATCGCCCCTTGTCTATAACTTAAGGTTTGATGATTTCGTAATTCTGAACTGAGCCTTTTTTTAGTCTTTGCAGCCACTTCTTGTAATTCCCATTTCTTTCGACTGCCATATTGTCTTACACGGGATATCGAAGCAAATTCTTCATGGTAGCAAAATTTCGCGAAGAAGACCATAGACTAAGATGAATGCATCATCAAACTAAGAACATTAAAATGATTGCCCTTGACTTTTAATCTCATGAAACATAAACATGTTTGACGCCTTGGCAAGCAGAGCAGACTATAGACCTGGAAGTATATACAACCATTTTTGTGGCATTTTGTAAGTTTTCCATTAGTAAAGATATCAGTTAGTTTTCATTTTGAAAGTGCGTGCAACTTAAGGTGTGATAATAGTAAAATGCTTAAAATTATAGTTGGGTGTTGACTCATAAATAAAACAAAAGTTTAAGAATTTATTTTTTGATAACAAAAGAAAAAAGCAATTGTCCAAGAAAATCCTGAATTCTCAATTCACAAAATTTCAAGTCCAGTGACGTACATGCGTTTATAGTAGTTAATAATCGTGGATGTGGTGGCATCTCAGGGAAGCGATTTCTTATTTATGATATAAATAGCTGAGCAGCCGTCTCGAGTAGCTGCAAACCGAAAACAGGCCTTGCTGACCTTGCTGATTTGCATAATTTCCACGGCAAAGTTAACTGTACCTTTCCGCTCTTAGTGCGTATCCATGCAATGCGATTCTGCACTAAGGAAACAAGTGGAATATGTTACACAGACGTTTTAATCATTATCGTAAGGGCTTTTAATATGTTATTTTGCACTAGAAACATTTATTGTAAGCGCGAACAAACTATCCGCGACATTTCTTAATCAGAAAGCAACCCATTTTACACAAATGAAGATCTACTCCTGTAAAAAAAAAAATAGCGCTCCGCATAATAAACTGTAAAGTAGTCCACATGTAATTTTGCATGACGGCGAGTTAGGTTCCCCCCAGAGCATTTCTTAACTTTGAAATAGAAAGACAAACATTCAAGTATGTATCTTAAATAATCAAATACCTTGTCAATTTCTACACATCTTCAGCAACAGATAAATGTATACATCAGGTTCACTAGTACTGAAGAAAGGGAATGACCTACTTAGGTATGCAACTTATGAATGAAATCAGTTTCATGACCATTATACTCCGGCTTATCATGCAACAAACAGAAGGCGATTTCAACCAACTGGCTCTGTAGGAACTATAGTTGCAGGAAAGCGTGTGGAGTTTTTGGCGTCACATGACCTTTGCCTCTATTGCTTAAACGCTGTGTTTAGAATTATAGTTATTTCATATTAATTGCGCCGCCGTCTCTCAGCGCATTGAGCGTTTTGATTGTATAATGTTATGCTGCTTGTAGGATGTAGGGAGACACAAATATAGGTATTCCAACAGTATACTTCACAAGTATCTAAAAATAGATCCCGAGAAAAGGATTTAAATGTAAAACAAATCATATGGCCTGTAATAAATAGTGTATCAGTTAAGACAAAATAATTGAAGCTTATGCCCCAGACTCTTTCACCATTTAAACACGTGAACGTATAAAGAAATACAAGAAAATTTTGACGCATGCGTCAAAGAATCGGACCGAATGACTATTGTATTTTCCTTCATTGCGGGAAATTGATTTAATATCCATTTCGAAGCTCTACTCGTACTTGTTAATACATTTGGAACCAAATGTTAAAAAAAATTGCATTTTGAGTTGGTCCCTGTAAATGACGTTCGTACCTACTGATCTTTGTATCAGCATAATTATAATAGCACTTACTCGAAAATTTAATTTTCTAGAAAGTAATTAATAATACGAAAAGTTTAAATAATAATGTGCCATCAAATGTTATTATTATTGTTTGCAGCAGAAAAAGTGTTAGTATAGAAATGGAAAGTACGTGTATACTTGCTTTTGTTTAAGTACAATATAATACTCCGCGGATAAAACATAAATGTTAGAGCACATGTAATTTTAAAATGTCGAAAAACACAATGACACCTGTCATAATCATTATTATAGACAATTTCAAGAAAAGACGAGTGGTAAACCTGTATCTATATATTTATTTTCATTTACAAAATTACAGCATGCAAAGACAGGCACGGAGAAAAACATAACACTGTTCATCAATTAAGAACCGTATCAGGAATCGTGCCGGCTCTCGCTGGCCCGGAATAAGTTCTCAGATTGACAACTCAGTACTGTCCTCATGACGAAGTTTGATGTAAAAATGTGTAAAATGGATATGTAAGTCCTCTTATTGACATCGCTATTCAGTGCTAAAACACGCTTTAAAATCGTGGAATATTACCTTCGGAAATAAAAACTACTCAATTTCGTTTTAAATCTTCTCAGAGCACGTTTAAAAAAGGTCCTCAGAAACCCGCCATAAATCAATGTGCATGTACACACACGTGTGTGTGTTTCAATTTACACCAGATATGTTTTGCTCCACAGCCCGTATGGAATAAATGTAATCGAATCTTTTAGATTTAAATCAAATAAAACTTCCAGTTCACCCTTTAACATAAAGGTCATTTCATCTGTTATTCTCAATGCAGCGCTTAACTTTTATGGCAGATTGCTTCCGAGGATTCTGAAGCTGTTTTATCACTCATTCCTAATCGAGCCATCTTTAATCATTCTCCGAAAAACCATGTCACCTAGGTTTATACTAAACGAATGCTGTGGTGGCATCATATACAACCACATAATGGAAAATAGTCAAACTTCAAAGTTTCAAATTTAAATATTTGAACTAAACGCCAACATTCAACCTATGGTCTTCCCTAGGGTCACATGTAAACCCTCGATGACAAGTTTTATTCGCTATCAGATTTGACATTAAACCGCTGGTGGCTTCTTTGCGTGCGTTAATTCGAATAAACTATTCTATGAATAACCTTTTCAATGACAAATGCCACACGAGACGCTTCAGCAGCTGCCAAAACCATTAAAACAAAGATGTACATGGCAGCCGACACATCATCCATTCATTAAGCTGTCAGTGATTTTTTTGTGATTTCTATCACCAATAAAAATTAACCCTATTCCCGAATAAAACATTATTTTAGGTGACACAATGAAGCGTGTCACGTGTTTGTTTGAGTTAACATTTGTCGATGTGGTAAGGTTATGCAATCACCTTGTCTTTGGAGCAGAGATGCCGGAAAGCCCGAGGTTCGATTCCTGATCGCGAGTGTCAGGACTGCTTGGCACTATTACAGGATGTGAATGGGCGTGGTGTTCTATCACTTGTTTATGAAAACTCAGGGGCGTAGCCAGCTTTTTCCACTTGTAGGCCCATAGAAGGGGTTTCAAGGCTCGGTTGTCCTTTGGTAAAGGAAAGGAAGCAGGGAACAAACAGGGACTAAAAAGAGCAAAATGCGCGCTCCAAAAATTGTCAAGGGAAAATAAGCAACTAAAACAAACCGTTAAATAGAACCATATTAAACTATGAATTTTGATTCGATTCAAATTTAATTGCACACTGCAAATCATGCATAAGGCTTGAACCCCTCCCTTTCCAATTTTTTATCGCATTTTTTTGACTTTTGAAAATGTCATTTTCTTGACCAACTTGTAGGCCCGGACCTATAGGGTCTAATAGTAGCTACGCCACTGTATGACGTAATGTTGCCAGAAGGTAGTACCATCTCGATTACATTTAGAAAAGTAAAAAAAAAAAGAGGCTGAAATACTGACGGTGGGACGTTTAACAAATGCTAACACATGCAAACACATATGGATGTCAAATGTAGAATACATATTTTAGTATATATGCATCCTCGCTTTATTATTACAGGGTCCTATCTACCAAGTTAACCTATTTTGAATCCTATATACCGTTGGAAATAGTGTCAAGAAGATATGTCTCCTGCAGTTATTCTTTTTTGTATGATTTCTGGATTGTATTTGTTTTATTTTTTTGATTTATTTTTGTTTATTTTTTTTTTGTTTGCAAAATTACAAAGTTCAATCTCCAAATTGCAATATTACAAAGTTCAATCTCCAAATTGTTTGCTGAATTAAGTATACCAAAGTTAATGGTCAATTAAAGCTTTGGTGCAATTTGTTTAAATTTTGTTCAAACAGGTCTACAATTCAACATTCAAAGTCGATTTTCTTAGAATGAACTGTTTGGCAGATAGGCCTTTGTAATTATTATGAAATATCTGGCTCGATTTCAGCCAACAATTGGTTATCGGTGATAGGTGATATTTAACAACTTAGCTTAGTTTGGGTCTTACTTTACGAAATATTTAAGCGAATGACTAAGTTGATATAAATAGTAACCTTATGACCTAGCAAATATTTGTTATGGAATAAGGTGAGTTTTCTTTTCATCATGGAAACAGGTATAAAAATGATGTCACCCTAAATTTGTGGCCAATCAAAAGCTCTGAAAATTTGAAATTATTAGCACATTTTTTTAATTTTTATTTTCCCAGTCATCTGTTAATATTTTAATCTTTTACGAAATTACATTTCGTATGTAAAGTTACAATAGGAAACATTGTAAATTTCGAAATGAATTAAATATGTCGTAAAAGACATTAAATTCAGGCTGTGAGATATCACTTAACGGACTACATTTTCCATTCTATCAAATTTAAAAAAGATAACATTAATTCCAACATTAATTCCATAAAGCAACTCGTTCACAAATGATTAGTGAAAATTAAAAAAAAGTCTACGCTCCCTCGATAGTTTTGTTGAAGTCTTTGTTTCCTGACAAATAAAGTCGGAAAGTGTAGGTCACAGAATTTTTTTTTTTTTTTTGGTGGTCGTAAACGCAACTTCGACGAAATCGGTTTAATTTCAATTTTCGAATACGATAACCCCGTAGGACGTGTTCCGCAAAATGGCGTCTTCTCTAGTTAGTAAGTTAATCCTATAAAGTAAAGGCATGCGGGAATCTAGAATCTAAATATAGGTTTTTTCAGTCTATATAGTTTCATTACCGTCTGTGACGGTATTATCTGTGATGGAGAAACCACCCATTAGTTTTTTCGAACACGGTCAGTTGAATTGGGTGAAATTGCGTCTGTAGATGTATACATGGACGCACCTATAGTTAAATAAATAATCATGTCCTTTTTAAATGATCATCTGTGAACCAGCTGCTTTAAGACTTGTCTTGTATCTTTATCGTGTTTAAGAGTCTTTTATTTCGCTCATTAAAGTTGGATACACGTTTCATCTTGGCCATTGGGTATACACTGATTATGCTGTCAATATATTCTATGTATAAAGTTCATAATGTAATAGGTAATCCTTGATCAAATAAATAACACACATCGTATAAACGTATCCTCATAGCAGTACAGTTAAATCTTTTATATCGTTCATTATGACTTTGATCGCAAATGAATAACAAATTTAACAACAGTTCTATAATAGTTAACAGTTGAACCTGTCTCATCTGTATTAAGCGGTCAACCTGTATTTAGCGGCCAGTTTTAATATTACCAAACTATTTCAATTTTTCTTTATGTTTACCTTCGTTTAGCGGCCTCCTCTGCTAAGCGGTCAGTTTCACTTGTTCCCCTGACTGTATATAAAACCTCGTATTTATTTCGAACACATGACATGACGGTCATATTGACAAAAGTGCAATGTCAATGTACGAGACGTGTTGACATTTTTGTTTGAAAATACAGAACTGGGAGCGTACTTATTGGTTTAAGTAAGTTTGGCTTCAAACTTATTTACTAAGTTAAGTCTCATTTTCTTTTCCCAGACTGGTTTATGAAATCTGACACTGGTAAAAACGTAGGTCATCGTGAAACATTGAACCGGTTTCGGGGCAGTTTATTTAGTTATTTATAAAAAAAAAAAAAAAAAAAAAAAAAAACGAAAATAGTTTCAGTCAAGAGAAGAAGTGTATTTGACCGCATAACAGAGGTTGTCGCAAAATGAAGGTTAAACCTATACATGTAACAAAATGCTAGTTTGGTGATATTAAATTGACCGCTAAAGTCAGGCTGATCGCTTATACAGGTGACCGCTAATACAGGTTCAACTGTATTTATGCAATTGCACTTGTTACAAATGAGATGTAATGGCTCACTCTAGGATTTATGGGGAAAAATAAAGTGAAAAAAGAGATAAACCATTGCAAGAAAGCTTGTCCGGCCATTTAAAATAATTGGATTTGCAGATACCATTAAATCGTTCTATATTGATTTGAAAAAAGATATGTGATTCTTTTTATTTGGATAATATTATGTAACTTGTATTTAAATGGCGTCGACCTCCGGTAGAAATGTTCATCGCCAACGGATCTTGATGGAGAAAGATCGACCCCAGCTTTGGCTAAAAGAATAAAAAAAGGCGAAATCTAACTTAGGAAATATAGAAAAATGTGTACGATATAATGTAAACAGCAGTGTCTCTTTCGACTTAAAACAATGTTTAGGTTTTTATTTATTTAATTAATTTACTTATTTACTTATTTATTTATTTATTTATTTATTTATTCGTGTGTGCCGTCAAAATCCATTGCAGTTACAAATGTATCTTCCGAAAACACTACCATATATTGAGGATAATTACTCGTTATTTTATTTTTTATTTATTATCTGTTTTACAGGAAGATTAATCTTGAACTTCATGAATTGTAATTGCACGAGTGGATTAACAGCGGGTTAGAATACAATCTTTGGAAATTCACGTGGTGAAATTATAAAATATAGCAGTGAAATTGTATCTCTCTCCCCTCCCCCCTCTCTCTTTCTCTCTGACGCTACTGAATTGAAGTCAGATAATCATATTATATACCCGGCTTTGTGAACGCAATATTAAAAAGATGGGACCGATTCTCGGTAAGACAACGATGACGTGATCTATTCTCCAACAGTGTATGGTATTATTCATCTTTATCAAAATTTCTCAATTTTTTACCTCAGAGACCGGAATTAGACATATGATAGTCGAAAACCAACGGTGTATATTCCGTTATCACTACTCATATCCATCGCTAAGTGTCAAAACGGTATTCTATGTACACTGACGCTCCGATCGTTTCCATGATTACAGTTACCATGGTTGATGATAAAACTCTTGTCTCAGTTCCTCTATGAAATGGGTACTCTAGAGCTGTTCCGAATGCCCATCATAGTATGTTGTTGTTGTATTGGGGTTTACCGTCGCTGCGATAGTATTTCAATCATATAGCGACGTCCAGCTAATTACAAGTGGAGGAAGACCCCGAATGCACAGAAACATCCGAGTTGAACCACCGACCTACCGCAAGCCAGCTGGAAGGCTTCCTCACATGAAAAATCCGAAGTCCCTACCGGGATTCGAACCCACAGCGGTGAGGGGCTGAGATATTTGTAGTCCACGACTGTAACCGCTCGGCCACGGCGGCCCCTCTATCATAGTATGACCATATAATAGATTGATCCAAACTTAATACTAAGATTGGAAGGCTTTGACTAGGCCAGATAAAACGCAATGGTTTGCTGTCCAACTGCCTCAAGATTTTTTCATTTCTTAATCGAAAACCATAAACCATCTCTGAACGGCTATTCATATGTGATTTAAACAAATACCGCTTGGAGTGAATAGCAGGACGCTGCTACATTTAGGTCTGCGACAATTTGATCGAAAATG
This sequence comes from Solen grandis, assembly GCA_021229015.1. Taxonomy (NCBI): domain Eukaryota; kingdom Metazoa; phylum Mollusca; class Bivalvia; order Adapedonta; family Solenidae; genus Solen; species Solen grandis. Next base: position 34,855,490 of record CM037789.1, read on the forward strand.
CCTGGTCTCCTTTATTCAATTTGCTATCCGAGTGACACAAGATATTGCAATAGTGGTGTCTTTGGGAGACGCTGTCAGTGAACAAGTTCATCAATACTCGCTTGAATCAACTTCTCAGTAGACTCACAGAAGGCAAAAAAACCCCACGAAAAACGTAATATGTTGTTACCGGGTGAACCTCAGTAGACGGCAACAATATTTTATTTATCTGACTTAGTTGTCTTCAAGCTTAACTTAGTAATGGAACATCAAAACATCATCCCTCTTTGGGGATGAGTCTAAGTAATCAAAACATTACTGTTTCTTTAAACTTAAACGAACGTTTTTCCCCTGTCAAAAGGTCAAATTGACATGGAATCAGATGTCGTTTGTATCATTTTGTTCCCAAAGTTTCTAAAAGACAGGTAGAATGTTTGATACACATTGGCTCCATATAGTTATGCAAATACAGTTGAACCCGTATTAGCGGCCTCCTGTACTTAGCGGTCAACCTGTTTTAGCGGTCATTTTTAATATTACCAAACCAACATTTTGGTATTATATATTATAAACTTCATTTAGCGGTCGTCTCTGTCAAGCGGCCACTTTCTCTTGTTCTAGTGACTGACCGTTTAAGGCAGGATTACCTGATTCCAGTTGTGTCGGAGGAAATTGAAGTGATATTCTTAGACACGAACACCTAAAACGGATGCCAACCCTTGTCTTTTTTTCACTGTAGCAAAAAAAGGGGGGGGGGGGGTAGATAAATTTGGTCAAAATGGATCTAAAAGTTATGACCCTTGATGAAAATGAAGCCCTTGTGATAGTGAACAAATATGTTAAGTTTGAAGACAGTTGTGGTGGTAGTTAAGAAGTAATAACCACAGTTAAAATTTTACACGCCGACTTCACTGCCAACGAAGACGACACCAGAGTGATCACACTAGCTTATTTTTCGGCCGTTAGGCCGTTTATTTTCACCCTGACTTCCCGTGAGGCATACAGCAATGAAGAGGAATAAAATTAGGCTTTCCATTGGTTACTATATACTTTGCTAAATTTCCATTGGTCATTGTAAAATTAGTCAAAAGAAAAGACAGGAGTTGCGGAAACGAGTTCTTAAGATCTCTGTTTGTTTTTAAAGTTGACGTTTTCTCCCCCTGCGAACGATTTGTCCCGAATAGTAAGACACTGCACCTTTTCAATGTAAACTGAAAAAGTAGAACGCTAAAAAAAATGGAAAACACATAGATTTCAGAATTGATTGTTCGACCCTGACAGATCCTATATTCAACAAAAACGTAACATCCGGTTTCGTTTTGTAGCCCGCGAAACGAAGTCTAATGCGCACATGTTTTAAGGAATTAAAGTTAACCAGAAAGTCTACTCTTCATTGTTATACTTCCCATTGTTAGTATACCACTAATTGTAATATATAGGCTATATCTGATTCTCGTTTCATTATACATCTCATACCTCCATCCAAAGTCATGACAGCTAGTTGTGAATGGTCCATGTTCCAGATCATTCAAACTCCATTGCAGGGGTTATCTCCCCTTACAGTTGCCATCACAAGATTTTTAACTAGATTTGGTTATTTTTAGCTCACCTCAGCAAAAGGTGAGTTCATGTGATCGGCCTCCGTCCGTCTTCTGGCGTTCGTCAACATTTGATTCAAACAACATCCCCTTCTTAACCACTTGACCAATTTTGATGAAACATTACAGGGATGTTATTTAAAAAAGTTGTTGTTTTATTTTATTTTGATGTTATTTTCAAAGTTGTTCAAAGAATTGAATTCCATGTTGAATTCTGGTTGCCATAGCAACAGAGATGAAAAACTTTAAAAAAAACTTCTCAAAATCTAATGGCCAGATTTTCAAAATAATTTTGCACATATCTTCCTTGGGTGTGTGTCTACAATAATTATTCAAACTGCTTTGATCCGTGAAAAAAAAATGAAGTTAAGGGCGGTATTTTAAAAATCTACTGGCTAAATTTCAAAATATTTTGGCATAAATGTTCCTTGTGTAAGAGTCTACCAAGATTGTACAAATTATTTGGATCCGTGGTATTTCAAAGAGCTGCACTGATACAGGAATTACACAACTATTAAACCAACAACAAAATCTATTACATGTTAAACCATTCAGACAGTAATCATGAAGCTGGTTACCACGCCTGAGTATCTTTTCTAAAGATATTTCTTGTTTTTTCTATAAAAAAACAAACAAAAACAAAAACAAAAAAAACAAGTCAGTTTTTTGTATGGATGCAAGGTCACGTACTTTGGTTACACATATACACAATCAGTCTGTACTTAAAACTATCATCGAAATGACCCTGTTCAAAGTCACATACGCTGGCGCCAAATTCCTGACTATTCCAAAATAATGCATCTTCAAATCCGCTTGGACATCTTCCATATTTCACCCAAAATGTTCCGTTGCAAAATCAACTCTTTCTTTCAAATTATTATTAATATGTCTGACCAAAATGTGCACACGATCATTTATAACTATTTAGATGATTCTAAAATCTGTGAACAAGGGGTGTTAAAAATGCCCTGCTTCATTGATTTCAGTTACTGCCAGCCCTCGTCGACTTATCTAATGAACTATCTATTAATAATTCACGAGAAAGTATATCCCACGGCTAGCATTATTAATATATGTCGTTATTTGTGATCATGAACATTTTTTTACTTATTATAACAATATATAATTTAACACAAGTGTTCTTAGGGTATTTGCTCAAGGCCAAGGTCACAGGTTCTGCTTACGCTAAAAGATTGTCTAGCATAATGCTGGCACTGTTTGAGAATCTTATTTCTAATTATGTATGGTACATTTTACATTATTTATGATAGTTTTGAAGCAATACGTATTACTTTTAACGACAAAAACATCACATTAAACGATATATGCAGTACATTTAACGACAAAAACAGCACATTTAACGACATATGCAGTACATTTAACGATATATGCAGTACATTTAACGATATATGCAGTGCATTTCACTACATATACAGTACATTTAACGACAAAAACATCACATTTAACGACATATGCAGTACGTTTAACAACAAAAAGAGCACATTTAACAACATATGCAGTACATTTAACGATACATGCAGTGATTTAACGATATATGCAATACATTTAACGACATATGCAGTACATTTAACGATAAAAGCAGTTTATTTTACGACATATGAAGCACATTTGATGACATGTGAGGTACACTTATCGATATATGCAAAACATATAAAGACAGATGCAGTACATGTGCTATATGGGGACACAGGGGCTCGAGGTTGCATTGTACGAATTATATCGTATAACATGGTAACCTTAAATTGGAGGGGGGGGGGATGTTTTCGGCTATTTTTTTAACATCGCATTTTCGTGTAATTTCCGCATTTACGTTTGATATGAAATAAAATAACGTCTCAATGTTGTTCTGTGTTGATTTCTCTCTTATAAATGATAAAAGTGTGATTTTAATGTTTCAATCGAGCTTGACAACTGCCGGGACTGGTTATTTCCGGTTTCAATATTGCAGTGAAGAAAAGGTTCAGTTCTCAATGGTCAATGCATTTAAACTGATTTTAGTAATTTCAGCAGAAACTTCAAAAACTTCCAAAAAGAAATAAAATATACAGATAAATCATAATGATTGATATCCAGTGCAATGGTAAAATATTTCCTTTAAAAAAGTTCTAAATCCCTTTTTCCCCCAGGAAAAAAAAAGAGTTTTGTTTATGCTCTGATTGACCAATGAAAACTTACCATTTTATTCCATTGAATGAAACCGGATATAGCCAGTCCCGGCAATTGCCAAAGTCGACTAGAACTATAAAACCACGATATCATCATTTTAAGAGAACATCTGTCACAAAAACGTATAGGATCTTTATTTCTTTCATTTTAAACACAACCTTGTCCATTTACAAAACTGTTTCGTAAAAACTTGATTTGTCGGTCTCAAAACCTCCTTTTTAATATTACCCTTATACAATAGCATTCGACCAATTCAGCTTCGAGCCCCTGTGTATTGGGATGCACTCAAAGGGCATTAGGGACGATAAAGCTGAACCAGTTTTAGATAGGAATTTGTACCTCTGTCTATTGTGGTTATTGACATTGTACCGGAAGGACAACAGTATGTTAGGTAGACCTGATTAGGGGTGTCGCTTGTATTTGCAATATCTTTAGACCGGAAAAAACCTTTCTGATATGTTAGTGTCGCTTTGACAGAAAATTTTCCGGTTGTGTTTTCCTCCGGGTAAAGTGTCTGAAATTTGTGAAATGAATTTAAATTGAAAAAAGAAATGAAGATGTGGTAAAGTGTATTTTGATTTCATTCGGTCGCCTATTCTCTGGGGTTAAACAGTCTAGGGTTGTCAGAAATTTGTGAGGAATATTTTGACAAATCTGTTTTTCACGTGAGAATACCGTGGTACATTGAAACACTAGCAAGTACGTGATTTTTCACAATTATGGACTGTCAAAAGAAGCACCAGTTCCAGAAAATTGTAAATTATGATTGATTCATATTCAAAAAAGAAAAAAAAAGAAAAGACCATTTCACTCCGAAATGAGATTTTAACCTATGTAAATCAACAAGTACTTCCCGAACACCTAATCTACATGTTGGTGTATAAATCAACACATTGTTTAATAGGAAATGAACACTTGAGAATTTTTCCCCAGTCACTGATTGGTCCATTTAAATCAACGTTTATACCGGGAATTGCCGATCCTCCGGTGAATTTATTACTTCACATCTATGGTTAATATACAATGTCGGAAGTAGGTAATACCTATTTATAGCCTTCGTTCAGACAACTTTACATGTTAACGTCTGTTCACTTTACATGATACAACAGTAGCCAGGGCTATAAATAGCATTGTCCTACTTCCGACGCAGTGAAATTTGCTGCGAATCAATCACTGTCACACTGAGATACCATGGGCATGATATGTATCTCTTGCCAAACGATAAAAATTGATAGTATTTTATGGCGATATAGCTGAAATAGAGCTATTTTCAGTACACTGTGGCAAAGATCTGTTCGAGATCTTTTGCTTTGGAGACTTACCTACAAAGAAAGTGAAAAATTGTCATGGTAAACCTATTATTAATGTGACAAAACATAAAAGTTAAATCATCAGTACTCGTGACATATCAAGGGTAAGCAAAGTATGTGTCCAACAAACAAAACAACTGTAGCATAACGTATGAAAGCATGACATTAGATTTGTATATATTCCTGCATAAACCTGGCCTATATTTCTAAGTCAATGAATGTTTGCATCTGCACTGAAGTCTTTTTTAAGCATTTGCAGGAGCATGATTATTATTAATTCATAATTTGAGAAGTAAGGTTAGCAAAGTTTCAATAAAAAAATCTTTAGTATAGCCTATTCATATGTTTCATATGAAACTGAGGTAAACATGATTGAGATAGGATAGGTCTAAGAAATCTAATAATTACTGGTGAATCCGACAGTATTTTTATGAAAGTTTGTATGATAGCAACGCCAAACTGTGTTGGCGGAGCTTAACTAAGGTCTGCAGTGGATAGCGCATTGTAGGTCAGATAATAAAATAAGAATTACGATCTTGCTTGTACAGTAACTGCAAATATCATCCCTTGACAGTACCACTGTGTATAAATGTGCGATCACATAAATAAGATGGAAAATTGCAACGACTGATCAGGAACCATTTGGGGCATCAATGATATAGGGTCAGTTATGGGGAAACAAAGCTGCCAGTTTGTGTGTTTTGCAAGCAATTTTTCTAGATGTATATAAGGTGTCCGGATAACTAAGATCAAAGCTAAATCATTAGACAGTATAAACTCTTTAACACATTTATATAGAAGATATTTGCAAACGGTTTAAGTATTGTCTTCAATCAACCATAGCCATTTGGATCATTACGCTATCATCTAACCTCCAATGTTTTTCTCTGGATAACTCCTTTGGACCAAGACAGTCTTATCGCAATGAGTTTTTTTTTATTTTTCATTTAAAACCTTTTGTGAGAAAACATTTCAAAAGTCAAGTTTTCAAGCTTGTTACATTAAACATCAGCCCTTTGCAATGAAAAGTCTGATATTAAACAGGAATCCACAGTCGCTTGCAAAATTGATAACAGCCGAACTCGGCAAGAAATTCTCTTGTCTACCATAAAACTTTTCCTCGGTAATATCATTCCCGAACTGCTTGAATCTGGAAATCCTAAGGGGGGTAATAAATTCAATTTTCGCAAATCTGTGAATTCACTTTGGGAAAGTTTATTAGCCATGTAAATGAAATCCAGGATTGCTAAGGGCAATCACTAGTAAAGGGGTCTACGGTGTTCTTGTAGGAACACGTGGAGGTTCTAAAATTTATATAGTATGATTTACCGATACGGAGACTGTAATAATGCCTGTTTCATTTCACTCGGTATTAAGGAACTAATACGTCATATTCCGTAACAAGACTATATTCCTATTTTTTTTTTTTATTTTGTTGTTGTTTCGCTGAGAAAATCCTTTTACCAAAACGATAATCTTTGAGAGAAAATGGATTTTATGATATTGAAACGAAATTGAATTGAATTTTATTGTTACATTTACCCATTTTAAGTTATATATATGTATAGTTCGTATGGTTTGACATAAATGATTATTCTATGTGTTTAATGCATGATCCACACTTTTAAATTATCACAGTAAACAGTTATCGTTTTCTTTTGGAACTTATCGCAAGCAACGCGATAAATCAAAAAAAAAAAAAAAAAAAAAATCAAATTATAAACATTTAAATTTCGTCACGTACGCCATACACATTTGACTTTGACATCGAATTATGGACCCGCCTTCCGTTTGATTGACAGTTTCACGTGATTTTTCGGCCGTTAGGCCGTTTATTTTTCACCCTGACTTCCTGTGAAACACACAGCAATGAAGAGGAATAAATTCAGGCTTTCCATTGGTTACTATATACTTTGCTTAAATTTCCATTGGTCATTGTAAAATTAGTCAAAAGAAAAGACAGGAGTTGCGGAAACGAGTTCTTAAGATCTCTGTTTGTTTTTAAAAGTTGAAGTTCTCTTCCGCTGCGAACAATTTGTCCCGAATAGTAAGACACTGCACCTTTTTAAGGTAAACTGAAAGAGTAGAACGCTAAAAAAAAAAGGAAACACACAGATTTCGGAATTGATTGTTCGACCCTGACAGATCCTATATTCAACAAAAACGTAACATCCGGTTTCGTTTTGTAGCCCGCGAAACAAAGTCTAATGCGCAGATGTTTTAAGGCTGTAAGTGTCTACCAAGATTGTACAAATTATTTGGATCCGTGGTATTTCAAAGAGCTGCACTGGCACAGGATTTACACAACAATTAAACCAACAACAAAATCTATTACATGTTAAACCATTCAGACACTAATCATCAAGCTGGTTACCACGACAGAGTATCTTTTATAAACTTGTTAAGCTATTTCTTGTTTAAAATACGGTCCAGAGTCAGTGTCGTTAGGTAGATTTATATTTTGAGCTAGCAAACATTTACATAAAGCAGTCGCCAATGCAATAATCCAACTTGGTCACGTAGGCAGTACCACATATCCAGACCTTGCGGTTCATATCATGTAATATACTTTTCAAATTTTAAGCGAAAAACAAGACTTTCATAATGACGATTAAGTAGGACAAACTGTAAATTTTAGATAAACACGGTCGTTGGCCTACAAAGATTAGAAACAGCCAAAGCGATTTTAGGCTGCACGTATATTCGCGTAATGCATCTACCACATGTATACATATCAAATTAGCTTTAATTTGTGGATTAGCATTTTTGATGAAGTAGCTTAATTGGTGGATTGCGTTTGTGATAAATTGACCTCCAGCTGTTAACAGGTCGCGAAAGAATCCGGTTGCAAAAAGAAAACCGGATAAAGCCACCGACCTACCGTGAGCCAGCCCTGTTGTTATTCACGTGGACTTTTATCAATATTGAAGTGCGCAGGAATACAAAATTAATATGAACGTCTGTAGATAGCCAATTTGATAAAGTTTGATAAAACACGTCTGTATTGTTATGCACGCATTTTAATCAAAATATTTTAAACGGGGCCAGATCCTGACTTTTGATGTGAAACTTGAAACGTGCCAGAAGTTTAGTCTGGTTCTGAGAATGACCCATCAAATAACCCAAGTAATCCTTTCTATGTGTGATGTTTAAGATATATTCTCGTATAATCAATGTTATGCCTACCAGATGGGATGTAGATTTCAATATTATTGGCGAGTCTCACGCAAGTTCTCGCAAGGGACACTCGACCGACCGTGTTTTCTCTCTACAATGTTTGGTATACAAGCATATCTCAATATCAGACAGGATTTTTTGAGGGGTTGTCGATTGAAAGAAATGCATTTGATTCTCTGGTGCTCTTTAAATATTTATTCGTTTAATGAAAGAGGCCGCAATTCAATGTCGTAAACGGTAATGTATCGTATAAGATACGAGAATCAAAAATCATACGTGAAATAAGATACCGGTATTCAAAATAATTGCATAACTGCGTTCGACATGTAGAGGATTCATAAATATTGATTAATCTTACGTTTACATGTTAGTTTTCAGATATCATTAAAGTATATAAACAAATAATTGGACGAGATGGGTTAGAGTAACAGAGACATATGTCGACTATAAAATTTCATAATACATTTTCTGTTAGAAAACAGTGTATAGATTCATCATTATTTCATGGTGTGATTTATATGTTCACTTTTGCTGACTATATGAATTTTAGTTTTCGTTGTATTCACTGTTAGTTTCCATTTTTTTCCAAATGTTTTTTGTAGGTCATCGGCGGATTCAGAGTATGCTTATACAGACAATTTAAAAAAAAGTCTGTAAGTTTTTGTTGTTGTTGTATTGGGGTTTACCGTCGCTGCGATAGTATTTCAATCATATAGCGACGTCCAGCTAATTACAAGTGGAGGAAGACCCCGAGTACACAGTGGTACCCGGGTAGAACCACCGACCTACCGTAAGCCACCTGGAAGGCTTCCTCACATGAAAAATCCGAAGTCCCTACCGGGATTCGAACCCACGCGGTGTGAGGCTGAGAGATTTGTAGTCCACGACTGTAAACGCTCGGCCACGGCGACCCCCTGTAAGTTTTGAATCGTTTTCATATTTTGAAACTCCCAAATCATTTACATACATAGAATTAAGAACATGATCGTGTAAATCATTCATATACAGGGAAAATAACATAGGAGATAGGCTTTCTCCTTGCCTAACACCAATAGCACATGGAAAAAGGTGGGCCATAATGACCCTAAATCGTTCACCTAAATCCAACTGCTACATGTACAGTAAAAATGCTTTAGTAAGGTTAAGATTGCACATAATATATAACAGTATAGAGGCAAAGGGGGGTGACTCTGATAATGATTATTCATGATAATCAAAATCATGAGTTTCATCAAAATCTGCTCAGCGATTTAGGAGATGGCATTTAAAGGGTTTTCTATTTTTAGCTCTGGCGGTCAATTTGTTCAACGGACCGGATCCATTCGAGCTATTCTTGTGCTGTATCACCAAATGATCATTCATATACAATTTCATTATAATCTGCTCAGCGGTGTAGGATGATATGTAGCTTAAATATTTTTTTCTATTTCTAGCTCTTGCAGCCATAATCTTTGATGTATATTCACAGCAAATGCACCAGGCAAAATGAATTTGACGATGCCAAAAACACAACAAACAATCCATAATCTTATGTCTAAAACGTTCAGTTATTCTGGCATGCCTGTGAAATTAGGAAAACCCATAACATTTTATTCAGGAGCTGTGGTCCGTTGAGATGATAACAAACATATAAAGATGCCATTCGTTTCACCAGAGTAATAGATTACCCTTATATGATAATTACAGAGTGTTTTAATATGTCTGTGGTTTGCATTATTGCGGTCACTATATCAATTCACCTGGTGGACTGGACCAAATCTTGCAATAGTTTTAGATATAGCTCAGTTCAAAAATGCATATGTTATCAAGGAAAATGTTTTGCATTTCGGTCTAGACATCATTAATGTTTTTAGCTCGTCTGTTTTTTCCAAGGAAGAGAGTCGAGGTATTGTCATCACTCTGGTGTCGTCGTCGTAAAAAAACTTAAACCTTGGAATTAAAAAAAAGGGGTTAAAATACATTCAATCTGATTTAATAAGTACATTTACTTGTATAAATGTATTTTCTTGCTGAATTCATACGAGCTGCAATGGGTCCGGTTGAGTTGAAATATCTCAATAATTTAATAATAATATACTATATAATTAACTATATTCGGCTCTAGTTTCGCAGAAACAATATATCATTAGAGTTATGGCATATTCTGTAAGCACACAGAGGGCATGCATATGATGCATTTTGCATATAAGCGTGTCTTTACTCAATAATGTGGAAAATTGGTAATTTCTGCGATCGAATGTTTTGACCTTCTCGTCCTTTCTATATATATAGCTACCATTAAGAAATGCATTACCATTCTTCTTCTGTGTATTTTGGTCTCAAATTTTATATTTAAGACAAAATAGAGATGGTAAAAATAACCATATTTTTGTCCCCTTCGAAGCTGAGTTTCGATATACAGTTGTGCAATTTAAGAGTCTTGATCTATACAAACCTGATTAGTATGCAGCGATCTTTGGTAAATAGACGTACTTGTATTTCGTTCCTCCTCGCACGATTTGGACTCGGGTTTTGCAATATTTTCTTTGATATATAATGGTCATATTCGATATAAATATGAATATATCATCATCGACAGTTGATTGTACTATCTCTTATTGACGTAAATATTGTATACAACTATTTTGTATGTCTTCATACAAATACATATATTATAATTGTCTGCGCTCGGAATCCTTTTTGTTTTGTCATATAGTTTCTAACATTCAGTTTTAACTTAGATATAAGAATTTAGTGGTACAGTCGGCATTTCGCGTGAAAATTCTGTGCAAGCAATTAGTCAGTTAACACAATTAAGGAGACAACTGTTGCCCTAGCAACATTCTCCGCAGTAACAGCTCAGATTATGTTCGGACATCTACCTCGGCCTGCAGGTGTTTACCACTCCCGTGTTGTCAAACAACGTTTATTTTGGTGCTCCTAAATCAAGAATACAATCATTTACAGAAATGGCAACACTTCTGTTTCCGTAACAAAGCTTCAAATGCCAGTTTCTGTAACCAAATCATTCATGATCTATATATATAGAGAAATAGCTGTGAATCGTGTAGCTCGTTCCTCCAGACGCTCTCTATATATGAATCCGTTTTTGTTCTCGTTAAATGTAAAGTGTGGTGCTATTTGGGGGCCTTTATTTCAGAAGGCTATTTTAATGTGCTATTTCTGACAAGGGCAGGCTTGTACCGGATTGTGCATACACGTATACTATGACGTGAATGTTAGTTTGCCTTGTATATTCTCCCAGAGAGAAAAGATAGCCTTTCATGGAAATTTGATTTTACCTTACTGATCTTTACATATTTTACTTTGTTGTCGATGTTTGCGTCCTCAAAGTTTAGGAAAACCTAAAGAATCACTGTAAAATGTTTAAAAATTGAAATGTGGCCCAGATATTGTTTTAAATATATTGAAATGAATGTTTTCTATTTATGAGACGGATTCACTAAAGACCGCCCAATATGAAGTCAAGAATTATGCCTTAGACAACACAATGTGTCTTATAAACACGCTGGTCATCTAATGGCATCTTTAAATTTATTGTATCATATCTCCCTGTTGACACCAACCAACTCAAAATACGAAACACATTCTTCATATTGTGTGTGTGTGTTTTTTTTTTCTTGAAGTTAAACTCTAAATTGGAAAAATTAGAAATCAAAAGCAACATAGCCAGTTGATCCGTTAATAAAAAAGCCAAACGGGTAACATAACAGATCGGCTTGTAAAGAAAGTTTGAAATTCTGTCGGATCGTTAAATGGAATAGTGGACGTATAGATACTGCTTGTACACTTCTTCTTTCAGACCTATCTCAGCCATCAATGTAACTACTGCACTCTTTGCAAGTTTTCAAAAAACAAAAAATACGTCGCAAATAAAAAAAACAAAACAAAAAAAAACTAAATAAGCAACTTCCTTTGGATGAATTATCTTATCATTTATTATAGGCTCCAGAAAATCCAAATTACATTTGAAATTCGGCATATATTAAACATGTATTCAGGGTAAAATCATGCCGTTGTATGCACTGTTACGTTGAGTAAATTTTGCAGTTTTGTTCGTAATCCAAAATCTGATATAATGTGATATTGCAAAACTTAATGCCGATGCTAAAAAGGCGTAATACAGGTTTTACTTTGCGATCTGCGGTATTTTATTGAGTCTAAAGTCCTGCCGTTAGTATTTCAGTAATTTGGAGACTGTCTACTTGAGACAGATATGGTGCTGCTACACTGCTGTATCACGCTGTAGACATGTGGCGTGAAACCACACAGTTACATAATCCTGACATCGGACCAACCAGTCCTGGAACAACCCTTATATGCTGGGCCAAGCAAGGCAAATATATCAGTCTTATTTTAGATCGTCTGTTTTTAAAGGTAAGAAAAGTCGAGATATTGTCATCACACCGTTGTCGTTGGTGTCGTTGGCGTCATCGTCGTGAAAAACTTTAAATAACCTTGGGCATAACTTCTAAACTATTTAACCATCTGTTATCAAACTTCAAACACTTGTTCACGTTCACAAGAGCTTAGTCTCATCAAGGGCCATAACTCTTGCCCAATTTAACCTAATGTATCCCTTCCCTTAAAAAAACTAACAGAGGAGCGTTGGCATCCGTATGCGGTGCTCTTGTTACGACTTTGGTATGTCGCTGTCGAGAAATGAACCCAGATCAGTGCATTACCATTAAATAATCGGGACCTTAATAGATTCACGTGAAATGAGCATCATCTAACATCTAACTATAAAACAATGATATAAGATATTTCGTCAAACTGTAATGCTGGTTATTATTTGCACCAATCTTGGCTTCAGCAGAAATTTGAAGTCACATCTCACTACTATGAAGTCCATCTCACAAAGGAAGACCACAGACAGAGGAAGAGGGGGGGGGGGGGGGGGGGGGGCATTATATTTCTCACCCAATTAGACCTACCCCTCTCCCACTTGGAGGATTCTTCCTCATATGAAAGAAAACGTAAGTTTCCAAACCGAGATTCGAACCCACGACGGGAGGAGCTGAGTGAAATGTAATGCCTTTTTCCATAAGAAATGTTTTAGCGTATGTAAACACAATTTCTGGTAATATAAATGTTATATTATGCATCATGTTTCATTGCCAACACATAATAACATAGAGTAACATGCGATAGGGTCAGGCCACAAAGTTCAAAACTAAGTTTCGGCTTTCCACTCAAACTAGGGTATAATCAATAAAATTATATTTTTTAGTCATTTATTTTCGTGAGGGTCTAATTTTCGTCAATGTCGTGCACGGCTCCTACAACGAATATCAATCCCAACGAAATATATTTAATTGACAGGCCTCACGTTTTCTAAAACACGAATCCACGAATATATATGTTCCAACGAAATTGACGTTATTGCAGATTTCACGAAATTAAATGTCAATGAAAAGTAACGATTTCACTGCATACCTTTTAGGATAGAGTAGTAAAGAATAGTTTTTAATATCGAAAACTAACTTTACTGATTTATCGGAATTTGGATAACCTCATATCATGAACGTATCTAGTCAATATTTTTGGCGGACCAGTGTCAAGCTTGGGACATCTTTACCGTCGTTTGATCGAAAATCCATCAACCAAAATCTTATCCAACAAATAAATACTCCGATATCTTTTACAATTTTCATATTTCATAGAAACCGGAGGACGGATAAGATAAAGAAGTATATAATAGTTTATACGATCAATTCATAACAGAGAGAGAGAGAGAGAGAGAGAGCAGCAGTAGCATTAATTCAGGAGCTGTAATTCAAGTTCAACACATTAGCATGTGCTTGCAACACTGACGTTAATCTAAATGTCGCAATCTATCTCTGATAACGAAGCACTATCGGATTCCACGAAGCGTTAACATGAACGATCACCTGCTGGGCATGTAATTGTCGGGAATGAAAGTATCGCTATGGCAATGGATACTCTCTTTAGATGACGTCATATTATGTCAGTCACCGCATTGGCGTGTCAAAGAGATAGCAGTTCGGTCTTCAAAGACACATTAAACAAGCTGTTCAAACACGATTTGTTGAGTGTAATTGCAGTTGGATGTGCGTCCAATACAAAAGCCAAAGAGCATCATTATCAGGGTCAATTGAAAGAATACGCGAGAACAGAATTACGTATGAAGCATTCACATTAAAAATACAAGTTATAAAAGAATTCCTGTTTATAAAAATTAAATTTACAAATAAAAATGGATTTTTTAAAGATAAACCATATATAAAGACAGGGATGTATTAATTAATTTAAAAAATGTTAATCTGAACACGTTGCAGGACATATATAGTCTTATTTTGATACAGAGGTGACCTATAACGAATTTATTTGTATCAGTGTTTAAAAGGGTGTCAAAAAGAAGAGCGTCGATAAAATAATGTTTAAAAAAAAAAGAAAAAAAAATAACAACAAACATTCTTATATATATGAATTATACATATGCTGTTTCACGGAAAGGCTTATTTTACTGTTTATTGCCTCAATGCGGAGAAAAATGAAAAAAAAAAGTCAGATGGGAGATGAAATTAATGGAATTTTACAGGCTGAGAGTTGATACGCGAAACCTAGATTATTTTATAGTTAAAGACGGTTTAAACTAATTGTTAGTCAAGGGCGAAACCCCAAGAGTTCAAGTACATGTATATCCCCAAACGACCCTCCACAGTTCCATGCTACAAAATTCGTAATTAGTCTTACTTAATAACACTGTTTGTGAAGAAACTAAATTAAACATTGCACAAATTAAAACAAAACTCATAAGCTCAACAAAGGGCTGTTTCTATTTCAAGATATTGCAAACGAAGTAAACATTAAGCATGAACAAAATTATGTTATTGAATAAATCACCCGACATTTTCATTTTTTCTCCTAAAATGGCATTTATTTTAAACAGCAGATTTTGGAAACCAATGCACATGAAATATAACAGAACAAATCGATCTTTTTGATGGCAGACTATGCAGACCTCTGTAAGTAATTTTTTGTCCGACGTTATTGAATAAATATTTGAGAATGGAGGCTAAAGTGCTGATCAAGCAAAACCAAGCCATATAAAATGCCAGAAATCTAGGCGCCAATCTTTACTGTTATCAGAACGTTTGTGTGATAGCAAAATCATAAAACATATTTCTGAAATTATGGAAGTTTCAGAAACTTAAAGCTAATCTCTACAGCAGTTTACATTCTGTTATTTATTTGAAGATAAACTTCAGTGGTACGATTAAACTTTTGATAATCTAATACAGGTATTACAAGGATTGTTGTAGTGTATTAGCCCATTGGCTTGTTGAACACACCGTTGACGTCATGCCATTTATGTCCAGTAGGTGCTTGATTTTTCGAAGAATAGCCACGTGATACATTTTTTGAAAACACAAATTTTCTTTTTTTTAAAACTCGAACAAATTGTCAATTTTAAGTATTCACTGGCGGATTAAAAAAAATCAAAAGAATGCTCCATTTCGCAGCTTTAAATTTAAAAAAAAAATCTCAAGGAAGTTCCCACGGATCCCAAATCCAACCAGAACTACATCCTTCTCACGGCTCGGGCAAAGCGGCAAGCTGCTTACTTTTTAATATAGCGCCCTTATCCTAACCCGAACTCCTGGATCCGGCTCTGGTATGCGGTACACTTTTTTTTTTTTTTTCAGAATTGATATCAAAGTATACCACTTTATATTTTGTATTTTAAAATCATTTTAGAAGGCAGCATGATTTTTTTTCATTTGCTTATCGGTACTGTTTAAATTACCACTTTGTTAAATAATTAGCATTATTAATTGATATGCCAATTATATCATATCACCTGATGATGAATATGATCGATTATGATGTTCAGAGAAACGGAGATGGCCTCGACGCGCTCGTTCCTATGAGGAGGTAAAAAAAAAAAAAAAAAAAAAAAAAAAAAAAAAAAAAATATATATATATATATATATTCTTTTTGATCAACTTACTTAAACTTTCATGTTTTTATTCGTATGAAACCACAACAGTATGATAACACTCAGTAAAATTGTCAATATGATTTATGAAACATAATACTGGCAGTCGTCCGCCAAAGTTCTATTCCATCATCCATTATATTCACATCTTTGGCGATAAAAAGTTTGAAAACGTATTATTTAGGTCTTACACTTTTCCATTCAGATATCGTATATATCTTCGATATGATTATCATGATATCGATTTTTACCGGAAATAATGGAGGTTTACATCCAATAAAGTTGTTTGGTGATGAACGTGTCCGACGAACGGGTTTATTTGAAGAGCACGTGTCCCATATGTCTTACAGATTGCCTCGGTGAGGTACTGGAGAGAAAGTAATTTTGAAAATCCGGAGACAGGCTACAGTAGGTTTTGATTCATTTGTCAATTATAGAATTAGGTTTGTCAGAGAGGGCCTTGGAGGAAAAAAATAAAACATTCTGACCCCTATTTTGACACCATGTTTTTAGGGACTGATGTCTTGTGTAAGCCTCTTGTTTCTGTCTATCAAGAGTTTTCCCTAGGGTTAATATGTTTCTTGATTATGTCTGACCAGCATACTTCCGAATGATATAACCTTATGAAAAAAAGATATAAAGCAAAGAACACATTCATCATGATGATAAAAAAATAAGTTATAGATGAATGAAATAAATCAATCAATGGATGCATAAAAACTGATTAAAACCCCCGAATAGCGCTTTGAAACAGACTATGATGCCTTTTCGATTGAACAAGGTATGGCGGTAGCAAAGTCGAAAAAGGGACATAACTTTGTCAAGAATATGGTTTTTGCACAATGTCAAACAGGGTCAAACAGGGTCTTCATTTTAACGAGATAAACATGTGTATTATTAATCATATAAAGATAAATCCGTTGAGTCTATGATGTGTTTCATGTATATGTGGACATATTTTTTTTTTGCAAACTCAAAATATAAAATGCGCAATAACTGTGTAAAAAAAAATAACAAATTACGGGTTTTGCCCACAGTTGAGCATGGCCGCCCTTTATTACGATAAACAAGTGTATCAAATTTATAAAGGTACACCAGATCTATCATATTTCGGCAAAGCTAATAAGTATATTCTTGTGTAATATGCAGACAAATAAATGTCCAAACCATCATTATGCAATACCGGTGCATGATTTTTTCTGAAATATTCCTAATTTATCAAAAATGATGTAAAAATTCCCAATTTATAAACAAATATTAAAATTAATTTTATCATTCCCACTATATCAAAAAAAAAAAAAAAAATAAAGATGCGAAAATTCCCAATTTTAGAGGTGAAAAAAAAACCCTGATAAGTAATCTGAAACCTCAAAATACATTGAGTGAAATCATGACAAACAAAAACTAAAATCGGTAGAAAGAGAAAAGAGAAAGCGGTGTCACAGCTTAACAGAGGTGACCACTAAATGAAGTTTAAATATATTACATAATGATATAGTTATATGGTAATATTAAAAATGACCGCTAAATATAGGTTGGCCGCTTAATAAAGGTGACCGCTAATACAGGCTCAACTGTATATAAATCCTACTCCGGTTTCGATTTTTCACTTTTCCGCCAAATTATTATTCTTTTTTGTTAATCAGTTCCAGGAAATTGCCACTGTACCACATCCGTGGTGCGAGTGTTATGAACCGGATGTAATCATTATCGACTATGAATTTATAACAAAACATGGTCTAGACTTTCTGTAAAAAAATGTAATATTTAAATATTGTTTACTGAGTATAGATGCTGCAGACGGAATATTACATTTCAAATCTTCAATAAATCGCCTTTCATAAATGTAAGCATTCAAAGCGTAAGCAGATACTAATCTTACTAATAAAATAAAAAAAAAAAAACACAGTTATGAGAAAGAAAACATTTTAGTCACGTATACATTATTCAGCTCGGTTTATGATACACGTAATTTGAAAATGATTGCGTAAATTTCGCGTCGAAACTAATTAGATAGAAGATTATAACAGAGAACCAGAATAGAACTACAGGTTAATATGAAACTTGGGGACACAGTTTTCAAAATTGAAAATATATCGGAAAAAAAAAACAAAACAAATATTGATTTAAACACACTCAAGCTATCCTTGTTAATTTTAACTGAATTTCTTTACACAGCGATTAGGAAACGCATTCCTGCAACTTATACTTTTCCCTCTCGAATGAGGGTTGGACTAGTACTTTTCGTCCGTGAAGGTCAACAAAGCTTTTTGCCGAAACCGCGGGTCGAACACACAACCTTTGTACCTGCAGTAATGTATTATACTACTGGATCCTCATGTTATGCCCAATTGTTGAGTGCCGTCTGCTTCATGTAATCACCGACCATGGTAAACGTATTAGCATTGTTATCTGCAAAGTCTCGCGAAGGATGTTTTATGCTATTTCCTATTCAAAACTCATTTGTCAATCTCTTGATGTAACTGTGATGAACTGCAACAATAAAGACACGAGGCATATAAAATGTAAGATCATTAGTCTACTGCTATGAAGGTTAAGTTCACCAGGATGGGCACTTCTGCCAAAAGATGCAAAACTGGCTAGACTTGGTTGAAGTCATTCGGACAGAAATCTTGTTTAGATAAATTAATTGGTAATTTCCTTTTCTGACTTTTCTACCATACGGTTGTATAATTTGTTGCAAGAGTAAACGATTTTTTTTTTTTTTTTTTTAGGTTTTCGCATCGCAGTGCGAAAACCTATTGTTAGGTTTTCGCATCGCTTGCGAAAACCTATTGTTCTTCTTCTGTTTTATTTTTATTATTATTATTTTTCTAACCCTTTTTTGTGAACGGCATATCACCATAATAGAAAAAAGCCACAATTATGAAATTTTTACCAGTTTCTTATATTTATCTGAACTTGATCCTAACGTTGAGAAAATTTTCATTTTTGTCTTATTTTTGCCGCTAGGGGGCGCTTTGAAAAAAATCTACAAATGCTAATAACTCTGTTATTTGAGGTCCGATTCAGATGTGGTTTTTTGCATTATGTTTCTTGTCAAAATCCTAATCAAATATGATAGGTTTGAAAAATCTGCGTATATAAAACTTTTTGACTACGGAAGGTTGAAGGTTTGAACCTCGCAAAAAACAGTGAAAATGAGGGTAGGTCTACGAAAAAAGTGCCCATTTTTATTGGAATTGAGATAAAAGAATTTTGTTTGTTGCATATGATTTGCAAGACATATACGCACAAAATATATGGGGTGGCGAATTCGGGAAATGCATGGTTTGTCCACAGAACGCGGTCAAACTTAACCAATATTTTCGAAAAATCAACATTTTCAAAGCATGACTGTTAAGATTTTTTGCAGCTCCTGACTTTATTTTTAGTTCAATTTCTATGAAATTTTCACATTTAATGTAAAACTATATTCTTAAGTGTCAAATAATATAAAAAGTAAAAATGCATTGTAAAGGTCAAGGTCATATTAGGATAATTGTATATCAATTCGGCTTGAAATAGCTCAAAATCAAAAAACAATTCATAAACAATATATGAACAAAAAATTTAGTTTTAGAAAAGTTCTTTCTAATGATGTTTAGATTTTGAAGATCGGACTTGATTTGGTCATTTTACGGCAGTCCAAAGTTTGATCCTTTTTTTTCGAATAATTGTAAATCAGGTTTTATGTTTCAAATTCTGATACATAAGAATAAAAAGTTTGATTTGTGCGACTAGTATACTTGATTGAACTATTTGCTGCTTTGGTAGGTACCTAATGGTAAAATTTTAATCTATTTTCTTTCTCATTTTGCCGCTAGGGGGCACTTTTCTTGAAATCATTCTTTTGCTTATACCTCAAAAAGTTGAAGTTCGGTTCGAATGCGGTTTTTTGCATTCTGTTCCCTGTTGATAGCCTAATAAAATATGATAGGAATCGAGAGTCCGTGTGGCTGAAAGCTTTTGAGCTACGGAAGGTTGAATGTTCGAACCTCGCAAAAAAACAATAAAAAAAACCTGTGCAAATGAGGGTAGGTCTACGAAAAACCTATCCGTGTTTTTTTTTAGAAATCAGATTGAAGAATTCCGTCTCCTGCATACCATTTGAAAGACGTATACACACAAAATATATGGGGTGGCGAATTTAAGAAATGCGTGGTTTGTCCACTAGAAACGGTCAAACTTCACTTAAATTTAGGAAAAATTATAATTCCAAAAACATGATTTTTTTGTCGCTCCTGACTTAATGTTTTGATTATTCGTCATGAAATTTTTACACGTTATGGTTTTTAAGTTTGAAAGGGCCTGACAATTAAAAAGTTAACAAAACATTGAAAAGGTCAAGGTCATATTATGATAAGTGTGTTTTTATTCGGCCACAAAGTGCTCCAAATCTAAAAAATATTTCATTGAGAGTATATGAACAAAAGTTTTAGTTCTAAATAGTTCTTTCGTATAATGTTTAGTTTTTGAAGATCGGACTTGATCTGTTCATTTTACGGCAGTCCAACGTTTGATCCTTTTTTGGAATAATTGTTAATCAGTTTTTATGCTTGAAATTGTGATATATAAGAAAAAGAATGTTCGACTAGTGCGACTTATATACTTGTTTGAACTATTTGCTGTTTTTGCAATTTTGTTTCTCATTTTGCCGCTAGAGGGCGTTTTGCTTAAATTCACTCTTTTGCTTATAACTCAAAACGTTAAAGTCTGATTGAAATGCGGTTTTCAGCATTTTGTTCCTTGTTGACAGCACCAAAAATGTGATGGATTTCAAAGGATAGGTTATGGGAAAATATTTGCGCTAGAAGAGTTTGAATGTTCTAACATTGCAAAAAAAAAAAAAATAAATAAATAAATAAAAAAAAAAATGTGCTAATGAGAGTAGGTCTTCAAAAAACCTTTTCGTTCTGTTTCATATTGAAAATTGTGGCTGAGTTGAAATAAAGTGTTCAAGTTGATTAGGTTAAAAGCGAAAACCGAGATACCGCTTGCGGTTCTAGTTCTTCTTCTGTTTCTTTTTTTTTCTTTTTTTTTTTTTTTATTTTTCTAACCCTTTTTTGTGAACGGCATAGCTCCGAGGTGAGAAAAGCCACATCTATGAAACTTTTATCAGTAATAACCACATACTTGAAGATGATCCTAACGTCGAGATAATTTTCATTTTTGCTTTGATTTTCCCGCCAGGGGGCGTTTTATATGAAAATGTTTAATAAGCAATATCTCCATTATTTGAGGTCCGATTCAAATGCGGTTTTTGCACAATGTTCCTTGTAAATAGCCCAATAAAAGATGATAGGTTCCAAAAATTTGCGTATATAAAACTTTCGTGCTACAGGAAGTTGAAAGTTCGAATCTCGAAAAAAACTGTGAAATAAGGGTAGGTCTACCAAAAACGTGCCCATTTTATTCAGAGATGAGATAGGAGAATTTTGTTTGTTGCATATGATTTGCAAGGCATATACGCACAAAATATATGGGGTGGCGATTTTGAGAAATGCATGGTTTGTCCACAGTACGCGGTCAAACATAACCAATATTTTCGAAAAATCAACATTTTAAAAGCATGACTTTTAAGGTTATTTGCAGCTCCTGACTTTATTTTTTGTTCAATCTTCATCATTTTTTCACTGTTAATGCATTTTTATCAATCAAATAAAATCATAGAAAAAAAATCACCCATAATATGCAAAGGTCAAGGTCATATACCAATTATTATTATTTATATCGGCATAAAATAGCTCCAAATCTAAAAATATTTTATAGAAAGTATATGAACAAAAGTTTTAGTCTGTGAAGAGATCTTTCCATTGGTGTTTAGTTTTTGAAGATCTGACTTCATTTGATCAAATGACCTTAGTCCAAAGTTTGATCCTTTTATCAAACAATTGTAAATCCGTATGTTTCCTCTTTTTTGCAGCTCCTGACCTTATTTTTTGTTCAATCTTCATTATTTTTTCACTGTTTATGCATTTAAATAATACAAATAAAATCGTAGTAAATAACGATGAAAATATGCAAAGGTCAAGGTCATAATACCGATTATTGTTGTTTTTATCGGCACGAAATAGCTTCAAATCTAAAAATATTTTATAGAAAGTATATGAACAAAAGTTTTAGTTTGTGAAGAGATCTTTCCATTGGTGTTTAGTTTTTGAAGATCGGACTTCATTTGATCAAATTACCACAGTCCAAAGTTTGATCCTTTTATCAAACAAGTGTAAATCCGTATATTTCCTCTTTATTGCAGCTCCTGACCTTATTTTTTGATCAATCTTCATCATTTTTTCACTGTTTATGCATTTAAATAATACAAATAAAATCGTAGTAAATAACGATGAAAATATGCAAAGGTCAAGGTCATAATACCGATTATTGTTGTTTTTATCGGCACGAAATTGCTTCAAATCTAAAAATATTTTATAGAAAGTATATGAACAAAAGTTTTAGTTTGTGAAGATTTCTTTCCATTGGTGTTTAGTTTTTGAAGATCGGACTTCATTTGATCAAATTACCACAGTCCAAAGTTTGATCCTTTTATCAAACAATTGTAAATCCGTATGTTTCCTCTTTTTTGCAGCTCCTGACCTTATTTTTTGTTCAATCTTCATCATTTTTTCACTGTTTATGCATTTAAATAATAAAAATAAACTCATAGTAAATAACGATGAAAGTATGCAAAGGTCAAGGTCATAATACCGATTATTGTTATTTTTATCGGCACAAATAGCTTCAAATCTAAAAATATTTTATAGAAAGTATATGAACAAAAGTTTTAGTTTGTGAAGAGATCTTTCCATTGGTGTTTAGTTTTTGAAGATCGGGGTTGAATTGGTTGAGTTATGACAGAAAGGCAAAAAGTGTACTTTTAACGAAATTGAAACGCTGTAGTTTCATGAACTTTGAGTCAAAAATTATGATTTCTTCAGCATTAACACACTGAAAAGTGAAGTGATGTATACTGCAAGGAATACTTGTTTGGTCACGTGATTATGATTTCATGCATATTTAAGCAGAAATTATTAAAAAATCATATAAAATCGACAAGTTGATGTTTGAAGTTGAAATTTGCAAGAATGCCGTAGACTACAATGTGCAAAATGTCCTGAAAAATTCAAGTGATTCCGTCAACAAACATGGCAGATATTCATGTTTTTCGGATAAGGGCTTGTATACGAAAATCTAGCAATTTGACGTAAGAGAAGAAGGCGGTTATTGGGTTGGTTACCCACGATCCGGACGTTCCTACGCAGGAAAGGGTGCCCGTGTTGAAAGGTGAATTGCGATGCGTATTTGAGAGAATGAGGTGCATTTTAGGATGCAATGGTGTACACCAGGACCGATAAGCACATTGCCTTTGTTATAACGGCTTTCTTCAAACTTTTATTAGGGCTTTCAGCCTCAAGTAGAATTATTAGGTTTTCGCATCGCAGTGCGAAAACCTATTGTTCTTCTTCTGTTTCTTTTTTTTTTTTTTTAGGTTTTCGCACAACTGCGAAGTGCGAAAACCTATTGTTCTCGTTGTGTTTATTTGTCATTTTTTTTTAGGTTTTCGCACAACTGCGAAGTGCGAAAACCTATTGTTCTCGTTGTGTTTATTTGTCATTTTTTTTTTTTTTATTTTTCTTCTTCTGTCAAAAATTTGTCCCGAGCCTACAGTAACGTAGGATTAAGCTACGACCATGAAATTTTTAACACTTATTCACATTGTCCTGACTTAGATCCTTAGGAGCCATTTTTTCAGATTTGTCTCCCATTGTGCCGCTAGGTGGCGTTTATTATGTAATTGATTGTATTGAAAAATCTCCAAAATCCAAAGTCGGATTTAGATACGGTTTTTTTTATTCTGTTCCTTATTGGCACCCCAACAAAATATATAGGTCTAGAAGTTCAAAAAAGATATCATTTCCTGTTCAGGAGGGGACCAAAGTTCGAATCTTGGAAATAACGCGTTTTTTAAGAGAAAATATGGTAGGTCCCTTTAAACAGAAATATTGGCCGACTTTGATAAGATAGAAGAATTTTGTTTGTTTAAACAGATTCGCAAGACCTAGCCGCACAAAATATATAGTGTGGCAATTTCAGGAAATGCACCGTTTATCCGCTAGAGGCGTTCAAAGATCACTGAATACGGAAAAAATAAAAATTTCAAGTTTTTAAAATATTTCATTTTTCGTCATTTTTTCATGTTTTTTCGTTCTCCTGTATTTATTTCTTGTTCGATTTTCATGAAATTTTCACTGAATGTGCAGTATGATGTTCTTAATCAGCTTATACTTTAAAATAATAAAAGGTAGTAAAGGTCAAGGTCATATCAGCAATATCGATTTTTTCTTTGACCTCATATAGCTCAAAAACGGTAAATATTCTATCGAGACATAACGGGTATAAAATGTTATGCTTTAAGAGACCTTTCTAACGGTACCAAAATTTTAAAAGTCAGACATCAAATGAAAAAAATAATTATGAAAAAACTCAATTATAGGTACACACAGTGGTTTTCTGCATTTATCTCAGAGGTTAATCACATATCATTATAATTTTATTATCAGATTTATAGAATGTTTATTTACCTTTCTAACGATATGCAGTTTTTGAAGATCGGGTAAAAAATGGTCGAGTTATGTTAGATTTCCCATACGTAGCGAAAGCCCAATTTTTAAAATATTTCAGTCCAACGCTTATCTTACTTGTACTGGGGTGTGTATATTTCTCAGTGTATTATTGGCCATTTGACCACAGCGTAGCTGGGATGATGTAAACAACTCGCGGTCAAGTGACTTTCCTGCAGTCTAATGCTGGTCTACCTGTACTGGTGAACTGGGGGTGTGTATAGTTCTCAGTGTATTGGCCATACGTGTCTGTATACCACGGCCGGGATGATGTTAACCTTTATTGGTTGTTTTACAAATGTAGGACACAGTTTATTTAGCTTTATAAAAAAGAGGTACAATTTCATATAAAAAAGTGAAAGGAATGATAGAAGAAGTAACAATAGCATTGTATGAAGCTTATCTAAGTGAGAAAACCGATGATGTTGCGGATGCAACTCTAGTTTTTTATTTTTCTTCTTCTGTCAAAAATTTGTCCGAGCCTACAGTAACGTAGGATTAAGCTACGACATGAAATTTTTAACACTTATTCACATTGTCCTGACTTAGATCCTTAGGAGCCATTTTTTCAGATTTGTCTCCCATTGTGCCGCTAGGTGGCGTTTATTATGTAATTGATTGTATTGAAAATCTCCAAAATCCAAAGTCGGATTTAGATACGTTTTTTTTTATTCTGTTCCTTATTGGCACCCCAACAAAATATATAGGTCTAGAAGTTCAAAAAAGATATCATTTCCTGTTCAGGAGGGACCAAAGTTCGAATCTTGGAAATAACGCTGTTTTTTAAGAGAAAATATGTAGGACCATTTAAACAGAAATATTGGCCGACTTTGATAAGATAGAAGAATTTTGTTTGTTTAAACAGATTCGCAAGACCTAGCCGCACAAAATATATAGTGTGGCAATTTCAGGAAATGCACCGTTTATCCGCTAGAGGCGTTCAAAGATCACAGAATACGGAAAAAATAAAAATTTCAAGTTTTTAAAATATTTCATTTTTCGTCATTTTTTCATGTTTTTTTCGTTCTCCTGTATTTATTTCTTGTTCGATTTTCATGAAATTTCACTGAATGTGCAGTATGATGTTCTTAATCAGCTTATACTTTAAAATAATAAAGGTAGTAAAGGTCAAGGTCATATCAGCAATATCGATTTTTTCTTTGACCTCATATAGCTCAAAAACGGTAAATATTCTATCGAGACATAACGGGTATAAATGTTATGCTTTAAGAGACCTTTCTAACGGTACAAAACTTTAAAAGTCAGACATCAAATGAAAAAAATAATTATGAAAAAACTCAATTATAGGTACACACAGTGGTTTTCTGCATTTATCTCAGAGGTTAATCACATATCATTATAATTTTATTATCAGATTTATAGAATGTTTATTTACCTTTCTAACGATATGCAGTTTTGAAGATCGGGTAAAAAATGGTCGAGTTATGTTAGATTTCCCATACGTAGCGAAAGCCCAATTTTTAAAATATTTCAGTCCAACGCTTATCTTACTTGTACTGGGGTGTGTATATTTCTCAGTGTATTATTGGCCATTTGACCACAGCGTAGCTGGGATGATGTAAACAACTCGCGGTCAAGTGACTTTCCTGCAGTCTAATGCTGGTCTACCTGTACTGGTGAACTGGGGGTGTGTATAGTTCTCAGTGTATTGGCCATACGTGTCTGTATACCACGGCCGGGATGATGTTAACCTTTATTGGTTGTTTTACAAATGTAGGACACAGTTTATTTAGCTTTATAAAAAAGAGGTACAATTTCATATAAAAAAGTGAAAGGAATGATAGAAGAAGTAACAATAGCATTGTATGAAGCTTATCTAAGTGAGAAAACCGATGATGTTGCGGATGCAACTCTAGTTTTTTTTTTGTAATTTACCGCACGGTCTTGAAGCAATCGCAATTCACAGCTTCGTTAAATATTTGCAGTGCATCCTTTTTATCGGACATGTGTTAAATCGAAATTTTGCATCAGACGAATCAATAAATACAGACGTTACATTAGTAGTCTTCAAGTTGAGGAACACAAATGACCTATTTTTCTCACAAAACTAAACTACTGTAAATAATTTTTTTTTTTGACATAAAATTTCGTTGATTATGTACTTAAGGAAATTGCATAGGTATACGTTTATTCGTGGATATATGTTCTAGAAAATGTAAGTTGTATTTGAAGAACATATTTAAGTGGGGATTAATGTTCGTGGATAAAACCCTCCACGAAATAGACGAAAATAAGTGTCCCACGAAATAAAATGATTTCATAATAAGAAATGAGAAGTCTTAATGCAAGTTTTGCAGCGATCCAGTAAAAATAGTACTCAAGATATGAACCGGAAACTAAATGATATACTTACTTATTCATAATAAGATTACGAAAACAGATGGATATAATATCTATCGAGTTATTTAAATCAAAGATATCAAGCATCATTTGAGTGCAAACATATTAGAATACAGTATTTGGGCGCCGTGGTAACATATCAGGCTGCGGATCCGAAGGCTGTGGGTTCGAATCCAGTTTGAGTCAAGGATTAATCATGATTTTCTCAAGCGCAAAGTACTGGTCCAACTTATGAACCGTCGAAAGGGATTCGTTTAGTTATAAGAACTTGTTAAACGATCCGAAAACGGGCGGATGTATCGGAATATGGGTTATGCTCCTAAATTAGAGCTTTTAAACATCAGTCATAAAAGTGACTGTTTTGTATCATGCATTATTTAAAAAACATATGCATATCGACATTTGGATATTGACTGATAGAGTACACAACTAAAATAAAACCTGTTTTTTAGCGGCCAATTAAGGAATCAAGAGAAAGTGACCGCTTAACAGAAGTGATCGCTAAATGAAGGTTAAATATATAGCAAAATACTAGTTTGGTCATATCAAAACTCGACACTAAATGCAGGTTGACCGCTTGATTCAGGTGGCCGCTAAACGAGTTCAGTTGTTTTTCCTTTTTTCTTTTTTTTTTTTTTTTTTTTTTTTTTTTTTTTTTTCCAAGCTAATATAAGCACATGGACAATGTCATGAAAAATGTGGTCCAAATATCTAATGCCAATGACATTCTTAATATAAAGCATTTTCAAGCTAATGCTTTCATGAAATTGGTTTCTTTTAATATATAATTAAGTTCCACAGAAAGTACGATAGGAAATTATATGCAAGTCACAGCTAATATAAATGATTTTAAATTTAGGTTCGAAATCCTTGAAGCTTAGGTAATCAGTTTAAACCTAATGAATCTTTAATCTCAATAAAGCGTTTATCCATACAGATTTGTGTGTAATGCCCAAAGAGTTGGAAATATTGCATTTTAATAATGAAATTATGGAGTTGAACGAACAGCATAAATATGAAGACACGTAGCTTAACTGAATTTAAATGAAGAAGTTTATCCCCCGTGGCTGACTGGTTTGTGTCTCTGTATTACTCACGCAGGTTCGATACTTGTTGGGTGTAAGGATTTTTCTTGGCATTCTCAGGCGCGAAGTACTTGTCAACCAAGGAACCTTCGAAAGGGATTAGTATAAGTTGTAATAACTTGTTTCCCAATGGACCTAAAATAAATAAATCTAAACTAATGACTATCAATTAGATCTTCGCTGCTTGGGTAAGAATAATGATCCGAGAACTTAAGAATTTTCATTTGAAGCATGTCTGCTGGCTTATGGTAGGTAAGTAAGTTTACTAGAGTGTCTCTTCGCACGTCTATTTGTAATCAGCTGATGGTCGCCTTTTGACTGAAATACTGTCGTACGACGGCGGTCAAATCTAAGACATCAACAACTAATCTCTAATGTTTTTCTTCAAGCCGATAATGACTGTCTCTTGTTTGACAGCTGCTCATAAAACCGCGCAAGTCTCTTTTAAGATCGAACTGCTATCAAACTGACATTCCAACACGTTAACAAATATGACGTCATCAAAAGAGAGCATCCGGTTCCATTGTGATACTTTCATTATTGACAATTACATGCCCAGCAGGTGATCGTTCATCTTAACATGCGTCAACATTAAAGTTGTTCGCCTGAATCGTGGGATCAAATAATGCTTCGTTATCGGAGATGGATGTACGTCAGAGTTGTAACCACAACTTGCTGCACTTGAATTCGTTTAAAACATTTATTTTACGTCGATTCGGAAACTAGATCTTAGAGCTTGTAAATGTACTTCTTTCTCTCGACGGTTCCTGGGCTGTACAAGTTCTTGGCGCTTTGGAAAATAAAAATTTAAATTCAAATTAAAAAGAAATCGCGGGGAGTTCCCTCGGATCCTCAGTCCATAACTACACCCTTCTCACAGCTCCGGCAAAGCGCTTGCATTGTCACTGCCTACATTTTTTAAATATATCACCACCACCCCTAACCTGAACTCATGGATACGGCCCTGGATAGTGGATAGGTAACTGCAAATAAGATCTATAATGTCATTCTGAATCCTTTCGATTTCTTGCAAATCGTACCGGGTTTGATTCTTTTGCACCCATTAATGTTGACCACCTGCGTAGTCCGCCTGATGAAGTGTGAATATTACTCCAAAATGTTTGAAGTCAATATTTTGGTATCCCTATCCTAACGAATCATCAATAAATTTTTATCGGTACACATGTATGTTAATGCTGATCATCTGCGCATGCAACCTGACGACTGAGAGTAGATAAACAGTCAAAACTGTCTTAAGTGGTCAGTCAAGGTAACACGATAAAATGTCCGCTTTACAGAGGTTGTCGCTAAATGAAGTTTAAACATATAACAAAATGCTAGTATAGTAATATTATAAACTGACCGCTAAATGCAGGATGACCGCTAAATACAGATGACCGCTAATACAAATTCAACTGTATTCCTTTCCTAATGGAGCAAATATTTTTCATCGAACCACATGGTTATAATAATCGGACATGGTTCGAACCGCATGGAAATTTGATGCATAAGAAACCAATTACATGTCCAAACATTGCGTTGAATTACAAAAACGCATATTATGGAAAGAAGGTTGTGTTATAATTCACCCTCAACGCCCCGGCAAAGGAAAGTCAGGTTGCTACTATGATAAAACCTTCCACTTACCTTTCAGCAGGGCGGGGCTCTACCCGGGTGACTAAAATGTGTTACAAAGGTCCCGCAGGGTCATCCTCTATTTGAAATAAGCTGGACTGACATGTAGCTAAAGCTAGTTTACATGACGGATGCAGAGGGGGCGAGCTGTGCAATCAAACTAAGTATTTTGACTTGACTTGATTTGACTTTTTGAGTTTACCGTCGCTTCGACAGTATTTCAGTCATATAGCGACGTCCAGCTAATTACAAGTGGAGGAAGACTCCGAATGCACGAAGGCATTCAGGTAGAACTACCGACCTACCGCAAGCCAGCTGGAAGGCTTCCTCACATGAAAATCCGAATGACCCTGTCGGGATTCGAACCCACGCGATGAGGGACTGAGTGAGGGTTAAAGTCAGTGACTTTACTCTCTCGGCCACGGAGGCCCCCACTAAATATTTTCCCTATACAGTTAAATATTATAGAGTGCCAAACCTTATGTTCTGTAAACATGAACATATGCAATACCTATTATCAGTTTTTGACATTTTATAGAATCAAGTTTAGGAGCTAACACAAAGAAACAAAGTATTGAAATGTAATTCATATCATATCATAAATCATACAACAATTTGCATAATAAAAAATAGTGCATTGAATTAAAATGACGTGTAAAAGAGAAATATAACATACTGATCTTTACTGTGCCTTGAAATTACATAATCACATGATTTGCATAATCACATGACTGATTACAGTTATTGCAACTTTTGGACGTGTATATGCAATATAACAAAAATAATGTTCGTGCTGAGTTTTCAATTCTTATAAAAGTAAAACATGATTAGAGTTGAACCTGTACTAGTGGCCACCTGTATTTAGCGGTCAACCTGCATTTAGCGGTCAGTTTTAATATTACAATACTAACATTTTGTTATATGTTAAACCCTCATTTACCGACAACCTCTGTTAAGCGGTCATTTTTATGTGTTACATGTACCTTGACTGACCGCTTAAGACAGGTTTGACTGTATTTGGGTAGACTTTATAATTAATTGAAATGCATTTTTATTTTTTCTAATTTCATTTTGTTCGTTAACCTGTAAAAATAATGTAGACGTGTCATTATTTACCGTTTGTCCATTATTTTTTTCAGCCAGTGGAATATATTTTCTTTTCAGTCCAAATTCAAAGATTATATTCAGTATTTCCGCATTTTGCTCAGGATATGCGAAATAAAAGTGAGACAAACGGTTACATTCTTATAGTTCATTTCTACGAAAAGTACGGAACGTAACCCAACCCTGCGCTCTGCTTCGAATCGCTTGGGAAAGATTCTATATCAAAAATAAAAATAAAAAAACCCAAAAGTACCATACTTAATATTTAATACTTAATCGCCATCATACTGGAAGACATAATGCGTACATAGGGCCCGTTTCACCAAACTACGTATGAACAAAATTGACCGTAGTCATACTTATGTCTACTTATGTCAACTTATTTTGCTCAGTGAAATGGTGAGTAAGGTAAACTGGTCTTGGTGGCCGAGTGGTCAGAAGGTCCGCCTCGGGAGCGGTAGGTCGTGGGTTCGTTCGCAGGCCTCGACATACCAAAGCCGCTAAAAATGGTACTGGTATAGCTCCCTTACTTTTCGCTCATTATTTAAGGGTAGCTCCATGGCTTGTCGGCACGAAGTCAGGATAACGTGACTCGGAGTGGTATCATGCCACATGTCTACGGCGTGATAATGCAGTGTGGCAGCACTATATCTGTCTCAGATATAATTACATTGTCTCGAAAATGACTGAAATATTGTCGATGGAACGTAAAACCTGTTACACTAACAAACAAAGTAAGGTGACTCACTACATAGTTTTATGTCATTTTTGTATAGAAAAACTCATTTTCATACACGAAAATTTATTCCGAACAAAATTTATTAAAACAAGAACCAGATGATGACATATGCTTTGTTTCTTTGCAACACAGTGTTGCCATACACTAGTATCTACACGCCCACCTTTCAAATTACAGACAGACAATATTCTTTACAGTGTGAACGCCAAATTAACGAATCAATACACCAACTACGAGTTTTCCTGGTAATTGATCAATTCTCCGAGCTACTTATGAATGTTAATTGTTGCAATAAAGAGTTTTACTACAGCAAATCTTCTAATTGCAACATATTGGCCATCGGAATGCATTTCGTGGTCCCCCACACGGTGCAGACCAGCCGTGTGACATACCAAAGTCGTAAAAATGGTACTGGTATAGCTCCCTTGCTTGGCGCTAGGCATATAAGAGTAGCTCCAGGACTGGTTTGCATGGTGTCAGGATAATGTGACTGGGTGGGGTATCATGTCACATGTCTACGGCGTGATACTGCAGGGTAGCAGCGCTACTATCTGTCTTAAGTAGATACAGCTTCAAAAGGAGTGAAATACTGTCGGTGGGACGTTTAACCAAGTAAACAAACAAGCATGGTGCAATCTTGGAAAAATGGTTAGCTTCCTGAAATGAACAACTAGACCACATTGCCAAAGTGTGCTTTGAAACATTCACTACATAACCTTCAATGATGTGAAATAAAAAGTGTGAAACATGTGAAAATCGATATATATTATTGATAAAATGAAATTAGCAGAGTTGGTTATCTATGTAGGAACGATTCGAATATACGAGGCAAAATGATATGTAGGTTCGGGGTCTTTTACCCCATTGTACTTTTGTATCCGTGTGAGCATTAGCACGTTGAAATGGCATTTCCAAGTAAAGGCCCCAAATAGGTCTATACATCATTTTTAACGGCAACACAAGTGATGCAAACAGACAGTGTCTGGATAAACAAGTTACAAGACTCGCATGCATTTCTATATATATCATGGATGATTCAGTTATTGAAACTGGTATTTGAAGCTTTGTTACATTGTTGCCACTTCTGCTAACGATCGTATTCTTAAGATAGGAGCACAAAAATAAACACTGGCATCACATCTGTGGTAAATGCCACAGTCTTAATACATGTCACCTAACAGAGATCCGCAACATAGCTCTGACAAAGATAAAGAGCAAGTCAAGAGTAGCTCTCGTTAGGTAACGCATACGATTTTGTGACCTTGAAATAATGTTACCCCATATCAATTATAGAGTTTTCTCAGTTTACTGCCAATTAAACCAAATATGTATGTTTCTCATTCGGTCGCAGATCTCTTTTTTGAGTGATACTATAGAGCGTCTGTCTGTTAAGACTATGCAAGATGTTGAGCATCTCTGCGAGATCTCGTTCAAACTTTTTCGTCACGAGAAAAAACGTTCTTTCGGACCGTTTCATATCTCTGTTGAATAGGTATTTGTAAATGCATGAAGACTGTCGAAATCAAACATATTACAAATTCCGCGAAATTAAATGCTTACGAAAATTATTGGTTTAAAGGAATGCATTTCGACTTCAAAATTGATTTTAGTTAATTTATAATTTTAGATTTTCATTATATAAACTCCAGAACGTTTATGACTTTGTCCTACACCCCTTTCTTCTTATGCACTAGAGAACCAAAACTCGTGATCAAATCGACATCCAATATATAGAAATCGAGAAATTATTGTATATCATACAGTGTAGAGGGAAAGAATCTTCGGTCGAGAATCCCTTGAGAAAACATACACGAGACTCATCAATAATGAGAGGATCTTCATCGCATCTGGTAAGCAAAGCATTGATTATACGAGACAATATCTTAAACATCATAGAAGTGTCTTCAATAGTTACTTAACGGATCAGCCGGTATGTCGGAAATGCTAGCACTATTCTACTTTTAGCTTAAACTTACTTATAATGGGGAAACAATTATTTACAATTCAAACCAACCCCTCTCGAAGATTTCTAGACTGAATAAGTACTTTGCGCCTGGGAGATCCTTGCCCCAAACTGGGTTCGAACCCACAGCCATTAGATCCACAGTCGGAACGTTTACCACTTGACAACAGCGTTTTCTCACTTAATTCCGTTTCTAATATTTCATTTATCAGTATATTTTATACAGAGATGACTTGGTCACAATTTTATTTACTAAGTGTAGCAAATATATTATAACATCGGCAGTGGTCAAAACCTGATAACAAGTACATTTTTGTATGCCCTTTTAACACATAACCCTGCAGTTTATCCTTACAAAATACACTTTTTTAGAACATGCGTGTCATCCGTCACTTCTATTTCGAAATAAAAATGATAGAATTATTTTATTTTGAGTTTAAATAAATGTGTTTCCTTTTATGAAGTAAAGTAGAAGTTCAGAAAGCAAGAACATCTCTAAACGCCTTATTTTTGAGAATGATTTTTTTTTTTTTTTTTTTTTTTTTGATGCGGTTTAAGTCTGATAAAACTATAGATCAATACCGGCTTTCAAATTCGGTAGAGCAGTTAGAAAGTAAAGCAAAATCACCGCCAAAACACACGCCCTCGAAAACCGAAAAAAAAAGAGACGTAATTAAAGACGTATGCTACAGTAACAGGTTTTTACTATAAAGTCAAAGAAGGAAAATTAAAACAATAGGAGATAATTTTCTTAAACTTTGCATGATTATAGGGAATTACACAAGAACCCCCCCCCATTTTACTTTTGGTGTAATCAGCCCCTGAAAGTATATGTTTTTTGTTGTTGTTTTCTCGCATTAAGAAAATTCTCCCCGCTAGATTTAACTTTCCTTCTTTGTCTATATCGTAAAAAACTGTTATTGTAACATACGTCTTTAATTTCACGACGTTAACAGCGATCAACGGTCAAGTTCGTTATTTAATCTAACAAAAACTGATGCATGATTGTGTTAATCGCCCTCAAAAAGCTGGTAAATATAATGATCTTAAATATCAATCAATATGAAATGTTGCAAAAAACAACAACACTGTTTTGACTGTTCGCTTCTAAAAAACAACACATATTCGCAGGATGTGTGGTTTTAATTCAACTGGATCCTATCAAACAAAAACACCTCTATAATGAGTCACGCGTTTCTCACACTATTTCCTTCCTCTAGGGATTTGGATTTAATGAACATCGGAATCTTAAAATCACTTTACCAAAAAATAAAAAACAAACAAAAAGCACCCCAGAAAGCATCTGTTAACTTTCTTTTTGGCTCGTGCAGCTTATTTTTTTAGATAATAAACAGTCGCGTTACGGAATACAACGCACGTGATCCCTATCTCAAAGTCGAGGAATAAAAAGAAACAAAAAGCTATTGCCATATATCACAGTCTCCGTCTCTGTTGATCAAATAAAATAAATTTTAGAACCTCCATGTGTTTCAACAAGAAAACCATACACCATTTTACAAGTGATTGCCCTTAGCAATCCTGATTTTCATTTACATGGCCAATAAACTCTCCCAAAGTGAATTCACAGAATTGCGAAACTTTAACTTATTATTACTCTAAAGATTTCCAGATTCCAGTATTAGGGGATACTATTACTGGGGTAACAGTTTTATGGTAGACAAGGAAATTTCTTGCTGAGTTCAGCTGTTACCAATTTTTAGAGTGACTGTGACTTCCTGTTGGATATCAGACGTCCCATCGCAAAGGACTTGCGTTTAATGATACGGACACTTAAACTTGAGTTTTAAATG
>CM037789.1:34891123-34941123 GCA_021229015.1 Solen grandis
TTACCTAATTAACCTGTCCAGTGTTTAAATGTTATACACTTAAAGTATGCAGTTTCTTTCAGAAGTATAGATTTTATCAGAATGGCATTTGCTTTTCTTAAACTGATTTATTATTTATTAAAATCAAGTGTCAACCTCTATATTTTAGTACAGTGTACCACTCTAAACAAGATGTAGGTTCTGACCTTGACAGCTTGTTCTTACTTCCTAATTAACCTGTCCAGTGATTGTAATTGTTTCTCATGTCTGCCATGTGGCTCAGTTTCTTTCTGTTATTAGAAATAAGGCGATATTATAACGAAAGAAAATCTATGTTTGATTCATTGATTACACCGATATTACTATATGGGTCCAATGTTATGGGGAATTTACGAGTATAAGGAGGTTGATAAATTGCATATTAAATATCTTGAAAAAATCATTGGAGTTCGCCAGCAAACACCAAATAATTCAGATTATGGAGAGTTAGGGAGGCTCCCGCTATCTGTAATAGCAAAAAAAGTAGCGCTTAATTTTTGCTAAAGATAAAAAGTAGCTAAAATTCATTTATTCATAGTATGTACTTTGTCAGCTGAATAAAATTAATGGTAAATGTTGGGCTAAACAGATTCATGCAATGCTTGAAAGTTTGGGATTAACTTTTATAAGAGAACATTTTAATTATATTTCATTCAATACTTATCTAGCAATATTTAAGCATCGTATTCGTGATCAGTTTATTCAGGTATGGAATACATCTATTAAATCGATGTCCAAATTGCATTTTTTTGTAAATTCAAATCTTCCTTTTGTTTGGAAAAAATATATTGTTCATATCAAAAATGATGAAATCGAAATGCACTAAGTTGTTTAGAGTAAGTTCACATTCTCTTGAAATAGAAATTGGTAGAGTTAGTGGAATAGGTATCATCTTTATGTTCCTACAGTTTTTAGGTCTTATAGTTTTACTAAATGTTTTTGCAAGATTGTAAATGATATTTTCATCATGAAGATCATTAATTAGTTTAAAATTATTGAATTAAATAATTAAGGGTCAAAAGCCCTTTCTTTCCTCTACAATATAAACTTATGTAAACTATTTTATATCTTTATGCAGTTCTATGTAGAGTTTAGTAAAGAATATACTTCTATTCTACTTCTAAATAAATACAATTATGATTGTTTTTAGATTCATGAAAAAAAAGTCCATGTCCTTAAGGAAATTAAGATTAAGTAAATGATACATGGTAACTTATCTTAAAAGAATGGAAGTACATTATTGTTAATGCACTATAAAATATAATTTGGTTCATACTTTTATTGCTGTGGATTCGTACCTCTATAAAGCTAAGAGAGTATAAGGTCATTCCCAAATTTAAATATATTGAAATAGTAGTTTTGAAGAATTGTATTAAGGTTTCTATAAGTAAAGGTTTTTCTTATAAAATGAAATAATTTCTTGTATACTACGTAATTGTAACAACACAATTTATGCTTGGCATGAATAAATGCTGCCAAATTTATATCGGACCTCTCTCTGATGAATTTACAGTCGCTTCACCGTTACGTCCTGTCGAATACAATCACTATCATCAGCAACAACAACATCACAACCCTGAAATCAAATCATCAAATACATAAAGTTAAATTTTATGAATAATATGAAAAATGACACTTTTCCCAGAATGTATCAAAATGTTTCCGCAAAATAACCAGCTTGTGTCTATATTAAGAACATACTTCTGAATAGGTATGGTGTTAGGATGAACATTTCTCGGAACATGGCGGAGTGTCAGTGCTCTCAATTCATTCGGAGTCTTCAGTTACATGTAATTACTTGGACGGTGCCATATATAGTCTATATGGAGAATCGACAATATTCACATAGTGTTATTTCATATATCAATGAATTAAAAATACACAGGAACAAGAAATATCTTTAAAAAGATATTCGGCGTAAGAAAAAATAACAGCACAGATATGAAAGTTACAGAAAGTAAAAGTGTTACAATATAATATATTTAATATAATAATGCTGGCAAGTTTTAAATGGTCTTTGATTTTAAAATGATTATAGAAAACGTTTTGTCGCTAAGTTTAGGAAATGCAACATTCTAGCCATTAAAAAAAAGGAAAGAAAGGAATAAATGTAATATAAGCAGAACTTTAAAAAAGTGCCATCAATGGGACTCGATCTCTGGGCCCTTAGTTTAGCAAACGATCACTTAACCATGGCTCATGTTAGCCAACTTATACACTGCGGGTTTTGTGACTTAGAGGGATGAGACCTCTATCAAGGTTAACTACGGTTTCTAAAGACTCACACGTGTTTAATTTTTCAACTGGGTGGTATTTATGTTTAAATTTTTCAACTGGATTTTTTCATGTTTACATAGGTAGATCAAATTGCTATTTGCCAATTGACAGTCATGCAGAAAGATATACAACCTGAAACTCTCGTTTTACGATGGAATATCCTAAAAAAAAGTTATGAAAAACCATAAAACGAGTGCTTTTTCGAACTCTTCGGTTGTTAAACAAGATTAGATTAGTTCAAGAAATAGGTCAAAATCCATTTTATACAGCTTACGCCTAAAATATATAAATAATCACAGGTGTTCGGCGCAATGTCCCATATAAAAAAAAAATATACTCCTATTCTCTACCAATAGAAAGGTGGCCAACTCTTGCGTAACTTGGCCATACATCGCTCCGCTTTTTGGCCCATTACGACGTCAAATATGCACCGATTTTTATAAATTCAGCATGAATCGATGCGTAAATGATTTATCTTGCCAAATATCACATGCACCAGGCATTTTTGTATGAAATGGCCCGGTCACAACGCTTGAAACATGACAAAAACCTTACTCGTATGCGATCTGACTCTCTCGAATCGATAGAATCGACCAAGATTTGCTGACAACATGCATGCAATAAACCATTTAAATGAACAAGAACTGAAAAATCGCATGCAGAAACTTTTCCACGAACAATTACCTCCGGTCACCAAGTTGTACATAAACCTAGTCGCATCCCGTCGGCAGATTTCCTTCGCGATCATTCAATTGTTTATCAAGTCGGCCATGTTCAAATGATGACCCGGAAGTGGAGAGCCCTGAATATACTGGTTCCCAACTCGTCATGAGGTAAGTCTATGAACCGGGATCCAGTTTCCCGGGGTTTTCAAAAATTCCGTGCAGACGCTAGAATTGTGCTTTTTATGAAATTACACATTGAACTTATTCTTAATCTTTCAAAATGGCCATTGTTACCTGGTAATTCATGAAATTGTGTTTACTAAATATGTTCATCCACATATTAATTTCTTGATGAAAACTTAAATGATGAAGTATATGTAAAATGACCAAATCATTGTCCACTTACTCAAGAGAACAACTCAGAACTGAACTCAATCTTACCCGCCCCCCAGGATTTCAGCTATCTCATCTACACACACATGGTCTATCTAGAAGCAAAACAATTTGGATGATAAGCCTAGATTCATGAATTAACCTTGTATATTTAAGCTAAAGTATGAAGACAGAATGGAAAGATTTGGAGAATTTTAAACTAGTTGATCTATATCAAATCACCCATAGATTTATTTGTGTACATAGAGAATTAACATTTGAAGACTTTTGGGAAAAATCATTTTATTCCATAGACATAAAACTTGAGTATATATTTTTCCCACATATTCACATATAAAGCCTGATCTGCAGAAGGCCATAGTTAAAACTTATCAAATTTAATTGTGAAATCCTCATTTCCAGACCAGTGAGGAGCAGCAAACAGCATAAAACCTGATCAGCACACAACTAACTGCAGACTCATCAGGTTTTAAGCTGTTTGCACAGGTCATGATGTCCTCTATGAGGGAAAGAGTTAAGTATTACTAAAACTACTAAAGAAATAATTAGATTTATTGTTGGGATCATGAAATGACTCATAAACATCATTAGATACAATGGTAAAACTTTTAATGCTTTTCTCCCACTGCAACAGAAGTCATGACATTTATAACTGCAAAGTAAAAAAAAAAATGGTGCAACTATATTTAATGAAGGATTTTAAATTACACAAATGTAACAGTTGACAATCTCCTTATATTATGACAGAGTGAATTTTCAGGTAAACAGTGGAATCAATGAACTCCAACCCAACTCTATACTATAAGCTGAGAAAAGTATCCAATTTGCCAGGATTCATAATGATATATATTTAAATTTCCTGAATATATTTTTAGTTAAGTCAGTGAAATTACAAATAAATCTCACACAAAAACTCATCAATATGAAACATGCATCTTTTATTGGCTTTATTAAAAACACATGTTTAAAACCATACTGTAAAAATTCAGAGCAGAAGAAACACATTTTATACAGGCTCATTGTTCAAAATACAAAATGTTTTTTAAGGATAAACTAAAAAATTTTAAAGGTAAAATCTGTAAGTTCAATATTGTTACAAATATGACAGAGCTATAAATATCATAAGATTACAGAATGAGTTATTAATAAGAAGTATAATTATGATCATGAAGTATATTTAATGTCCTTAGTATGTACAAATGCTACTTCATATGCAGATTTGTTATAGTTTAGGGGTTGAAAGGATATACCAGTAATACTGTAAGTAATTACAGTTGGGTGTTTATTGGTAACAGATATATCTAGGAGACATTAAGCTAGACAGTAAAGAAGCCATTAATTATTGTAATGTAATGCTAATAAATAGCAGAGCTACTAAAGGAAACCTTTGGACCTTAATATCAAAATAATGGTGACAGACAAAAAAAAATGTGTTATAAT
Organism: Solen grandis; assembly: GCA_021229015.1. NCBI lineage: Eukaryota > Metazoa > Mollusca > Bivalvia > Adapedonta > Solenidae > Solen > Solen grandis. The sequence continues at coordinate 34,895,917 of CM037789.1, forward strand.
GTTATATGGTTGGATAAAAAAGTGATAAGGGTGGGTGTGGTAGAAAGAAGGATGATAAGGAAGAATAGGAAGGGAGTTCTGAAAAAAAGAAAAAGGTGCACTCTCTCTCTCTTTGACATCCATTCACTTTCTTGATAGGATAGAGAGTAGGAATGGATGTCATAGAGAGAGGTTAGCAGGAGGATGAGCTTAAGAGGAAAGACAGCTGCACTTAGAAAACATAGAATGTACATGGAACTATGAATATAAATGAATATTGATGACATAAATATTAATAAAGAGTGAAACACTAGCCAAGTGTCATGTGATAACTCCATCCCAATGATAAAAAAATGACAGCATTTCATTGTTAAAAAAAATTGAAATTATCAACTTTTGCAGGATGTAATAATCAATAGGTAAAACATGAGCTTGAAATCAAATGCATTGTTTTGGGTACATGGCAATAAAATCCATAATAATTACAACTTATAAATATACCTTTTTTCCTTTCAAAAAAATGAACAAATTTTGGTTAAAAACTTTTTGGATGCAACAGAAATTGGTGGCCAGAGAGAATATCCTCTGTTGACAAGAATTGGTTTGCAAAGCAACACTGCCTTTAAATCCAAGAAACTTAAAAAGAGATGGGTCATTTGACTTTAAAACATTTTGATCAGGCAAAAGAATGTACCTTCTGAGATATTAAGTCAATAAACTGTTGCTTTTGAAATTTGGAAGTGAAATGGAATGCTGTGGGAAAGTTTGCCTTATGATCCATTGAATGAACTTTTTAAAACATAGGTCATATATTGTTTCAGCTTAGATCTCATAAACTCCACTATACACTGTGGTTTTCCAGGAGTCTTTTATAGAAAATAAGAACTATTGAATCACATTTTGATAAAAAGACAGTCACTTAATTTATTGGGCATTGTAATACATCATGCTATATTTAGTTTTGCTATATTATGTGTTAAAATTAACACTCCACTATGATGTCAATGCATTACCCTTTATTTAAAGAATAAGTTTGCTAATATTATTATTTATTAAAATAAATATGACATAGTAATATATCATTTTTTTTTTTAATTCAACATGGCATAGCCTTGTTTGAAAAAAAAAATGAAGCTATGTTGGAGTCTAGTTCTGTTGGTATGATATTACATAAAATTCCTTTAGCTCAGTCCTGAATCTGCCACACATCCTTTTTTTAAATACTGGATTAATCATATAAATCTACACACTAAACACCACTGAGCAGTATGTAATTCATATAAAAAATGTGGCTTATCAAGCCACTTTCTGCCCCACTGAATGATTCATTCATATCCAGGTTAAGTGCTCACAAACAAAGAGCACAATCATGTTCTTTTATGTATAATAGGTCAACCATTCACCATGTGCTTCACACTTACAATAACTGGATAAGCCAGTATATATAAACATACTTGACTGACAGTTTAGGAACTGTCCATTGGGGTACAGTATCTAGATCTCTTTTGATAACCAGTCCTATTGCCCAAGGTTTCAGAGATACTGCCCTTGAATTGTTAGAATGACCAGATGGTCATATTTTGTGATAATTAATGTTCTTGTTATGTATTTATCATGCATCCAGAGGATGGATTCAGCTGCTTTTTACACACATTTTATTGACAGTCCTTACAGAAAAACTTAGCCTTTTTTTTCTGGAATGACTTCCATTTCCTTGTGTTTTTCAATCCAGCACATGCCCTGTGGAACCAAGATTCACATTTGTCACATTGGATCCACTCTGGTTCTTTCTTGGCTCCTCCACACAATGCACACTGTCCATCTTCTTCAGACTGGCTTTCCTCTACTCTCTCATGTGATGGTCCCGCTGTCTCCTCTGTAGCAATTGTTGCAGTATGAGATGGTCTTTTTGCAGTCTTTTCTCCTGTTGATACTCTTACCTGCTTTCTATGAGCCATTGTTTTGTTAACTTTTAAGCTATCTAACACATCTTTCCTAAATTGATTAAACATAACTAAAAGAAACAATTTCACCATCTGTTTGTATATAAGTTCAACTTGTGAGACTTGTTTATTTATATCTTGAAGCACATCTGAAACTGACATGCTTTCAAAGTCTTCCACATGCTGACTTTGATCTCTATTGAACACACTATTCAAGAATGATTCATATAAATCTGTGGATGACATAATTGACCTTTGGCATTCTTCAAACATTTTACTACCCATTTCGTTTAGATTACTACTTACAAGTAAACTGAGGCACTTTTCTGTTAATTGAAGAAAAAACCAGTATAACGTATCTGGTATGTTTGTCAGTCCTCTTGTAACATTTTGCCTCCTTGACACATCCAGTAAAGATTCTGGCTCCTCTGTTGAAGAGACCAGAAACTTTTCTTCTTCTCTAAGTCTACTAAGTATTTTTGATGCACATTTTGCATCTTCGTATGCAAGCTTATCAGTCTCACATGTAGAATACCTGAGGGAATTCTTCTTTAACACAGTTTGATGCTTGACTTTAGCAACACAATAACCTCCAATATATCTCACTCTTGCACGAGAGGCCTTCGTCATTGTTCTGTGAGAATGTTGTTCACCTGAACTTAACACTTCTTTGGATCTTTGAACAACAATAAATTCCCTTAATTTAACAGATATATTAAAGCAAATATGCTTGTGATTATCTGTGAACATACCTTCATCCTTGAATAATTCTAAGCAATTAATTTTGAAGTCAATGCTATTCAAGTGAGAGTGAACTGTGGAGTAGAACTCACCTAGACCCCTTGAACTACAAGGCTGAACATTATCAAATAAAGTTGATAAATATGAATACTCTTTCTTGCAAAAATTTTCGTATTTGTTTAAGTTTATTTCAGATAATATCCTATTCACCTCATGTTGACTTTGACTAAAAGCATTTGGAAACTTTAATCCCTGAAGGATCTCGAAAATATTCAATATTCCTGGCAGTTGTACATTTTCTACTTCACCATTATCAATCTCACTTATTAATTTGTTAAATTCCTCATCAAATTCTTCACATAAATCTTGCTCATCTGTATCCTGGCTTTCATTCTGTTCAGCAGGATCAATTTGTGCACAGTCCTTGAGAGAGACAACATCTGGGTCTACTCTTGCCCTGTAAACAAACAAAACTCATGTTAATATGATGCTCTCTCTCTCTCTCTCTCTCTCTCTCTCTCTCTATATATATATATTTATGTGTGTGTGTGTGTGTGTTTACTGTCCCTGTTGGCTAAATGCCTATGATGCCAGAGGTCATAGGTTAGAAGCCTGGCCGTAACATACAATATAACAAGGTAGCTCTGTTGCTAGTTACTCAGTATATAAAGGTAGTTCCATGACTGGTTGTATAAAGCCTCCTTGGCCAAGCTGATAAAGTTGCTGACTCACAACTGTTTGTTTGAATCCCAAAAAGGGCCGTCCGGATTTTGCAAGTGAGGAAGCCTTCTAGCTGGCTTGTGGTAGGTCAGTGGTTCTACCCGGGTGCCTCTACGCATTTGGTGTCTTCCTCCATTTTGATAAGCTGGATGTTGCTATATAACTGAAATACTGCCGCGGCAATGATAAACTCATTACAACAACATGACTGGATGTGTAATAATGTAATATGGTGTGGTCTACTGCATAGTTTTGCAACATTTAAACTCCACTTTTGCAATGCAAATGAATATACATTTTTTCAACTGAATTTAAACTATTCCATTTTATTTATTTATTTTGTTAGGTTAATGACTCGACTGAAGGAAGACCCAACAAAGGAGATGGAATTCAACCATATCATGGATGCTATTGACTTTGAAATAAAGGAGTCTGGGGGTGAGGATAGTGGCAAAAGACGCATAATAATTGAACATCTGAATGCCCTTTATCCTGACGTGAAAAAGGAAAGGCGCAAAGCTGGTGGCACAACAAGAACATTCTACAAAGGAATAGCATTAAAGCCATTAAGCCCTGAAATTCAAGGCACAGGAACAATTAATTCATTACAAGAATTTATACCTTTCATCCTTGAATTAGGATTCACACATGTTCCATCTGAAAACCAAAATGAATTAACTTGTACCGTTGAAAGTGGTTACATGGTGAACAATGAACCAATATACAAGACACTGACCTTTTCCAAAGATGGTTCATACTCACTGAGAATAGGGTCCAAAGAAATTGATTTGAAAGGTTTATACATTGAGAAAACATTCAGTCCAACAAGAGAAAGTATATCAGCTGTTTGTGACATCATAAAAAAAGTAAGTTTGTGTGAAGGAGTTACCATTAATAAAACAGTGACAATAACGCGATTTCACACAGTGGAACGAATGAATGTAAATGGTGAGGAAAGAAGAATAGTTAAATCAATTTTATGTGACAAAGTAATCAATTTTACATCTGTAACAAAAAAATGCAAGAAATGTAAACGAATGACTATGAAAACCCAAACATGTATTGAAAATATTGACCCCAAAAATAAAGCTAAAGGAGAGGCAAATGAAACTGCAAAAGGTGGCACCAGTAATAATAAGAACAATCAGAGTATTAAAGATCAGATAAAGGACATCATGCCAGGGGCCACAGACGATACAGTTGAATTTGTGTTAAGTCAATCCATAAATTCAAACAGGGACCCAAGAGGTAGGCGGTGGAGTGAGAAAATGATTTCTTTGTGCCTACAATGGTACAGCCGCAGCCCACAATCATATGAGGCTGTCCGTGTGGCCAAAATGCTGGTTTTGCCATCCCCCTCAACACTAGTGATATACAAAAATAAAGTCAAACATGACATTGGGTTCAATGATAATGTACTGGAATGGATGCACCAAGAAGCAACTCGCAAAGAGATACCAAGGGATGGCTGGATTGGAGGAATTATTATTGACGAGATGTCCATCCAGTCTGATATCCAGATAAGTAAAAGTGGGGATGTTGTTGAACTAACTGGCCTTCTTGATATTGGTGAAGAACCCAATGCATGTCACACCATACGGACAAGAAAAAATGAAAAGCCATTAGGAACACATGGCCTTCAGTTCATATTTTTAGGCATGACTGGATTTAGGTTTCCATTTGGGCATTTTATAACTGATGGTATACAAGGTCCAGAATTGTACTGTATCTTCTGGGAAGCTGTTGACAAACTAAATATGATAGGATTCAGAACTTTGTATACTTGCATGGATGGGGCCCAAAGTAACAGAAACTTTATGAAATATAACCTAGGAGAAAATAACAAAACCTTCAAAACTGCATGCCCATGTTATTCTGGTGACATTATATTTACAATGGATAGTTCACATGTTTTCAAAAAGATAAGAAATAACATTTTGAAAAGTGGAATTCTTAACAATTGTAGCAGACTATTAACATTACCATCTGGACATACCATTCAGTGGCAAATGCTAGTTGACTGTTTTAAGTGGGACAAAAGTAATTCAGTCCAACTACACAGGAAACTCACCAATGAACACATTTTCCTTACCACTCATTCCAAAATGAGGAATCACCTTGCTGAGGAAGTACTAAACACAGACATGTATCATACAATGACTGAATACAAGATGTACCTAGGTAGTAAGGGGGAATTCTTGATGGAGTCTTAGAGCTGTTGAGCAAAACATCAAAACTGATAGACATCTTTCATGACATGAGACCTGTCACTCAACAAAATGATGAAAGATTGAAACAGCTAAAAGAAATAAGTGAATGGTTTATTAAATGGAGACAATTTGTGACACAATCTTCACAAACTTCAAAAAACAAGTCTAAGCAACTTATGTCATATCAATGTTTAGATGACATTCAGTCATGTATCATTGGATTTATTGAGATTTGTGACAGCATGCTGAGGCAAACAAAGCATATTCATGTAACACCAGCATTGATTAATTCTGACGTGGTTGAAAATGTGTTTAATCAACAGCGCTCTACTTATAATGGAGCAAACACCAACCCAAATGCCTTACAATATCGCCGGACACTCAACAGCATCATTCTAGGACAAAATTCTGTGTCTATAAAGGCAAATGCCGGAAAAGGTCGAGATGCAGCCATGCCGTTTAATTTTTCGATGAAAAAAGAGCAGCCACAAATCCCACATAAGAAAAAAAAACTAAATTAGGTATATTTTCTCACCTTTTATGCTTCTTACAGCAAGAGAAGTCTGGCTCCAATTTTCCCAGGTCAGTTGATGACATGGTGTAATTTCTCACCTCCAGTGATTGTTCTGGGCAGACCTTTGGTGTGAAATTAATCACCCTTAAATTGTCACTTGTCTGTACTCTGCTCATGGCAACACCAAGTTGCCCTGGTTTGTAGATATCTCTACAGTCTATCTCTACCCTGAATAGATAAATGAAAAATATGATGATGATGATGATGATGATATTTGTAAATTGAGTGTTTTAATTACATTGATACATGCTAATCTTAAGTTAGGTATTTGTTATGTTTAAAATCAATGTCGCTACAGTAAGACCCAGTAAGAAGTGTTTTTGTACTTTTTGTATTAAAATTTTGTAGCTAAGACTGCCCGGCCCGGATTCGAACCCGATGTTACAGTTTGACACCGCAATGCTCTAACCACAGAGCCAAAGAGTCGACTTCTTGATGCAGTTATCAGAGATTGAATATAAACCGTAACAACAATTTTTTACATTATGTAAAATAAATTAATATTTTTTTTACCTATCAAGTGTCATTCCTTGAGATTTGTGAATAGTCAGACTAAAAGCTGGTTTTAAGGGATATTGCTCCCTGGTAGCCCTCACACTGTTGGTTTTGGGATCAAAGACTGCAATGAAATGCAAACTTCCTTTTATTTACCTGGAAACATATTAAGTATAAGAAGATGGACAAAAAATAAAGCAATCAGGCAAATTTGGGAAATATATATTTAAACTGAAACATTTTAAAATGTTTCCTTCAGGTCCTGCAAACTGTAATAAGTTGGTGGAATTTCTCCTACTTAAGTTCTTAGAATTAGTCTAATTTCTTTTTTAAAATATTTTTTATGGAAGGAAATTATTTAAGTAATCAGCATTTTAGTATTAAAAATAATTATCAAGCATGGCAATAACAGAACAAAACCACTGTTACCACTTGAAGTATAAACAATGAACATATATAAATACTTGCATATACATCAATATACTGTATGAGTAATTGAGTATAGCATATAGCTAGTTTATACAATTTATTAAGAGAGAGAGAAAAGATAAATACTAATTAGGTATTTAGAATATCAGTAAAATTATTGTAGGTAACAAACCAATGATAATATATGTCATCACTTACTGTCAAATTTTACTCTCTGGACTGGAATGTGTTCTTTCACAGACGGGAAATCAACAATAATTTCACTGTTTCCAAGCTTGAAGACTGTTCCAAGTAAACCATTTACAAGTTTGTTGGAAAGGTTTCGAATCAACATAACTGGAATGCCTTCTTTTAACCATAGCTTCTTTGGTGCCATTATTTCCCGAAGATATTTTGTTTCTCCAGTATCTGATGAGACATACTGAAACAGTTCCCCGGGGAATTCCATTATTTTGTCTCTATTATAGTCATCAACAAGTTCATTTGTTGCAAACAGCTTGATAGAATCACACACAATAGGCCTGGATAGTTTCTTGACAAATGATGTTGTATCAGAAGACAACATGCCAGTTGACACTTCTTTAATAGCTTTTATAAGCTTACTTTCACTGTGCCTTACAACAGTTTTAAGTATAATTTTATGCGGGAAAGTCATATCAAATAATTCACTTTCAAAGCAGTACTTGCCTTCTTCATCATACCTCACATTTGGTACTGGTTGAAGTTGACCAAAGTCTCCAACAAGAATAACTTGAATTCCACTTATTTTTAATAGAATTAAACCTCATTTAATGTTTCAAAGAACTTCTGGCTCATCATTGACACTTCATCAATAATCAAAACTTCTGTATCTTTTATTCGATTCAAGACATCATTGTATTTTGGGTTGTGACAAATAACGTTCTTGATTTCAGATGCTTGAAATCGACCGTCACCGATTTCAGACCACCTGTGAATGGTCATGGCGTTCAGATCTTTGTACACGGAACAAGCAATGCCAGTTGTACATGTCAGTGATATTGTCTTGCCTTTTTCATAGAACATTCTATACATTGAATTTACAAGAAAGGATTTTCCAGTCCCGGGAGCTCCCAAAATGACCACATTATGACCATTTTCAACAAATGACAGCGCGTTTCTTTGGTCAGCGTTCAGCGACATTTTACCGTGTAAAACGCATGACGTAAGTTCGGGAAACTGGATCCCGGTTCATAGACTTACCTCATGACGAGTTGGGAACCAGTATATTCAGGGTTCTTCCACTTCCGGGTCATCATTTGAACATGGCCGACTTGGTAAACAATTGAATGATCGCGAAGGAAATCTGCCGACGGGATGCGACTAGGTTTATGTACAACTTGGTGACCGGAGGTAATTGTTCGTGGAAAAGTTTCTGCATGCGATTTTTCAGTTCTTGTTCATTTAAATGGTTTATTGCATGCATGTTGTCAGCAAATCTTGGTCGATTCTATCGATTCGAGAGAGTCAGATCGCATACGAGTAAGGTTTTTGTCATGTTTCAAGCGTTGTGACCGGGCCATTTCATACAATAATGCCTGGTGCATGTGATATTTGGCAAGATAAATCATTTACGCATCGATTCATGCTGAATTTATAAAAATCGGTGCATATTTGACGTCGTAATGGGCCAAAAAGCGGAGCGATGTATGGCCAAGTTACGCAAGAGTTGGCCACCTTTCTATTGGTAGAGAATAGGAGTATATATTTTTTATATGGGACATTGCGCCGAACACCTGTGTAAATAATAAGGTACGCAACTCCTGGATGGGCTTATGTAATGCTAAAATCACTTTTGCACGGTTGGTGAACAACCTCTGAAATGTGCAAGGAAAAGATCACGCCACATATTGCTGGGTATTCATCTTGGTTAATAATTATTCAGCTAGTTAGAAGGGAGTTGATCGTTGTTGGAATAGGATAGCCATGACAGTAAGTGTGGTATCAAACTGAAAACTGATAATCTATTTTTTATATACATATTGCATTTAGTATTTAATGTAAATTACAATAAGGGAAAAAACATAAGTTGTCATTAACACGATCATGATGTTTATATGTTGTTGGTAATTTGTATGTTGATAGAGACACTTTATGTGTATATGTCACAACAACAATAACAACACGATGACGCAAATCTGCTCAGTATAATATAAAAAAAACTATGCACAGAGACTTTCGTGGAGTGGGGGGCTAATTTTGGTTGAATGCCTCTATGGTTTCTTAACTTTACGAAAATCCACCGTTTAGTAGACATCCCGTAATTTTAGGCGTGACTCCACTACAATTAATCCTGACAAGCCGTAGTTGTTCTTATTTAAACTCAAAACATAGATATATTTGGACCATTTCGTATACATTTGTCTTCAAAAATATGAAGGAAAAAAAATGAATTAAAAAACGAAGGTTCTCAGATAAGAAATAAGGCTCTAATCCTGCAATAGTTTACTGATGGATGGATGATATTAAGCTCTTTTTAAGATTTAAACACAAGACATGGCAGACATCTTCTCTAAATGGCGTGTAAATACAACAAGGTTTATTTTGCCTTTATACCATATTTAATAAAAAAAAAATGCGTCTTTGAACATAAATTTCGTTTTAAAAATGAAACTAATTATTTAAACTGGCACGAAATATATTGTTAGTACCTATAATTCTGAGTAATACTCTGATAAATAGCGGTGATGCTAAGATATATTGGATTTTTTTTTAAAATTCATTTTTTTAATAATATGAAAAGGGTACGTAGTGTCAGAAACGAAATTTAAAGTCAGTAAAATGAATAATGTATGTTCAAAAATGTTGTGAATGACTTTGTAATGTTAACATAATTACAGATACTTTCTAATACCGAGTGGCTGTTACAGGATATAATTATATATTTAAATGTAAATTGAAATGTTTTCGTACAAATTATCCTAAATCCTGCAGAATCCACTCTCCATTTGTTTTGATAGCTGGGAATATTTTTGGCAAAATCAGATTATCAATGATGATTTTTTTCTATTTATATTACAATTGTATATTTATACGAGCATGTATATTGTCTGACGAGATACATGTACTTGTATAAGGCAATAAAATATATTCTGATTCCGGTGAATGTCTTAATCTCTAATGAAATACTTGCACATGTCTGAAAAAAAAAAATTTGTCAAGGTAATGATTTATGTCAACTTGGTTAAGAACTCGGGTATTCAATAAAACAGGAATGTTGGAGTACGTTTCTACCTAAAACCAAATAAATAAATAAATAAATAAATAAATAAATATTACTTAGCGGTAATGGATGATGGTGGAAAATGGACCAGATAACAGCTTTTATTTGAATGAAATATACTTCCAACTTCATTCAGTAAATGCTTTGGGACAATTTTCACCCGTCATCTACGAATATCCTAATTCCGGTGCTGTAGATTGGCTCCGCATTAATCACTGCCACACTGAGTTACCACGTGATCATGGTGTGTACCAATAGTCACGCTATTGATCATGATATGCTAGATATTTTTACTGCATTGATGTGTGTGTGTGTACTTTGACAACATGCTGTATTGTATACGTTTGAATAAAGTATCTGTTGTGTTCTGCTATTGATTACCTGTGATTTAGCTGAAACCCATTACATTTTCCAACTCCCTGTGGCAGAAATATGTTGGATATTGACAAAGAGCATGCCGACTTAATATTGAAACTGTGTATCGTTCATATTCAGTCAATTGAAAAGATGTTTGGCTTAGATATTTAAAATACAACTGCTATTTAAAGTATAATTACCATATGTTTAATGTATGTGTGTCACCACGTGTGTGAAGTGTGAGATATTGAGGCATTAGCATATCAATCGAAGGGAGGAAATAAGACAGATAACGATTGAGAGAGAGGGAGAAAGAGAGAGCACAGAAATGGAGTGAGTCACTCTGTCCCGTATTTGGGGCATAAACCTAATGATGGTGACGATAATGATATCACGTTGAAGGGACTTTATCCTTGACTCATTTACATAATGGCTGAAACTTGTTTGAACTTAATTCTTTTATGTTGATCTGAAAACAAGCTCTTTCAGCATATAGGAGGTTCCTGAGTTGGACATGTACTTTGGGACTGGGAGGGTCATGATTTCTTTTTCAAGTTGGAATTAAATTTGAAATCCCCACCCCGCATATTAAGCTCATGTGTACAACCTAGGACCCGTATTTTGAAATCCTCGGTATCTCAGTACTGGTTAGTGTGCCATTGAAAACTTATCAATTCGTTTTCTTCCGCGAAAAAAAAATATCCTCTCGAGACACTTACTTTCATTTTGTCTTTTGATATGTAATTCCGTGGTATATAGATCTTTTTTTGTTGTGTAAAGTAAAACAAATAAATAAAAAATAAGAAAATCAATCAATCAATCAATCAATCCATCATATATTAAATATTGTATATATACTGTAATAAACACAAGGTCCAATTCAGAAAAAAATGGATGATTGATTGTAAAACTATCAAATGAGATATACCTAGAGTCATTCGCCTACGCGATATTGGTGCCACTTTTTAATGAGCCAGACGTGCATGCGCAAACTGCGAAATGCTCATGCGAAAAGTGATGGTTAGTCTCCACCTTAAATTGACAACATTTTTGGAAAAAATATCGCAAAGGCATATATAGTCATTTTCAGACAAATGTTCATGTCCTGCGTCATCCTCGTACACGTATTTATCTGTTTTCCTCACGTAAAATACTCCATTCAACTAGTTTAACACCTACATACCACCATAAAGATTAATTTATTTGCTCTCAAGTTCTCTAGATATGAATCCACGAAACGAGTCCACGGAATATTACATTAACTCAAATGTTAAGAAAGTAATAATCTTACAGAGTGGTCATTTTAACGCTATATGGCGATATTATGTTGTTACCACATACATGTATATATACTCACGTTGTCACCATTCATAGAGAGTGAACAAACAATGTTAACGGACAATACAGTAACATTGCGAAATTCGAGGAGGGATGTCCCCAAAATCGTGTCGATTCAAAGTATACTTCCATAATACGAAAAACGATTTTACGAGCGTCGAGCCTTGTTCGAGGTACATTCCAAATCCCGCTTTGAACTCCATTGTGTTATACAAAAAGGGATACGCTAAAGAGAAAGAACTCCGAATCTCGGAATTATCCCGTTAAAAAGTCTCGTTTTTTTTTTTGTTTTTTTGTTTGTTTTTTTAAACCTTGCTATTTTCCGAACCTCTTTTACTTGTCCCCGTCAGCCCTCGGATTTCAGAAATTTCGCTTAAGAATATATATTTCCTATGATGATTTTATATCCGGGTCATTCAATGTTATATGGTGATGCTGTTAACATAATTATAGTATTGTGTGCTCTTAAAGATACTTAGTGTTCGGTTATTCGAGCCTCGCGATGGTCTAAACATTTAGTTTGTCCCCGCTGTACTTCAGAATATCATATCTCATTAATACTGTATAGATATTACAATAGGGTCATTTTACTATTTCAGGGCAAGATGATGCTGTTAACACTTCTTGGACTTGCTGCTGTAGCAGACGTTTCTTGCTCATATAGAAGAGAGGCGGGGCTAGCCGACAGTTACCTTGACTACGGCGTTGATGCCATGGTAATATCTCACTTTGACTACGGCGGTGATGCCATGGTAGTATCTCACCACTCGACCTTCACATTAAAGCTCATACTCAGAAGAAGAAATACACTTATACAAGTATTCATAAAATAATTGAATTTCCATAAAATAATGAAGTGTTCCAGAAATAATTGAGTGTTCGTATGATCATTCATAGGAAATAAAACACATTAGTTATGTGATCAGGATGTTGTTCGTAAATCAGGTAAATCAGGGGGGGGGGGGGGGGGGGGGCTACTTCGTTTACTAACTTGAAGTGTAATTGTAACGACATGTTTGATACTGTTGTTCTCGCTACCAAATGTATTTGTTAGGGTATACTGGTTGTTTGTCATTTATTTGTTTTTCTAAAGTTTTCGTTCTTGTTTAATAAGTATAATTTTATGACATATTGGATTTTTTTTTGTGTGTTTGTTACAACACATTGGATACTGTCAGTTTCCTCGCTTACTAAGTGTAATTGTTACGACATATTGAATACTAGTAGTGTCCAGCCGTTCTCGCTTACCATGTGTATCAATATGCCGAATTGCATGCTCCTCAGACAAACGATGAAGGATATGCTGCCTTTGACGCGGAGGACAATGATTCTGTGTGGCCTTCTTACCCAATTGATAACCACAGTGAGTTATTTAATCGTTATTCTTGTATTAATGACGAGAAACTTCTTTAAATATTACACAATTGCTGTCATATTTATAATAAAATAGTTCTGCATGAACATCAAAATCAACAAGGAATTCTGCCTAAACTCCCAAAAATGATTACAAAAAATTAACCGCCATCACGTGACTGTTACGTGACAATCATTTATTGATCTGTTGTCGCTGATATTGCTAACGACAAACATACTAAAACCGTCATATTTCTCTCATGCACAAACATACACACTCACCTCACGCACACACTCTCTCCCTATCTCTCTCTCAGCGACTTTACCCTCTCGGCCACGGAGGCCCCAAGAGTGTATTTCGTGCATTGTTTGCATCTTTGTATTTTATTCACATGTATATGTGAATATAAGAAGTATGCTAAAATCAAACTTAAAAAAACATCAACGGTAACACCGTGAAATTTTCATATTGTTCAGATGGTGGATGGTCTATGTGGACATCGTGGGAAGCATGTTCCGTGAGCTGCGGTGGCGGACAGAGGACGCGCGTGAGACAATGTAAAACGCCGACACCTTCTTCATCAAACACTTACTGTCCTGGTTTGCCCGTAGAAACTGAACTGTGTAACAACCAAACCTGCTTTGCTAATCCCGGTAAGTTGTACTTTAAGAAGTTGTGTTAAAAATACTAATGTTCCAAAACAAAGTGCGAATACCAACAATGTTAAAACTTTATCTTAAGAAATGAAAGTCGATGCATTTGTTTCCCCGAAACTACCCTCCAGACATTAGTTATTTTGAATTGCTTATTAAAACGAATCATAGAGGTGGAATGGATTTTAATTTCTTGAATAATATGTTTATAATGTATCAAGGCTATTAATATTTTACCTTTCATTGTATCGTTATATTCCTGCAACTATTAATTTATACACTGAGTAAAATCACTTGCTTTGTACATATTTTGCTCCATCATGCTGTACCTATTATGTATATGTCAAAGTAAACATTATGTCATTTTGTGTACGGGTATGTGTGAGTTTGAATATGTAACAAAACTCCATGTGTGATTATTTATGCCCGAAACTTGTGTGCGTGAATCTCGCGCGCGTGTGTGTGTGTGTGTGTGTTTTCATATTTGTATTTCTTATTTTATTCACATGCGTATGTGATGCCAAAATCAGAGTTGAAAAACAAACGATATTGGTAAAACCGTGAAATGTTCATATTGTTCAGATGGTGGATTGTCTATGTGGACATCGTGGGAAGCATGTTCCGTGAGCTGCGGTGGCGGACAGAGGACGCGCGTGAGACAATGTAACACTCCGGCACCTTTTTCATCAAGCACTTACTGTCCTGGTTTGCCCGTAGATACTGAAGTGTGTAACAATCAACCCTGCTTTGCTAGTCACGGTAAGTTGTATTTTAAAAAGTTGTGTTAAAAAAGATGTTCCAAAACAAAATGCGAATAACGTTACCATCAATGATAAAACTTTATCTTTATAACGGAAGTCGATGCATTTTTTCCAACCTTTTTTAATTTTTTAAAAATTTTTATTTCTTAAATAATACTTTTATATTATATCTATGCTACTTATATTCTAATTTTCATTATATCGTTATATGCCTACAAGTATTAATTTATACACTAACTAAACTCGCTTGATTTGTACACAATATACTCTATTATAAATCTATGCTGTATTTATACGACTCCTACTGTATATATCGAAGTGAGCATAATGTGATTTTGTAAACGGTTATGTGTGAGTCTGAATGTGTAACAAATCTCTATATGTAGTTATTTATGAAACTAAATTATACACTGTGTGAGAGTATTTCGTTGGTGCGTTGTTTGCATATTTGTATTTTATTCACATGTATATGTGAATATAATAAGTATGCTAACATTAAACTTAAAAAACATCAACGGTAACACCGTTAACTGTTCATATTGTTCAGATGGTGGATGGACTATGTAGACATCGTGGCGAGCTTGTTCCGTGAGCTGCGGTGGCGGACAGAGGACGCGCGTGAGACAATGTAATACACCGACACCTACTTCATCAAACACTTACTGTCCTGGTTTGCCCGTAGAAACTGAACTGTGTAACAATCAAACCTTTTTTGCTAGTCTAGTTAAGTTGTGCTTTAAGACATTATGTTCAAAAATATGCAAATACCAACAATGTTAAAGCTTCATTAAGAAATGGAAGTCGATGCATTTGTTTCCCCGAAACTACCCCCCAGATATTAGTTATTTTGAATTGCTTATTGAAACGAATCAAAAAGGAAGAAAGGATTTTTATTTATTAAATAATAGGTTTATACAATATAAATGATATAAAATGATTAATTTGTTGCAGATATGGCCACTGTCGCATTCCTGGCAGACAATGGAGATGTATCAGACTACGCCATAATAGGACAATAGCATTCAAACACGTACAGAAACGCTACAATAGAAACGTTAATCCTGAAACATACACTGACTCTTCAATTTATTGTCAGATACTTGTTCCTACTGTTTACGGGGTGGGGTCGGGGTATCTTTACCATTGCCTAAAAAAAAAAACAACAAAAAAAAAAAAAAAAAAAAAAAAAAAAACAACATACAAAGCAATCGGACTCTTTGCAAGACTTCTACCAGTCAGTTTCGATTATGATGCCATAAAACATACGACACCCATTTGGCTTGCGTGACACAAACCCAATACTGTGACAGCTATCCTGATTTTCTCCGGAACTCTAATATCTATCTATATTTTTGACATATGTACCAGGAACATGTTATTTTGAAACCAATACCCGACTGTAATATTGTTTCGTTTGATTTTTTTATTGAACACCTTGTATTTTGTAGGTGAACATAGTACTTAAAGGTCTTATACGAAATAAATACGTTTTCCGAAGATGTTAAGAATCACATCGCTATATGGGCGCTTGAGTATATTAATATTTGATTTTAATACACTAGATGCAGCGTATCAGGAGTTTATATATTTTATCTTCCAATTACCTGATGTTTGAAAGGGGAGGTAAAGTCTGGTACCTTGTAAAACACGCCGTGACATGTTGAAGTGTGAAGTTTGAACTGTGAAGAATAAACCTGTCGCATTTCTCTTCTTTATATACCACATCCTCCCTCGATATTATTTTAACGATTTCTAAGTTTCCCAGGAACTCTAATATATAGCAATATTTTTGGCACATGTATCTGGGACATATTATTTTAAATTGTATCACCCGACTGTAATATAGTATCGCTTCTTGATAATCCATTGGACATTTTTTAATTTGTAGGTGAACATAGTAAATGTCTTATAAGAATAAAAAACGTTATCCGAAGAAAATGTAAAAAAATTCACATCACCATATGAGCGCTTGAGTATATGAATCACTAGATACAGCGTATCAAGTGATTATATATTTTATCTTCCAATTTCGTGATGTTTTAAATCGTAGTTAAAGTCTGGTACCCTGTAGAAGTTGCCGTGATATTTTCCAGCATTTCAGTTTAAAAATGCCATGTCAAATTCCAACTTTCAGGAATAAACTCTCGAAATTCTTTTCCTTATATACGCTAACTCCTCCTCCCTCGATGTGACCTGAGATTTAATCGGACATATATCCAATCTTTTTTTCCATTCTTCCATTGTTCTGCTACTGAGTTTAAACAGTTTTCTAGAGAAAATCAACCTTATCAGAATACGATATCAAATTCTTCCCAACAGTTGTTTACTAATGTATGGATTAGACAAAAAAGCAACGCCTATATCATATTCTCCTTTATAATGTTACTGTTAATAAATATTGATATAATGTTTGTATTTGATAAAATACATTTCAAACAAATGAATATGACTGTGATCCTTTTGATCCTTTTTATTCCAATTCAGTGGTACATATTTTGTTCTTTTCGTATTTTATGTATAAGTGGTAAAATGAACTGGAATTTACCTCCTCGCTGACAGCAAGATTCATAACTTTTGATTTAAATGGACACTCTAGAAAAAAATAAGATATAACAAAAAATATTCTACAAAACAGAATATTCAAAATGATTTGAATTCTTTAGATGTTTACCCTATATGTCAATTATTATATTATTATTATTATATGTCAAATTTCAGAGTTCAAGAATAAAAAAGTTTATCATAAAATTGCTTCGACATTTTGCCATTTCGTTATGAATATTCATGTACAAAATTATGACCTAATAAGTATTAATTAGAAAAACTTTAAGTCATGGTTTCTGATACAACTGATTTTCGTTCAGGTGGAGACTGTGTAGAAACTGAACTTTAATATTGCGAGCAAACAGAGGGGATACTAATCAGACAACACCTTTGCCAGAAGTAGCAAGGTCATCGGTTTGCGTACAAACAAACCGACGACCTTACTACTGCCAGTGAAAGGACCTGTCGTATCTGGATATGCTCTTCTTAACAGTGGCTCAAAATGAGTCTGTATGAAGTAAATGGTAGAACGCACTACATGCATACTATATTTCATCTGAAAAATGGTGTAGGAAAATATTTGATTTCTTAAATCATTCTGAATTTTTATTCTGTACACGATTAACTTAACAGAAACTTTAAACAATGAGAAAAAAAAACGTTTTTTTTTCATTTTTTTTTTCTTCAAAATTGCAACATTCTGTCCCCTGCAATAAACACAAACATATATATTTATATTAATCCAGATTAGTCTGCATGAGATATGCACACAGGTTAATTTTTTGAACAGCTTTAAAAGAAGGCCACCCAAGGATCATTCCTGCAAAGTATTATGAAAATTGGCCGAGTAGTTTAGGAGGAGATGTTTTATTCTAAATGTTGACGACAGACGACGGACGCCGGACATTCATCGGTCACAATAGCTCACTTGAGCAGGTTGTGTTCAGGTGAGCTTAAAACACGAGACTTTTATTGAAATATTAACCCAAAAAGACTTCGGTGGATATGGTCCTAGTCTTTAATGCCAACTGACAGTTTTCTTTAACTCAAGTAACTTTGCTTTAAAGCTTCTCTACCTTATTCATAAACTGAAAAAGAAGCACTTTCTTATTTTAAAGCATCTGCGTTAGAGGAAGCTGCTAAAAAAATCCAAGCAGCTGGAAATAGCTGCTTGAAAAATCATGGTCCATTTCATAGTACCATCAAAACAGCATCAAGAGGCCTTCAGCTACAGAATTATGTAAAGTCCAACTAAATCCTTCCCCGGCTCCGTACTTTAAATATTCATTCAATCTCCTCCTCTGTCCTCAGTACAACTATGCTTTGGGTCCTTCTACTTTGTTCCAGTCACTTCATCTAGATGAGTCTCCTGATCAGACTGAAAAGAAAGAAAGAAAAAGAAACACACACACACCTAAAAACAATAAAGCATGGTGACTAAACATAGAATAAAACTTCAAAACAGAAGTATGTGTCTGGAAATAGAACTGTTACACAAGAAGCTAAGCAGGCATTTTCAATTTGTTTGGTTATGTTTGTTTATTGGGTTTCCCATCAAGCTGCAAATGGTTACATCAATTAACCATTGGAAGTCTCCGCATGGGCTAACATGGTTCACACCAAGGATGCCTCTCATTTCTATCACCACATGCAAATGAGAGTGTCACGTTCTACTTTATAAACTCCTGTAAGGACAATGAGAAACTTATAACTGATTATGCAGGTTTTAGCTAGAAAATTGTGTAGTTTAATGTCTCGCTAACAGTTTATCATATATCTGCGTATGTACATGTATCTGCATGAACCTACATTGGAGGTAATTAATCTCTGGTTAGGGATTTAATTTTTCAGATCAAATGGATTAGTGATAAGAGTGACACAGACAGTAGTACACTTCATTCTGTTCTGTCGTGGTGCAATTATAAAAACTTATCAAATGTGAATGTGGATGTGTGTGATATCATGTTTCAAATAAAAGACCATCTGAGTTAACATTAAATATCTATTATTTGATGGTAGAACACTACTTGTACTGTCTCAGCGGACTCAAGAAAATAATCGGCAACTTGAACAATTGTCCACTTCATAAAGTTGCTTGCGGGAATTTAAATGAAAATATCTAGAAACAAACATAACAAATATGTTCAGAATATTATTCTTAAACTTTGTTTGCCTGTTAGAAAAAAAAATAATGGTGACCATATCGTACTATTTACATCATGCCTATAGCTCATCAACACATCGCTTGATAAACCCCACCCACTCAGAGTTAGAGTTCTGATGATTCAGCTTAGATTAAAGTGCTTGTCATAATGTGTATACACATTTACAATGGAAGAACAGAAGCAATAACGAATGTTTACATGTACGAAATGACGATATATCAAATTGTTTTTATAAAGTAAACTCACCTCGGCTTATTAAGTTCCTCGACAGGAAAATATTGATTTATTTATGCGACTTGATCGATAGGGGGAAATAACTCACGATAAAGTGTTTTATTATTGCAATGCGTAAAAAAATGCATGTTTTATTTGATTTTCTCACTCAATATACACTCAAGTAAATTAAAGCATTGTTGCATATTATTTTTTATGGAAATATATATCTCAGAACACATCCTTCAAAACAGTTTGTATAGTAGTGTTTTACTCTTAAACATTCATAAAAATAATATGTACAGGGTGATTCATAATATGTGATGCAATTTCCTCCCATTGCCTGTTTTTTGTTGTTGTTTTTTTGTTTTGTTTCGGAAGTTGTAAAAAAGAATACTGTTACATAATTAAGGGATTTTTTTGACATTTTTATACATGTAATTTTTTATGTGATTTTTATCTATATTACAGTTATATATTTATACAGCATCAGTTTACAGCATATACTCAAAATGATGTTTTTTATGGCGTCCCACAATCTCCGCACGTTTCATGAAATTTGTAAAGACAATCTTGCACATGCCACCAGTCATCTTTCGGATTTCACGTGCAAATTGATAGTTTCTGCTCATCTGTTGATGTCGGCTGGACTTTGTAAACCTTATCTTGAGATGACCCCAAAGATAAAAAAGAGGTCTGAGATCAGGAGAGTGGGGTGGCCAAGGGTGATCCGTCTTCAAAGAAATGAATCGTATGTCAAATGTTTTGCTCAGCCATTGAAGAACAATCAGTGCAGTGTGGTGAGCGGCATCGTCTCAATAGAACCACGCGTGTGGCACCACTTTGTGACGGAGTGCAGGCAGGATCTGGCGTTTCAAAAGAGTCAAAAAGCGTTCATTGTTGATGGTTTCCATGATCTTGGAAAAAGAATGGCCCAAATGGCCCTTTAGTAAAGATGGCTGCCTAAACTGTTACTTTCTCAGCATGACATGAATTCTCTACAAAAATGTCTGGTTTGACATCTGCCCAGTAACAGGTGTTCTGTTTATTAACTGTTTACCTTGAAAGAAGTGGAAAGCATCACTGAGCCAAATGTTATGAAGACTCTCGAAAATGTCGGACATCCAAATAGAAAAATAAAGACGTTTGTTGATTTTAGCTTCTTTCAGATGTTGAAGCACTGGTACTGTATAAGAGCCCTTTACACACTTTTTACATTTGTAATGTCAGAAAGAAACTCATTGACCTTTGCGGTGTCTCATTGCACGGCGGATCACCGCCGGGCATACTGTATTTGGTTCATAGGTTGTCAATGGAATCGGCTATAGAGGTAAAAAAATCCTTTCGGGTGTAGTTTCGGCTTTTTTGTCTTTCGTAATAAAACATGAACTTTGTGCCTTGAACTGAGGGAGTATGATTGAAATAAAAATAACGGAATAATACGCCAAAACAATCCAGAAATTAATTGTATTCAATGCTTGAAATGAAGGCAAAATATGTAACAATTCGGAATTGATCCTTTCGTATCCCATTCTATTTTCACCATGATTAGAGATTATTTTAATTTACATCATCAAAATGCCCATTTCAACATAAAAACATGCTCTATCAATTTTAATAATAAACTGATAAATATCTTTTTGGAATTGGAGAAGCACAATACCATTAAAAGAATCGGAATTTTTCATATTCTGAAATGGAGCAGCGAGATTTGAAGCCCGACAAACATTTTGATCAACAAAATTGAAATCTACAACTGTATTACAAGTCTATACACGGTAAGTTGATATTTATTGTAATTACAAAGCTATATTAGATAGAGGTTTATGAAAATGTATATAAATATCTCTTTTTCAGGTTATTGTTTAGATCCCAGAAATGAAAGTACATTTCGAAAAGGTTCGGACTTTTACATTGCTGTAATTGTTAGCGATTATTTTCATGATGCTTGAGATTTCACAATCTGATGGCTACGGTATTTCTAGGCAGTGAAAAAAGTATACATTTTTTTTTATTTACACCTATATATAATGTCACATGGTGAGAAAGATTTGCAGCCTGGCCGTGACTCGAATCCGAGGCCTCTTGCTTACAGGGCAAATGCTCTACTGACTGAGCTTTCCAGCCGCATACATATCTTTCTTTCCTATTGTGCCTAATAAGTACTGTGACATTATCCCCCTTCATTTTAGAATTTGTCCCTGATTCTAGGAGTTTTCTGGGTTAGTATAACCATGTGAAGGTGTAATTTAGACAGACCTGGCACCTATGTCACAGTCCCACGTTGGGCACCTTATGTCACAGTGTGAGAAAATTATGCAGCCTGACTGGGACCTGAACCTGGGACCTTTCGTTTACAAGGCGAATGCTGTCCTGACTAGCTAACCGGCCAGTAGCATACCACATCCACATATTTATCCACTATTGTGAGTAATATGCAGTATGCGAATCCGGTATCTCTGGAATCTCCTTCTTATTTATGTTTTAATATCAAAGCAGTTATATTACTGATGCTCATACACTATATTTAAATTCATGAATATGCAACTTTATTATCTTCATTTTTCGACTTTTATCAGCTTGCAATAGCTAGAAAATGGGAGTGGAAAACCTGGTAAATTGGACACTGGCAATACAAAAGCGCTACAGAAAGGCCAGGGGCAGATATATCCAGTTTTCAAGTCAAACTTCAGCATCATGTTCACCTCAGCAGCAGTTAACACATCAAGCAACCAATACACCATTTCATCAGGGGTTTTGGCAATACATGTATGTGGTATAATTTGTGACAATTAAAACTGACAAATCTGTGACTGCTGGAAAATCTGATGAATATGAACACTATGTGGACGTCTCATTTCAGAGTGAAATATGTGCCTGTCAGCCAATCAGTGGATATTATACTATATTTTCTCTTTTTCTTTTATTTTTATTTTTGATGCTTTGTTGTGTTAATTTTACCTTCATTTTATCCAAAAAAATGACATTGTATGCATTGTACATTTCAACTCAGATTTCTCTTAACTCAGAGTTCAGAATGTCTAAAATATTATTAAAAATTTACAAACATGAAAAACTAGTTTTGAACTTATAGATTTGCTTATTTAGGAGAAAATATGGGAGACTGTCATTCCAGATTGCCAGTCATCCTTTCTTAAGTGTAAACACATCACTTTATTTCCAATTTAATTTCTTCCTTTTTTTTCTTTTTTTTTTGCATTGACCAAAACTGCTTCTTGTTTAAATAAAAATAATTAAAATAACACCATCCTACATTCATTTTTTGGAATATGAATCAAATATTAAAGCGATGTGTCCTGATCATGACCCTTCTTAGTTTAACATAACACATCAAGCTCAAGGTAAGCTATTCTGATCAACTTGTGTCCCATCTTCTGATGGCAACAATTTGCTTTAAAAGATATATTTTCTGAAACTACTTGTAGTATGCCCATTTCTTGTTTGCATTGACAACCAACAAAATTTGATTCTGAAAATTTTAAAAAGGTTGTTCCCTGAAACAAAGGGCCAGAATAATTCAATTTCATCTGTTACAAATTGCCATCTCATGACTATCTACTATCATTGCTAAAATTAATTGTCCCTTAAATTTCTTCCCCTCTGAAACCAATCTTCAAAATTTAATTTCAATTTGCACAAATGGTTTCCTCATAGCCTTCTACCGTAATTGCTCACTTTAAGTTTATTCCTTAAAAAATGGAGCACCAGATGGCTGGCTAGTTTCCTAATAATTATACTGTTTATATATTTATAAAAAGTCTTTGTAACTAAGTCAGATTTTAATTTCATTTGGCACAAATGGTCACCTCATAATTCTCTACCACATTGCTAAAATGAATTTTTCTTTGAAAAATGATGTCTTAATTGGGGGCAACTAGTTTCTTCATATATATACATGTAGTTAAATTCAAAGTCTTTCTCCTGGAGCTAGTGTTCAAAAATATTTTTTCCTAATGATAAGTTCTGATTCTTTCCTGCAATCCTATAAGTTATTGATCCTATGGAAAATGAGGCCTCCAGATGTTTGACTTACTTTCTATTAATTATAATCTGTATTAAAACTTTGAAAATGTATTGTACCCAATATTTGATATTGGTTACTGCTGAAGGTAACCAGGTCAAATCAAGTGGCCTAAAATGTTATAATTAGGTGTATTGTACTCTGCCCTCTACTGCCTCTACTGTTTACAGTTAGTGTCCTTTGTTAAAAAATTGTCTTCCCTTCCATGGCAAAGCAATTCTCTTTATATTAAAATTTAGCAGATGATATTTGGTACATGTATCAATGACTTGGAGCCGATGTGTCGCGAGCATTTTTTTTTCTATTAGAGCCTCATTTCCTTTCAGAGTTAGTGCCCTTATCTAAAAAAAAAAAAAAAATTGCAGCATCACATTGCTCCTATTAAAATAGTCTGATGTTGCAAAAAATACTTCAATGAGAGCTCTTCTTCTCAGAATATTTGCTCTTTTCGGAAAATTATATCCACAGTATTACTTTGATCTCATTAAAATGGATGGTATATATAAATTTTGGAGAATGGCCCTTTTACTTTCAGAGTCATTTACCTTTGTCTTTAGCAAAAATCCCTTATGATTTAAGATAGGGTGATTATATATGGTTCATGTTCCAATAACATGGAACTCTTTGTTAAAAAATTGCCCACAACATAATTCTCAATATATTTTAGTTTCTGAATTCCGGTACAATGACTTTTTCACATTTTTGCAACTTCACATGGATCAATCAGGCTTTGTTCTCTCTTTCATTTTTGTAAGCTTGACTTTTCAAAGTACAGGGTGAGCTATTGTAGTCACACGTCGGCGTCTGCGTCCAAGGAAATGTTACGGTTTTGTTTAACGTTGCCATTATCTACTCTTTTACTCAACTGATGTCCCGCAAACTTCACACATGTGTTTATCATCATCAGACCAACCAGTAGAAACAGGAACAGTAACTCTTCCAAATATTTTAGCATATATTATGGCCCTTTTTGGATTTAGAAAAAATGTTTAACTTTTGTTTAACATTCTTTTTATCTCTAGTTTTACTTGATGGATGTCCCCTAAACTTCAACATGGCTTGATCACCATGAGAACAACCAGTAGAATCAGGTACTGCAACTCTTCCAATGTTTTTTTATATATATATTTATAGCCCTTTTGGACTTTGAAAAACGTTAAAGTTTAGTTTAATAATGCCATTATCTCCACTTTAACTCAATGGATGTCTTCCAAACTTCACGCATGCCTTGATGATCATCAACACACCAACTAGTAGAAACAGAGACAGTAACTCTAACAAATATTTTTTGCAAATTTATGGCACTTTTTGGACTTATTTTTTTTTAAGTTTTGTTTTTACATTGCTATTATCTCCACTTTCACTTGAATGGATATCTCTCAAAATTCGCACAAATGTTTATCATCATCATACCAACCAGTAGAAATAGGAATGTATGACCAAGTAGTTACAGAAACAGTAACTCTTAAATATTTTTGCATATAATTGGGCCTTTTTGTACTTAAAATGTTAAAATTTGTTTATCATTGCTTGTATCTCCAATATCTTTCAATGGATGCCCCTCATAATCCACACATGAAATTACATGCCTGTGTTGCAGGTCAGACAGTCGTGAATTTTAAAATAGTTATGCCTTTTTAAAAAAAAAAGAATCTTGGTTAAGGTTTTTGCACCACCTCATTTTTTCACTTAACCTATGAGGTATTGCTTTGAAACTTTAAATACCTGTTTATGACCATCACCTCTTTTTATGCATGGCAAGAAATACATAACTCTGTCTTGGATTTTTACATAATTATGCCCCTTTTCTGACTTGATTAATTATTTTGTACTAACTCGCTTTTTCACTTAATTCTTTAAGATTTTGCTTTAAAACTTGAAGCAAACGTGTATTGTTCATGTGTATATTTTAATTTTTTTTTTATAATTAAAAAATTTTATAAATGTGATACTAAAATATCGAAGCATCTTGAAAACAAATCTTTTATGCATTCCTATATTTTTATGCTGTATATTAAAATTACTTCTTGAAAAAAATCACACAAAACTAAGATTTTCTTTTACAATGTTTAATCTTTTACCACTGTAAAATTTTATAAAACCTTCCAATCATCAACCATTTATTTCTGTAAATTAACTTATGTAGTGCCAATAAGTAACACTTATCGGTCAGATACTGTTGTAGGCAGTCCAATAACTTAGCCAGTAGAACAGACACCCTTTAGGGGTCCCAGGCTAAAGTCAAGGTCTAGCTGCACTGTTTCTCACTTGGTTATTTTCCACCAAACAAGTGATCATTATAGTATCTTCTATGTATATACTTCCATTTTGTTTATCAGGAACATTATCAATTTAATCTCTGTAAATTCTGCAACAATTTCCAGATTTGCAATAATATGTAACCGTGATTGGTGAGAGACTTTTGTAAGTGGTCTCGGGTTTCAGTCCACATTTTTCTCACCGTCTTGATAACATTGTAACTTTTTTGTCCTCTAAATATGTATAATAAACCTTTGTTTTCATATTTAAACATATTGTCCTTCTACATTTCAAATCTTGGAACTTGTTTTCTATTTATGTAATTAAATATGTAAACAAGTTCACATCTTAATAAAAGCTACGTAAAATAAAACAATTTGTTTTCCTGTTAACCCACATAAGTATTATTATCAGACAATTTCTTTCTTTGTCGCCGTGCTTATTTCAATGTGCTGCCTCAAGCAGGACTTTTGTACTTGTCTATTACTTGTTTTACTTCCGCACCATTCTTGTCGTTCCTGATGCTCCTTGGACGGCCCTGGTTACTGTGTCTATGGTCTAAATCACTTCCGTGCTCTTCTAATCTTCTCACTACTGGTCGCTCTTCTGTCTCCAGAGTAAGGTTTTCTCATCCTCCTGCTTAAAGTAATCATGGATCGGCTTTCCTAATAAAACTTTATGGTGTCCTGACATTTTTCCATGAACAACACCATTTTGAAAAGTAACAACGTTAAATTACATCATGAATGACGTCATAACATCAACGTATTCCCATATTTTAAGTTACATACACAATGGTGAGATCTCTTGGGCATTTTGATGTAACATTTGTATTAATATCTGTATTATTATTAGAAAAGCCAATAATATGAGAGTGTATCACATAATGTGAAACACCACACAATTGTTTTAATTTAAAACATTAGCATTTCATCACCCTTATAGGTTAAAACATGTTTAGTGTTCACATAATTTAAAGTGTATTAGGCCATTAAACCTAAAGAAATACGGAAACGTTTCTTAAATTCTGCATGTTCTGAATTCTTATTGTTCATGTGTATTTCTGAAACTTTAATCAATTTCAAAATACTAGGTCACACAGTAAAGGTTATGAAATCTTTTATATTTCACTTGCTTAATGTATCGATTATCTTCAATGACTTTCAAGATACAAGCCGTTAAACATTTAGATAACGGCAAAATCGATAAAATTCTTCATGTTTACTTTTTAATGAAACTTCCTTATAGTTTAACAAATTCCAAACGTGTAGGTACCGAAATTATTGTCTGACAATTCTTTACATTCTACATCTGCTCTGACTGTAAATTTTAAATTTTAATTACTGCAAAGCTCAATGATTAACCTTTAAAAATGCAGAAATATAAAAATAACAAAATTCAGCTTTAGGAACAGCGTTTGCAAACTTACAAATGCATTTCATCTTGTAGTCTTGTACGAATTCATATTTCGGCAAAGTGATTTACAACACGCGTACAGCTTACCGAACAATAATTGACAATCGGACATTTGAAAACATGTAATTTGCTCGCCGTATGAATTCTCGTTGGTCCGTGAACCAGCGCTTAAGCCAAAACGATATGATGACTTCACTTAATACCGTTTTTATGGATAGAAATTAACATAACACCTGATCTGCTTGCAATATATTGGTTTATATTGTTCCATAGGTTATTTAGATATGTCAGATTCTTAAGGTATTTTTTCTGTGTGTGTCTTTAATCGTATTTTTAGGACTTTCTGCCTAAAGCAGAAAGTCCTATTGGGTTTGTACTGTTTATTCTTCTTCTTCTTCTTATTAGGACTTTCTGCCTACTGGCAGAAAGTCCTATTGGGTTTGTACTGTTTTTTATTATTCCTATTCTTCTTCTTCTTCTTATTATTCTTTTTTTCTTCCTCTTATATTTGTGTTAATTTCGAGGTGTTGCCATTGACTCAGAACAATGAAAATTTTATGGCGTATACTTCAAACCATGAGCTTTCGGATGCAATGAATTTCATATTCATATGACGTCATATGACGTCAGATTTGACGTTGGGTGAAAAAGTTTGTACGCGGTCTACAGCCATTATTTCTGGACCGATTTTCATCAAAATTGCACAGAATGTGTATGTTAGGCTCTAGTTGTGCATCCTGGTGTCCGTTTTTCCAAATTCGAAAAGGCAAATGTATTATGGCGAATCCAAGATTCGAACTAATGACGTCAAATTTCAAATGCGTATAAAATCGCTTCCAGAAGAGCTAGAAAGCTGATTTTTAGACTGAATATTAGTCTCTAGGTCTTCCTTATATTCTAAAAAGATGAACGCCATTTGACGTCACATGACGTCATAATGCTAATAAAACTTTCGTATAAAAACTTAACGGTTTTTAAGCCCTGTAGGCTTTATTTTTTGTATGAATTGCTTGAAATTTTGTCTGAAGATGCAGTATTAGATTCTATGGAGCCATGTCACTTCCGTTTCCGGAAAATCCCAAAGGTCAAGGTCATATATCAATTATCGGCTTTTTCTTCGGCCTTAAATATCTCAAAAACGGTAAATATTCTATCGAGACACTATGCGTATAATTTGTAGTGCTTGGAAATACCTTTCAGAAGATATTTAGTTTTTGATGATCGGGGTTGAATCGGTTGAGTTATGGCGGAAAAATGAAAATTTGGTAACCCACAGTGTGTTTAACAGTTTATATCTCGAAAACCTTTGATTTTTGAAAATATGATGATGAATATCATTTGTAGAGCAATGTTTGACCGTTCTTTTGACGCTTAAAGTTTAATGATTGGCCAAAGATTTATGGAGTTATGGGGAAAAAACGAAATTCGTGCATATAGCTTTGGTGATTTTTTCATTCTTCAGGAGGTTTAAAAGCTTGTATCTCAAAAAGTATTAAAAATATTCCTAAACATAAGGCGTGTGAAATGTAGAGAATTTTCAGGCGATTATTTTGGTACCTTAAGTTTTGAAATTGATCAAAGTATAAGGAAGTTACATCCAAAATAAGAATTTAAACATGTAGAATTTCAGCGATTCTGCCGTGTTGTCAAAGTTGTACGGCTAATATCTTAAAACTCTTCGAAATAAGGGCTCACATTAAGCAAGTGAGATGTAGAGAATTTTAAGACGATTACTTTGGTACTTAGAGTTTTAAAATTGATTTAAGTATAAGGAAGTAACATCAAAAATAGGAATTTAAACCCTATTGTAGAATATTCGAAAAATATCCTACTTTCGCTTTCACCTTAATTGAAGCATTTTCGGAAAATATAAGTTCACAGATATGTATTAGTCATATAAATTGCAAAATAAACTTTTTACTAATATCATATTGATATTACTAGCTAAACAAGTGATGACAATAATTTAATGGTGTTTCAATTCTATTCCATATCAATATAGTATACCCTAGTACATTACAGTACAGTACACAGAGCTACCCAAGATGTAAACAAAATGGTCGCCCTCGTGTAAAAGGGGGTTTGCAGATTAAAACTTTTAAAAATACAATGTTCTACCAATAATTAAACGGATTTACTTGGCATAAACCTTAATTATAACTTGTAAAAGTGAATCAAGCTGGAAATGACATCTAAATCACACTGAAAATCTAAATACAGACATTACAGAAATGGATTACTGTAGCCTACATCAGTACATGGCATGTTTACATCGAGACAGATTGCAAATGTGACACGGAGGTGAAGAGAATATTCCTGGCGTAATGCATTAATTTGGCTAGTTTGCTGGCAGACAAGTCAGTCAACTGTCAAAATTTATGTGATTTGTCAGAGACGCTGCAAATAGCAGATACAAATTGATCCAACCCAAAGACAAAAACAAAGGTAAGAAAAATTAGTAATGCTTGGGCATTACATTATTGTCTTTTTCAAAACCTGAATTCATTTTTTCTTATATATTCTTATATGGTAAGATTCTTTTTTAAATTTGTTTTTTTTTTTAAAAAAACAAAAGATGGTATGTGTAGGCAATTTGAAATAATGTTTAACCCAAAACAGCATTGGTCTTTCTTTTTTACATCTTGTAGGTTTTGATTTTGAACATATTCTGTCGTAATGCGACAACCATCAAATTACAGGTCATCTTTACTTAACAAATGTCCAATTATACTGCTAGTTATTGGTGTTAAAATTTACATAACTAAGTTTACTCCAAAATGTAACGAAACAGTCAAATCTCTATTGAAATACAGCTCCGTTAAGATTATATAATTAAATAGCAAAGGATTTCAATCATGTACTTGGAGAATATATACACACGCGTGTGTATTTCAGTGCATGTAAACATAGGTCCCAGTAGGGATTATGATATGTTGGCAAATAAAAGCATGTTGCACATCAACAGGCTAGTCGCAAGCGCATGGGGAAAACCCATTATGAAACCATTATGAAGTTGAACTGAGTAAACGGTTAAGACAAATCATTAACCATGATAATTTGAGTTTCAATGTATGAAATATTCATGCGTCCGAGGAGACGCACATAATTTTAATTTTTAAAGTGTGTGTCCTCGAGAGAGATCTGATTTACATGTAACTTAGTGTTTTATATATTTACGCACACATGTACTTGAATTACTGATTTCATTATGGCAAAAATATGTATGCTTAATATTGCAAAAGAAATTAAAAAAAACAACAATTAGCTGTAAAAAAACAAAAGGAAAAAAAAAAAGACTGGGACTCAAACCTTCAATTTATATATTGTCGGCTATTGCTGGAATATATTTCCAGCCAGTTATGGTTCGAAATATCTAAGCATGAATTGGGAATTTGCCTTCTGCATAATAATTATCTGTTTTCATTACAGTTTATTAAATACAATATCTCCAGCATCTATTTTCAATACATTTTTATTTAGTTTTAATCGCAATCGTTCTGAGTCTTGAAATAAACATGAAAATTGTCACCATAAAGTGTTAAGAGAGAAAATAAATTTTGGACTTTTTTCTCTGTGTAGTAAAAAAGAGGGAAATCTATAAATAAAAAATTTCTTAATATAGCCCCAAACTGTTGTCAAATCCAAAATGTGTGCTTCCTTAGAACAGTTTTGCAAGCAACCCTGTTCTAAAAACCTTAAGATTTTATATTAATTAATATGATACTAGGTTTTTATTGATTTATTTTTGTTTTGAAATGAAAACCCCTGTATACCAGCACAAATGGAAGAGAATCACCCTGTTGGTGGGTTGGTTGGTCAGTCAGTTGGTTGATCAGTCGGTCATGCGGTATTTAAGCAAAATCTTGTCCGGTACTTTCAGCCATTTCACCTGATACTTGGCATAGATATTTATCAGAACAGGGCTACAGATAAGGTTTGAGGTCAATTGGGTATTTACTCATCAATTTTTCAAGGAATTGGGTTTTCACAATTTTAATTGAGTAATGAAAATATGGTTACTCCATCAAAATTAAGTCAATTGCTTTTTTTTCATCAACTTAATTTTGGAATTGAAATAACAGTACATGTTCTTACTGGTATATATGCCTGCTGTTCTTGTATGCAACAATGTCAATTTAACAATTATCATAAGCAGGATTTATCATTAGCTCCCAACAATTAAATAAAATTAATTTAAATTTTTTAAAACAAATTATTTACTGGTTAACATGGAATTGGATGCTATCAACTCTATCTCAACTTCCAGATCTCAATTATTGTGACACAAATGCCTGATGTTTGGTTTGCAGTGCTAGGTATCTACTCAGTGTTGTTTTTAAACGTTTACCCGTTTCTTCCTGCCTTATGTAACCATATTTGAAGCAAACAAATAGAAAAGAGCAAACAAATAGAAAAGCGTCAGATGAACAAATAAGACAGACTGGATTTATGTTTTACTTGAATGGAACCCAAAGTAGGAAATTACCGGAAATCGTTTGAAGACTATTTTGCGGATTCGCAAGTAACCAGTCAAACATATACGAGTATTTGTAAACATCACTGGGTTTCAAAATGTTGCGTACCTTTAATATTTTGGATATTTGAGAATCTAATTTTAATTGCTTTTTGATACGAAGAATTTTAAAAAATTGGGTTTTTAATTTTTTTGTGTAATTACGCAAATACGCAGCTTATCTTGACCCCTGACAGAAGAACTAAATGTGCAAGACGCAAATTTCACTTCATTCCCACAAGGATTACGATGTTATTGCCCCTGAATCAACTTGAAATGTCTTGTCCAGTGAATTCCTCTTTCAATTTCAGTCTGATTCATCTAATACTTTGCAAAAAATGTTCTTCATTAGCAGTAGATGTACAAGACGCAAAATTCACTTCGTTCCCACGAGGATTACGGAGTTATTGCCCCTGATTTGACTTTAAATATCTTGTGATGTGAACTACATTTCTTAACCAACTCGGTTCAAATGTTGTGTGTGAATTGATAATCAGGTGGATAGGTGCATGTCATAAATTTCACTTGAGTTGTTTCAATTATTGCCCTGGTTTCATTTTTGCATTATCTCCCTTTGGTTAATTTTGTTTTTCTTGTCCGGAACATTGCTCAAATATTATACAATGTATTGACTTGAAATTTAAAATGTAACCAGAATCTGATGGCAACTAGGAAAACTGCAGTGTCCAAGTACTGTAACTCTACCTGGTCCCATTTTAAGCTCACCTGAGCACAACGGGCTCAAGGGTGAGCTTTTGTGACGGCCCTTCGTCCGTCGTCAACAATTTGGCTTGTTAACAATCTAGAGGCCATATTTTTAGGCCAATCTTCATGAAACTGGTCAGAATGTTTTCTCATAAAATCTTGGACAAGTTCGAAATTGGGTCATGGGGGTCAAAAAGAGGTCACAGGTCAATCTTATAAAAACCTTGTTAACACTCTAGAGGCCACATTTTTTGCCAAATCCTCAGGAAACTTGGTCAGAATTTTTCTCTCCATAAAATCTTGGACAAGTTCGAAATTGGGTCATGTGGGGTCAAAAAGTAGGTCACAAGGTCAAGTATTATAAAAACATTGTTAACACTCTAGAGGCCACATTTTTTGCCAAATCCTCAGGAAACTTGGTCAGAATTTTTCTCTCCATAAAATCTTGGACAAGTTTGAATTTGGGCCATGTGGGGTCAAAAAGTAGGTCATGAGTTCAAATCTTAGAAAAACCTTGTTAACACTCTAGAGGCCACATTTTTGGCCAATCTTTATGAAACTTGTCAGAATGGTCAAAAAGTAGGTCATGAGTTCAAATCTTATAAAAACCTTGTTTACACTCCATATGCCACATTTTTGGCCATATCTTCATGAAACTTAGTCAGAATGTCTGTTTCCATAAAATCTTGGACAAATTCAAAAGTGGGTCATGTGGGGTCAAAAAGTAGGTCAATATGAAAAATCCAACATATGTTGCTCATTTATAATCAGGTGAGCGATTCAGAGCCATCATGGCCCTCTTGTTTAATTATCTCCCTTTGTTAAATAGCTTTTTTTTTCTTGTCTCAACATTTACTTGAATATTATACATGGTATTTACTTGAAACATAAAATGTAAACAGATGACGACTAAGAGAAGTGCAATGTCTAAGAACTGTGCCTACACTTTTATACTGCTGTGCCAAATAACCATAACTGATTCTCTATCCACTTTAAAAAATGACTTTATTTACTTATTGATTGCTATCATATATAATCTACTATGTATACAAGTGCTTATCTATGCTCTGCCTGGAGTCTGGCTTCTCCTGTATCAAAGCATTTTGTGGAGGTATTAATCATCCACAGTGCAGACATAGGTGCCGATATCAGTGCTATATTGGCCTGATAACTTCTGCCGACTGGGTATATTCTGTAGTTAAAGACAACTAGCATATCATATGACATCATAGACGCTAGATTTGACGTCAGTTTAAAACGTTTGTACACGCTCTGTAGAATTTATTTTTGAATGGATTTTCTAGTAAATTCACAGAAGGTATAAGTTAGGATTTTGTTGTGCATTCTTACTTTCGTTTCCAAAATACTGAAAGGACCGAGGTTCTGTGGTGAAACCAAGTTTAAAAAAATGTGACCTCAAATTAAATTTAGTACAATCTGACTAAAGTACACGATCTTCCTACAGTCTTATGTAGCGTTTATATAGGAGATGACTTTAATCAGAATGAGTATTCCATATGAGATAAAAAGCTGAAATTCACACATATTGTAATTTTAAAGGTTTTCTTCAGATTTTCATAGGCCGGACGTCATTTGACATCATGGGGTTATTATTTGTTTTCATTTCTGGTGCAAGAAAATTCAGTGTGATCCCAATGGTCCAGAACTACAAAAATTAGGGTAATTATTAAAATTAATTTGTTTTTTGAAAATTTTCAAAGAATGTATAGGTTACACTCTAGATACCTAATATTTTCTGCGTATTCCGTATTAATAATTTTCAGTTTGATTGAGTTTTAAGCGGTTTGCAGAAAGTCCTATCGTTTGCCGTGCAAACGAAATCTAGTTGGGTTTGTACTGTTTATTCTTCTTCTTCTTCTTATTATTATTATTCTTTTTTTCTTCCTAACTAAACGCTTATTTTTCTATGTTGCAATACTCCTAGGACGATGAAATTTTTATGACTTATTAGTCAAGTGAGGAAATTTTGATTTCTATGATTTTCATATGCCTATGACGTCATATGACGTCACATTTGAAATATGCTACAAAAGTTTGTACGCGGTCTACAGCCATTGTTTGTGAACCGATTTTCATCAAATTTTTACAGATTGTGTATATTAAGTTCTAGTTGTGCATCCCGGTGTCCGTTTTTCAAAATTCGAAAGTCCAAGGTCTTTAGCGAATCCAAGATTCGAACCAAGGTCGTAAATTTTTAAATGCTTATAAAATCTGTCCTATTTAAGATAGAAAGCTGATATTTAGTCAGTATATAGGTCTCTAGAAGTTTTAAACATTTTGTGAAAATATTGTCATATGACGTCACGTGACGTCATTATATGATAATGTATTTCTAATATAACAAGAATATTTCTATTTGTTGAAATTGTCGAAATGCAATGAAAATTTAAAGACACATGCTTCAAACGCTGAAATTTTGATTTCTATGATTTTCATAGGCCTATGACGTCATATGACGTCACACTGGAAATTTGCTACAAAAGTTTGTACGCGGTCTACAGCCATTGTTTATGAACCGATTTTCATGAAATTTTCACAGAATGTGTATATTAAGTTCTAGTTGTGCATCCCGGTGTCCGTTTTTCAAAATTCGAAAAGTCCAAGGTTCTATAGCGATTCCAAGATTCGAACCAAGGTCGTAAATTTTCAAATTCTTATAAAATCGGTCCTATTTGAGATAGAAAGATTTATATTGGGTCAGTATATAGGTCTCTGGGAGTTTTAAACATTTTGTGAAAATAAATGTCATATGACGTCACGTGACGTCATTATATGATAATGAAATTCTAATTCTAACAAGATTATTTCTATATCTTGAAATTTTCGAAGGGCAATGAAAAATTAATGCCGCATGCTTCAGATGCTGAAATTTCGATTTCAAAGATTTTCAGAAGCCTATGACGTCATATGACGTCACATTTGAAATTGACTACGAAAGTTTGTACACGGTCCAGAGCCATTATTAATGGGCCGATTTTCATCAAATTTTCACAGAATGTGTATATTAAGTTCTAGTTGTGCATCTCGTTGTCCGTTTATCAAAATTCGAAAAGTCCATGGTTCTATAGCGATTCCAAGATTCGAACCAAGGTCGTAAATTTTTAAATGCTTATAAAATCGGTCCTATTTGAGATAGAAAAGTGATATTTGGTCAGTATATAGGTCTCTAAGAGTCTTAAACATTTTTTGAAAATAAATGTCATATGACGTCATGCCATTAATGAGACGCTGAAATTTCGATTTCAATGATTTTCAGAAGCCTATGACGTCATATGACGTCACATTTGAAATTGACTACGAAAGTTTGTACGCGGTCTACAGCCATTATTAATGGGCCGATTTTCATCAAATTTTCACAGAATGTGTATATTACGTTCTTATTGTGTATGCCGGTGTCCGTTTTTCAAAATTCGAAAAGTCCAAGCATCTATGGCGGATCCAAGATTCGAACCAAGGACGTCACTTTTTAAATGCTTATAAAAACTGTCCTATTTGAGATAGAAAGTTGAAATTTTGTCAGTTAGTAGGTCTCTGAGTGTCTTAACAATTATGTGAAAATAAACGTCATATGACGTCACGTGACGTCATCTTTTTATTGTTATTATTCTTTTCTTCTTCCTAACTAAACGCTTATTTTAATATATTGCAATAGTCCTAGGACGATGAAATTTTTATGGGTTATTAGTCACGTGAGGAAATTTTGATTTCAATGATTGTCAGCACCCTTTGACGTCACATGACATCACAGCTAAAAATAGTGAAAAATGGTGTTAGCGCTCTACAGCCGTCATTTATGGTCGGATTTTCTTCAAATTTTCACAGATGGTACATCTTGAAACTTAGGTGTACATATCCTGTCAGCTAACCGAAATTCCGAAAGACCGAAGTTCTGTGGCTGAAATAAGATTCGAACATAGGACCGAAAATTTCATTTTAGGATTAAAGAGCTTCAGGATGAGATAGAAAGTTGAAACTTACACAGTTTGCAGTTCTGCAGAATTTCTACATATATTTTGAGTCGTGACGTCATATGACGTCATGTGACGTCATAAGCATACATCTTAATTTTCATTTAAAGGCAATGATTTCGACATGATGCCAGTTGTTCAGAATAATGAAAATTTCAGAGTTATGACAGAAATGGATGCGCTTTTGAAAAAAAGCATCTTCAGCACCCTATGACGTCAGATGACGTCAGAGCTAAAAATAGTGAAAAATGGCGTTCACGCTCTACAGCCGCCATTTATGGTCGAATTTTCTTCAAATTTTCACAGATGGTATATCTTGAAACTAAGATGTGTATATCCTGTCAGCTAACCGAAATTCCGAAAGACCGAAGTTCTGTGGCTTAAATAAGATTCGAACATAGGACCGAAAATTTCATTTTAGGATTAAAGAGCTTCAGAATGAGATAGAAAGTTGAAATTTACACAGTTTGCAGTTCTGCAGAATTTCTACATATATTTTGAGTCGTGACGTCATGTGACGTCATAAGCATACTTCTTAATTTTTATTTTAGGGCAATGATTTCGACATGATGCCAGTTGTTCAGAATAAAGAAAATTTCAGAGTTATGAAAGGAAAGTATGCGCTTTTGAACAAAAGCATCTTCAGCACCCTATGCCGTCATGTGACGTCACAGCTAAAAATAGTGAAAAAAGGTGTTCGCGCTCTACAGCCGTCATTTATGGTCGGATTTTCTTCAAATTTTCACAGATGGTACATCTTGAAACTTAGGTGTACATATCCTGTCAGCTAACCGAAATTCCGAAAGACCGAAGTTCTGTGGCTGAAATAAGATTCGAACATAGGACCGAAAATTTCATTTTAGGATTAAAGAGCTTCAGGATGAGATAGAAAGTTGAAACTTACACAGTTTGCAGTTCTGCAGAATTTCTACATATATTTTGAGTCGTGACGTCATATGACGTCATGTGACGTCATAAGCATACATCTTAATTTTCATTTAAAGGCAATGATTTCGACATGATGCCAGTTGTTCAGAATAATGAAAATTTCAGAGTTATGACAGAAATGGATGCGCTTTTGAAAAAAAGCATCTTCAGCACCCTATGACGTCAGATGACGTCAGAGCTAAAAATAGTGAAAAATGGCGTTCACGCTCTACAGCCGCCATTTATGGTCGAATTTTCTTCAAATTTTCACAGATGGTATATCTTGAAACTAAGATGTGTATATCCTGTCAGCTAACCGAAATTCCGAAAGACCGAAGTTCTGTGGCTTAAATAAGATTCGAACATAGGACCGAAAATTTCATTTTAGGATTAAAGAGCTTCAGAATGAGATAGAAAGTTGAAATTTACACAGTTTGCAGTTCTGCAGAATTTCTACATATATTTTGAGTCGTGACGTCATGTGACGTCATAAGCATACTTCTTAATTTTTATTTTAGGGCAATGATTTCGACATGATGCCAGTTGTTCAGAATAAAGAAAATTTCAGAGTTATGACAGTAAAATAAACTCTTTTGAGCAAAAAAATTTTCAGCACCATATGACGTCATGTGACGTCAGAGCTAAAAATAGTGAAAAATGGTGTTCACGCTCTACAGCCGCCATTTATGGTCGGATTTTCTTAAAATTTTCACAGATTGTACATCTTGAAACTAAAGTGTGCATATCCTGTCAGCTTACCGAAATTCCGAAAGACAGAAATTCTGTGGCTGAAATAAGATTCGAACATAGGACCGAAAATTTCATTTTAGGATTAAAGAGCTTCAGGATGAGATAGAAAGTTGAAACTTACACAGTTTGCAGTTCTGCATAATTTCTAAATATATTTTGAGTCGTGACGTCAAATGTCGTCATGTGACGTCATAAGCATACTACTTAATTTTCATATTAGGGCAATGATTTCGACATGATGTCAGTTGTTCAGAATAATGAAAATTTCAGTGTTATGTCAGTAAAGTATGCGCTTTTGAACAAAAGCTTCTTCAGCACCCTATGACGTCATGTGACGTCAGAGCTAAAAATAGTGAAAAATGGTGTTCGCGCTCTACAGCCGTCATTTATTTTCGGATTTTCTTCAAATTTTCACAGATGGTACACCTTGAAACTAAGATGTGCATATCCTGCCAGCTTACCGAAATTCCGAAAGACCGAAGTTCTGTGGCTGAAATAAGATTCTTACATAGGACCAAAAATTTCATTTTAGGATTGAAGAGCTTCAGGATGAGATAGAAAGTTGAAACTTACACAGTTTGCAGTTCTGCAGCATTTCTACAAATATTTTGAATCGTGACGTCATAGGACGTCATAAGCATACCATTTAATTTTAATTTGGGGCAATGATTTCGACATGATGCCAGTTGTTCAGAATAATGAAAATTTCAGAGTTATTGCAGTAAAGTATGCGCTTTTGAGCAACAGCATTTTCAGCACCCTATGACGTCACCTGACGTCAGAGCTAAAAATAGTGAAAAATGGTATTTGCGCTCTACAGCCGCCATTTGTGATCAGACTTTCTTCAAATTTTTACAGACGGTACATCTTGAAACTAAGGTGTGAATATTTTGTCAGCTAACCTTAATTCCGAAAAACCGAAGTATTGTGGCTGAAGTAAGATTCGAACATAGGACCTTTAAACTAGAAATCAAGTTTACAGTCATGTCCTGACGTCATATAACATCATGTTACGTCACAGACTAATGCTAAGTTCTTATCATTTGCACTAATTTCGGAATATAATGTCAATTGTTTAGCATGAACATGAAATACTACCAGAGGTGAATCATTACATGAAACTTCTATCTCCTGCTTTTTGCATTAACACAGCTTGCAGAAAGTCCTATCATTCGTTTTCACGAATGACATCTAGTTATTATTAGGACTTTCTGCCTACAGGCAGAAAGTCATATTGGGTTTGTACTGTTTTTTTATTAGGACTTTCTGCCTACAGGCAGAAAGTCATATTGGGTTTGTACTGTTTTTTTATTATTAGGACTTTCTGCCTACAGGCAGAAAGTCATATTGGGTTTGTACTGTTTTTTTATTATTCTTCTTCTTCTTATTCTTTTTTTCTTCCTCTTATATTTGTGTTAATTTCGAGGTGTTGCCATTGACTCAGAACAATGAAAATTTTATGGCATATATTTCAAACCATGGGCTTTCGGATGCAATGAACTTTTTATTCATTGGACGTCATATAACGTCAGATTTGACGTCACGTGAAAAAGGTTGTACGCGGTCTACAGCCATTATTTCTGGACCGATTTTCATCAAAATTTCACAGAATGTGTATGTTAGGCTCTAGTTGTGCATCCCGGTGTCCGTTTTTCAAAATTCGAAAAGTCCATGGTTCTATAGCGAATCCAAGATTCGAACCAAGGTCGTAAATTTTTAAATGCTTATAAAATCTGTCCTATTTAAGATAGAAAGTTGATATTTAGTCAGTATATAGGTCTCTAGAAGTTTTAAACATTTTTTTGAAAATAAATGTCATATGACGTCACGTGACGTCATTATATGATAATGTATTTCTAATATTAACAAGAATATTTCTATATGTTGAAATTGTTGAAGGGCAATGAAAATTTAATGACACATGCTTCAAAGGCTAAAATTTTGATTTCAATGATTTTCATATGCCTATGACGTCATATGACGTCACACTTGAAATATGCAACAAAAGTTTGTACGCGGTCTACAGCCATTGTTTATGAACCGAATTTCATCGAATTTTCACAAAATGTGTATATTAAGTTCTAGTTGTGCATCCCCGTGTCCGTTTTTCAAAATTCGAAAAGTCCATGGTTCTATAGCGTATTCAAGATTCGAACCAAGGTCGTAAATTTTTAAATGCTTATAAAATCGGATTTATTTGAGATATAAAAGTGATATTTGGTCAGTATATAGGTCTCTGGGAGTCTTAAACATTTTGTGAAAATAAACGTCACATGACGTCACTTGACGTCATTATATGATAATGTATTTCTTATATTAATAAGAGTATTTCTATATGTTGAAATTGTCGAAGGGCAATGAAAATTTAATGACAAATGATTCAGAGGCTGAAATTTCGATTTCAATGATTTTCAGAAGCCTATGACGTCATATGACGTCACATTTGAAATTGACTACGAAAGTTTGTACACGGTCCAGAGCCATTATTAATGGGCCGATTTTTATCAAATTTTCACAGAATGTGTATATTACGTTCTTATTGTGTATACCGGTGTCCGTTTTTCAAAATTCGAAAAGTCCAAGCATCTATGGCGGATCCAAGATTCGAACCAAGGACGTCAATTTTTAAATGCTTATAAAAACTGTCCTATTTGAGATAGAAAGTTGAAATTTTGTCAGTTAGTAGGTCTCTGGGTGTCTAACAAATATGTGAAAATAAACGTCATATGTCGTCACGGGACGTCATTTTTTTATTATTATTATTATTCTTTTCTTCTTCCTAACTAAACGCTTATTTTAATATGTTGCAATAGTCCTAGGACCATGAAATTTTTATGGGTTATTAGTCACGTGAGGAAATTTTGTTTTCAATGATTGTCAGCAGCCTATGACGTCACATGACGTCACAGCTAAAAATAGTGAAAAGTGGTGTTTGCGCTCTACAGCCGTCATTTATAGTCGGATTTTCTTCAAATTTTCACAGATGGTACATCTTGAAACTAAGGTGTGCATATCCTGTCAGCTAACCGAAATTCCGAAAGACCGAAGTTCTGTGGCTTAAATAAGATTCGAACATAGGACCGAAAATTTCATTTTAGGATTAAAGAGCTTCAGGATGAGATAGAAAGTTGAAACTTACACAGTTTGCAGTTCTGCAGAATTTCTACATATATTTTGATTTCTGACGTCATATGACGTCATTTGACGTCATAAGCATACTTCTTAATTTTTATTTTAGGGCAATGATTTCGACATGATGCCAGTTGTTCAGAATAATGAGTATTTCAGAGTTATGACAGTAAAGTATGCGCTTTTGAACAAAAGCATCTTCAGCACCCTATGACGTCATATGACGTCAGAGCTAAAAATAGTGAAAAATGGTGTTCACGCTCTACAGCCGTCATTTATGGTCGGATTTTCTTCAAATTTTCACAGATGGTACATCTTGAAACTAAGGTGTGCATATCATGTCAGCTAACCGAAATTCCGAAAGACCGAAGTTCTGTGGCTGAAATAAGATTCGAACATAGGACCGAAAATTTCATTTTAGGATTAAAGAGCTTCAGAATGAGACAGAAAGTTGAAACTTACACAGTTTGCAGTTTTCCAGAATTTCTACATATATTTTGAGTCGTGACGTCAAATGTCGTCATGTGACGTCATAAGCATACTTCTTAATTTTCATTTTAGGGCAATGATTTCGACATGATGCCAGTTGTTCAGAATAATGAGTATTTCAGAGTTATGACAGTAAAGTATGCGCTTTTGAACAAAAGCATCTTCAGCACCCTATGACGTCATATGACGTCACAGCTAAAAATAGTGAAAAATGGTGTTCACGCTCTACAGCCGTCATTTATGGTCCGATTTCATTTTAGGATTAAAGAACTTCGGGATGAGATAGAAAGTTGAAACTTACACAGTTTGCAGTTCTGCAGAATTTCTTAATATATTTTGAGTCGTGACGTCATATGACGTCATAAGCATACTACTTCTACTGCTACTTTTTTTTTTGTTCGTAACTAAACGCTTATTTATAATATAATGTCAATTAATCACCATGAACATGAAATACAACCAGAGGTGAGACATTACATGAAACTTCTATCTCCTGCTTTTTGCATTAATACAGGTTACAGAAAGTCCTATCATTCGTTTAGACGAATGACATCTAGTTCTTCTTCTTCTTCTTATTCTTTTTTTCTTCCTCTTATATTTGTGTTAATTTCGAGGTGTTGCCATTGACTCAGAACAATGAAAATTTTATGGCATATATTTCAAACCATGGGCTTTCGGATGCAATGAATTGTATAATCATATGACGTCATATAACGTCAGACTTGACGTCACGTGAAAAAGTTTGTACGCGGTCTACAGCCATTTTTTCTGGACCGATTTTCATCAAAATTTCACAGAATGTGTATATTAGGCCCTAGTTGTGCATCCCGGTGTCCGTTTTTCAAAATTCGAAAAGTCCATGGTTCTATAGCGAATCCAAGATTCGAACCAAGGTCGTAAATTTTTAAATGCTTATAAAATCTGTCCTATTTAAGATAGAAAGTTGATTTTTAGTCAGTATATAGGTCTCTAGAAGTTTTAAAGATTTTGTGAAAATAAATGTCATATGACGTCACGTGACGTCATTATATGATAATGTATTTCTAATATTAACAAGAATATTTCTATATGTTGAAATTGTCGAAGGGCAATGAAAATTTAATGACACATGCTTCAAATGCTGAAATTTTGATTTCTATGATTTTCATATGCCTATGACGTCATATGACGTCACACTTGAAATATGCAACAAAAGTTTGTACGCGGTCTGCAGCCATTGTTTATGAACCGATTTTCATCAAATTTTCACAGAATGTGTATATTAAGTTCTAGTTGTGTATCCCGGTGTCCTTTTTTCAAAATTCGAAAAGTCCATGGTTCTATAGCGAATCCAAGATTCGAACCAAGGTCGTAAATTTTTAAATGCTCATAAAATCGGTCCTATTTGAGATAGAAAAGTGATATTTGGTCAGTATATAGGTCTCTGGGAGTCTTAAACATTTTGTAAAAATAAACGTCATATGACGTCACGTGACGTCATTATATGATAATGTATTTCTAATATTAACAATGGTATTTCTATATGTTGAAATTGTCGAAGGGCAATGAAAATTTAATGACACATGATTCAGATGCTGAAATTTCGATTTCAATGATTTTCAAAAGCCTATGACGTCATATGACGTCACATTTGAAATTGACTACGAAAGTTTGTACACGGTCCAGAGCCATTATTAATCGGCCGATTTTTATCAAATTTTCACAGAATGTGTATATTACGTTCTTATTGTGTATACCGGTATCCGTTTTTCAAAATTCGAAAAGTCCAAGCATCTATGGCGGATCCAAGATTCGAACCAAGGACGTCAATTTTTAAATGCTTATAAAAACTGTCCTATTTGAGATAGAAAGTTGAAATTTTGTCAGTTAGTAGGTCTCTGGGTGTCTAACAATTATATGAAAATAAACGTCATATGACGTCACGTGACGTCATTTTATTATTATTATTATTCTTTTCTTCTTCCTAACTAAACGCTTATTTTAATATGTTTCAATAGTCCTAGGACGATGAAATTTTTATGGGTTATTAGTCACGTGAGGAAATTTTGATTTCAATGATTATTAGCAGCCTATGAAGTCACATGACGTCACAGCTAAAAATAGTGAAAAATGGTGTTCGCGCTCTACAGCCGTCATTTATGGTCGGATTGTCTTCAAATTTACACAGATGGTACATCTTGAAACTAAGGTGTGCATATCCTGTCAGCTAACCGAAATTCCGAAAGACCGAAGTTCTGTGGCTGAAATAAGATTCGAACATAGGACCGAAAATTTCATTTTAGGATTAAAGAGCTTTAGGATGAGATAGAAAGTTGAAACTTACACAGTTTGCAGTTCTGCAGAATTTC
Organism: Solen grandis; assembly: GCA_021229015.1. Classification (NCBI taxonomy): domain Eukaryota; kingdom Metazoa; phylum Mollusca; class Bivalvia; order Adapedonta; family Solenidae; genus Solen; species Solen grandis. Next base: position 34,940,201 of record CM037789.1, read on the forward strand.
TACATATATTTTGAGTCGTGACGTCATATGACGTTATGTTACGTCATAAGCATACTTCTTAATTTTTATTTTAGTGCAATGATTTCGACATGATGCCAGTTGTTCAGAATAATGAAAATTTCAGAGTTATGACAGTAAAGTATGCGCTTTTGAACAAAAGCATCTTCAGCACCCTATGACGTCATATGACGTCAGAGCTAAAAATAGTGAAAAATGGTGTTCACGCTCTACAGCCGCCATTTATGGTCGGATTGTCTTCAAATTTTCACAGATGGTACATCTTGAAACTAAGGTGTGCATATCCTGTCAGCTAACCGAAATTCCGAAAGACCGAAGTTCTGTGGCTGAAATAAGATTCGAACATAGGACCGAAAATTTCATTTTAGGATTAAAGAGCTTCAGGATGAGATAGAAAGTTGAAACTTACACAGTTTGCAGTTCTGCAGAATTTCTACATATATTTTGAGTCGTGACGTCATATTACGTTATGTGACGTCATAAGCATACTTCTTAATTTTTATTTTAGGGCAATGATTTCGACATGATGCCAGTTGTTCAGAATAATGAATATTTCAGAGTTCTGACAGTAAAGTATGCGCTTTTAAACAAAAGCATCTTCAGCACCCTATGACGTCATATGACGTCAGACCTAAAAATAGTGAAAAGGTGTTCACGCTCTACAGCCGTCATTTATGGTCGGATTTTCTTCAAATTTTCACAGATGGTACATCTTGAAACTATGGTATGCATATCCTGTCAGCTAACCGAAATTCCGAAAGACCGAAGTTCTGTGACTGAAATAAAATTCGAACATAGGACCGAAAATTTCATTTTAGGATTAAAGAGCTTCAGGATGAGATAGAAAGTTGAAACTTACAAAGTTTGCAGTTCTGCGGAATTCCTACATATATTTTGAGTCGTGA
>CM037789.1:34941223-34991223 GCA_021229015.1 Solen grandis
GGTATTCATATTTCATTATACTAATTAATATGTTTAAATTATAATAATCCTTATATTTTTTATTTGATCTTTATAAGCCTTTTCTCTGTTTGATGGCAACATCATTGCGCATTAATACCCCATCCTTAAAAGAAAGTGACAAACTTGCGTCTTTACTGTCAACAGTTAAGTCATTGTCAGGCGACACATCCGACTCGCGGAGTTCTAGTATATTAAAAGGGTCATAACCTTGATCGAGATATTATGACAATTTTTTTTCATTAGTTTGAAGATAATTGCTTAAGAAATGAAGGTGCTAGAGTGAAAACAACGTGAAATTTGGCAATTATGGCTAATATTACAATAATATTCTTTGGAACACATATGTCACCTGCTGACGGACAGACGGACGGGCAGACAGACAGACGAAGGAAAATTGATCCCTATGTGTCACCTCTGCTTACAGCAGGTGACACAAAAAAGGCCATAACACTTGACCTTATTGACCCATATCAGCCTTAATCAAAGTTGTCGGAAAGATTACAGCAATGAACATTACATTGTCATTAGGTTTGAAGCACTGCCACTAGCGCCGCAGAATTGCAAATTTCATTGTAATTTTTGATAATCAAAAATATACATGTACGTTTTTTTTTTCTGGTACTGTTTTTAAGGAAAGGACTGTGACATTTGATTACGAACGTTGTAACTTTGTACACATGCATGCTACCATCATATTTTGTGCACGGTTCGATCAAACTGAAATCCAATTAACACATGAATCATTGTAAAACGGCAACATTATCAAAGAAATGACGCGAAACATCAACTATTTCTACATCTTCAGAAGTCTGTTCCACTATCAACATCCGTTTTTTGGTGGCGTATGTTGTTGTAGCTGCAGATTTTGAATCGAGCGATCTGACTGAAAAACAGAAACATGTTGTGGGAAATTACAGCAACATGATGTGGGAAATTGCATGCGTAAATGTTTTAAATTATCCAATTAGAATCGCAAAAAAACAAAACAAACCATAAAAACCCCCGGAAATTGATAGTAGAACAGGCACAAAAATTAACTAATTGTTGACATTTGGTGATATTACTTCGTCAAACTTATCTTTTGACAGTGATTCGTTCCTGCATATAATAACAGAGTGGAACAAAGACAAAATATCGTAATCAACATTCCAAAGAAATTGTATATCTGCTGTTCCATTGCCAATGGTTTGAAGATGATTGCTTATGAAATGAAGATGCTAGAGTGCAAACAGACTTATTGTGGACGACGACAAACGGACATGCATTTCTCATGCATTCTTAGACATATAACCTTGACACTCCATAGGTAGATGGACGTCATGAATAAGAAACGCAGTGCACAAGAATCGTAAATCTGCACATCATAATTTTGGAGTTATTGCCCTTTGTTATAATTCAAACTTATGTTTTGTCCGGAGCATTACTGCAAACATCTGCAAATGTTTTGAACCCTAACCACACAGGGCTTACTTGTTGCTATTCGTCCTAATTATTATTTTACAAGTGAAATTTAACAATGTATTTATATTTCAAATCACGGTTTGCAAAAGTGAGCTAATGCTTTGGTAACAAATCATGGTAGATCTGCCTCTTTTTTTTTCAAAGCAAATAAAGCAGAACCTGTTGACAGGACTATTGTGCATATGTCACCGTGTGCCTCAGAGTATGTTTATGTATTTGGGGAAGGAGGGAGACATCAGTCCTTTATGAAAACAAATCTCTAGTTTGTAGTGATTTTGTAGTCAGATACAAATCTTTTTAAAAAGTATGCATGTGTTTCTTAATTTTTGGCGTAGCTGTATAAGCCAACGTTTAATCTGTATTTACACATTTTATGGTAGATATTTAGAATAAATGTTTGGTACCTTAAAATAAAAATATGCGTCGTATTCACGAAATATATTCGGACTGAAGTACAGTTCCTTTGTAAATATGTGTGTTATCAAAATAAGTCTCTCAGATGCACATTGAGACCCGTTTCGGGCCGAACGGTATTTCACAATCTCCGTATGGTGCGCTTCATTACAATAATGTTTACTCTGAAGATTGCGATGGGATGCGCTGTACATCATATTTCCCATTACATGTACATTAATCCCCATCAACACTGCATAACTTTTTTAAAGATATTTCTTGTTTTAACAATGTCAATAAAATCATCCGGTTATAACAATAAATCTCATTACTTTAATTGAATCGCTTATTCCCTAACGCGTGCAAAAAAGTCCCATTCACACAAATAAAACCCTCAAATATGAAAATAAAAAATGATGCATCTATAATTCCATTAATTTTAAAGCACACGAGGTGCTTGCGTTATCGGTTTAACATGCTTAACAAAGCGAGAGTGAAAACGTACACTGATGAATCTATCAACAGTATTCAATCTTTAGGATACCATACACTTTAGAGGGGTCATTTAGGTGGTCCTTAGTATTCACTAAGTGAGCGGAATCCAGATGAACCCTTTCCTCCACTTGCTGTTTTACATTATGTACGCTAACAGTATTATCGCTGGCTAATTGCAGAGAGCAACTCGGTATATCAAAAATGACGTAGAGAGAACAAAACCGAAAGTAGGGGGTTATAAAATGAATACGTATACATATCGGCCAAGTTGTCGGTATATTCTTGAAGATTATACAAAAGGAATACGTACGATGTTCATATTATGAATGTAACCAGCAATAAATCGCTTAACCCTGTAGAAAGTGCGAGGTCCATGTTGGTACATCGCTAAACTGTTTTCCGAGTTTCGGAGCGCTGTCGCCGATACTTGACAAGTGAGCACGCATATACACTACAAAGATACTCAACGGTTCCGAGCAATAACTTATTTTGAACAAATTAACTATTTAAAGTGACCACTTGTCTTTTTCTCAGCTATCCGTCCATCGCGTGTTTTGTTTATGGCGGAGAATGACTTGTGCGAACGCAGAGAGAGAGTGTCGATATAGCGATTTCTGTGTGGTTATGAACCGTGAGTTGAGTGATTTAGATCTGCCGGAACTACTTTTTAGCTCACCTTAGCACTTGTGCTCAGGGTAAGCTTTTGTGATCGCCTTTCGTCCGTCGTGCGTCGTCAACAATTACTTGTGAACACTCTAGAGGCCACAGCATATAGATTTGCCTTTGTCCGTCCGTCCGTCCGTACGTACGGCCGTCCGTCCTGAAACTTTGTGACTCCAAAAGTATTTGTACTACAGACTTGATACTTCATGGATATATTATTCAGGACATAACTTGTGCATCTGTGTTTTTCATCAAACCTTCGTTAAAGTTGACAGAGTTATGAGCCTCTGTTATGAAAAATATGGAATTTTATGCTTGTGACACATCTAACTCTGAAAGTGTTTGTACTACAGACTTGAAACTTCATGGATATATTAATCAGACATGAACTTGCGCAATTTGGTATTTTTATCAAACCGCCGTTGAAGTTGACAGAGTTATGGGGCTTTGTTTTTGAAAAATATGGAATTTTATGCTTGTGACATGAACTTGTGCACCTAGATATTTTATGCCCCCTACCAAAAATTAAGGTATATAGATTTTTCCGTCCGTCCATCCCGAAAACTGTGACACAGGTAACTCTGAAGGTATTTGTGCTACAGACTATAAACTTCATTGATATATTACTAAGGACATGGCTTGCGCTTCTGGGTGTTGGCCTTTATTTTGAAAAATGCGACAGATATTTCTGGATACATTTCTAGTTTTTATATAAAAATAAAGTAAAAGTAGAGAAACAAGGATTGTCCGGCAAAGAATGCAATGACTGTCGTTGCCTTTGTTTGACTAGTATGGCATGTGAATATTTAGCGATAGGGACAGAGATATGGAATATTTTGATTTAATAAGGAAATTCGAAAAGAGGTTTGGCTTTACAAAGCTGCCTTAAACAGCTCTGATCGGTTTTAATTATGCTAGGCAGGTACCTTCTGAATCAAATTATGACTAGGCAGACCGGGTAGTAACACTGGCAACATAGGCTTTCAAGAAGTTGCCTAGCCGAAGACCAGATTAAGTGGGCCACTCACACCCACAGTGCAATGCATGGTTGGCACAGAACACTAAAACAAGTTCCTGTAGAAGAGCCAGAAATGCGTTCTGTATCCAAACCATAAACAAGAGGGCCATGATGGCCCTGAATCGCTCACCTTATTATAAATGAGCAACATATGTTCGATTTTTCATATGGACCTACTTTTTGACCCCAACTGAACCAACTTCGAACTTGTCCAAGATATTATGGAAACAGACATTCCGACTAAGTTTCTTGAAGATATGGCCTCTAGAGTGTGAACAAGGTTTTTCTAAGATTTGACCACATGACCTACTTTTTGACACCACATAACCCAATTTTAAATTTGTCCAAGATTTTGTAGAAACAACATTCTGACCAAGTTTCATGAAGATTGAGCCAAATGTGTGGCCTTTAGAGTGTTAACAAAGTTTTTCAAAGATTTGACCTTGTGACCTATTTTTTGACCCCACATGACCTAATTTCGAACTTGTCCAAGATTTTATAGAGACAAACATTCTGACCAAGTTTCATGAAGGTTAGCCTAAATATATTGCCTACTGAGTGTTAAAAAGCCAAATTGTTGACGACGCATGTCGCACGACTGACGCCGGACGAAGGGCGATCACAAAAGCTCACGTTGAGCACGTTGTAATCAGGTGAGCTACAAATGGAGGCAGGCATGGACGCTATTGAAAATAAATGGCAAACACCAATTATGATGAAATCATGTAGAAGCTTGAATAGAGTCTGCGGAGTTGCGTAGAGAAGCACGCACGAGCAAGTGGGTGGGGTGGGGGGAGTTTTCCCACATCACTGATCGCAAAGGTGTTCGCCACGAACTCCAAACTCTGCGGAAATTCAAACACCTATCGTCTGTAGACATCCCTGAATTCGTGGACCGCTGCTTTATTTTATAACTCAATATTCACGAGCGTGTAGGTAAAAAAATGAAATAAGGGTTATCAAGAAATATATATGTAAGGTCTGCCAATTCATCGGAATCTTCTTGAAGAATATACATTAAAGAATACGTACGATGTTCATATTATGAACGTAACTAAACGTAATTAAAGCAATAACCCGCTTAAGCCTGTAGAAAGTGCCGAGGTTGTGACTTATGTTGGTACATCACTAAACTGTTTGTCCGAGTTTCGGAGCGCAGTCTCTGATAATTGAAAAGTGGACAGACATATACACAGCAAAGAAACTCAAAATGTTTCGTGCACTACTTAATTCTGAGCAACTCACCTGTTTAAAGTACCCTCTGTCTTTTCTTGGCCCTCTGTCCCATAATTTGCTTATGTTTGTTTGTTTGTTTATTGGGTTTAACGTCCCACCGACAGTATTTCAGTCATTATGCCTCGCCATGAAATGGCGACGGGCATATAGTGTACACCTGTGTGTGTGTGTGTGTGCAAGGATTCGTATCCCAGCTATAACTTTGTTATCTTTGTTTTGTCGCTTTTTAAAATAACTTGGCACAAGTGATCCTTAGGACAAGACGATGAGTCGCGAACAAAACCAGGTCTCTAACTTGAATGTCAAGATCACATCACTTAGTTGCCCTTAAAATCTTGTCTCAGCTTTAACTTTGGTCTTGATTGGTTGTTTTTCAAATAACTTGGAAAATGATCCTTGGAAAAAGCTTTAAGGGGTCAAGCACTTGGTTGATCTTAAAAAAAAGTGTCCCAGCTGTTACTTTGTTGTGGATTGCTGTGTTTTGAAATAACATGGCACAAGTGATCCTTAGGAAAAACCAATGTGTTGCGAACAAGAACCATGCAAGGCACAAATGATCACTAGCATGTGATGTAACAAACAAGAACAAAATTGCTAGCTTCAAGGTCAAGGTCACAAAGTTAAGTTAAAAGTTTTTGTAAGCAGTCCTGTCTGGGCTGTGTCTTTATTGTGTAAAGTCATGTTTTGAAACAACTTGGCACAAGAAGGAACACAGCGTCACAAAACAAGCACTGGTTGCAAGGTCACATCACCTGAATGAGGTAACCGACAAAAATATCATCTAATAAACATAATGGTGGGGGAATCCGTGTCCTATGGACACATCTCTAGTTTTGAGACGATGTCTACTTGAGACAGATATAGTGCTGCCACACTGCAGTATCACGCCGTAGGCATGTGGCACGATACCACACCCAGTCACATTATCTTGACCAAGGACCAACCAGTCCTGCAACCACCCTTATATGCAACCATCCTTATATGCTGAGCGCCAAGTAAAGGAGCTATAACAGTACCATTTTTTACGACTTTGGTATGTTGCGGTCGGGGATCCAACCCACGACCTCCTGCTCCCGAATTTTGTTCATGGCAGAATGACCTGTGCGAACGCAGAGAGGCTGTCGATAAAGCGATTTCTCAGAGAGACCGCCGATATGTTTATGCACCGTGAGCATGCAATATATGTAACATTAGAGAACATTTTGTCCAAATTCATTAAAGAAATGTGGAGGTAATATTTTCTTTGATTGTCTATACTCAAAGGCTTTTGTTCCTTTATATTTTAGTGATATAAATTTAGGTCGATCATGTTTAAGCCGCTGATAAATTCTAAAAATAATGTACAAATGTAGTTCTCTTTATCTTCCCTCTTTTACCACTCCAAACAAGTAAATTTTGGGATTAAAATAGCTTTAATTATTTCCGTTTTGACCAGTTTTGTATTAAACGCTTTTTGTAATTTTCTGATCCCAATTAAATTGTTCGCAATTATATATATCATGTCGAAAATATACCCCTAAAAGGTTCCTGAAATCATTAGTTCACAAAATCCATGGCGTTATGACTGATTATTGTCTATCCTACCTTTTGATCAGACATATCGGCATATTTTCATAACAACTGCATCTCTTCACGTGTCGTCTGGTTCTGATTTATCATGGGATTATGATGATTTATTATTTAAGAAATAAATACCATTCGCAAGCGTCTGAAAATATAATATTATTGAAAAGATGATCCCATTCGTAGAATGGAAGAATGTTTACTACACGAAAAAAAATCCTAAAGCTTATATGGTGGCAAATCCGCATGTGTGACCATACTGGTGAGAAGGAACAAACCGATTATTAATTTCCGTGTTTGGACAGGCGACCAGGTGACAGGAAATTTAAGTAATCAGACACATTAGTACCTTAAAATCATTACCTAACTACTCCCACTCCATACTCCGGAACGTCTCAACCAAGGAGAAGACATGGGTCCATTACTTTATCCGGAAACTAAAATACAGTGGAATAGCCCTGACTCACCCCTCTGAGAACTTCAAGAGAGTTTCTGCAGCTGGATTGTGATTACCTATATATTTTAGGGTAAGAAGGGAAGACTCATGGTTGATTATCATGAGGAATGTTGCAAGATAAAACTTATCTTTCTTGGTATATTTAGGAAGCAATGAAATTGTCAAGATGCAGAAATGATTACACTGGGGACCAAGATAAACACTTCTATCATGAGTAGCTTAACTGGAACAGCGATGGAGAAAGCGCATCAAGATAAAGAGATAAACAATTGCAAAAGAATCAATCTTGGGAATTCGGAATTCCGAAGTTTGTGAGGCCTAGACTGTTTTGATAATACTTTTAATTATATGACATTATGCCTAAACGGCTGTTTCCGGTTTCGCATAACCATCACGTATTTTCTTCAAACGTTACATATAATTTTTAGGCTGAATTACATCATTCCGCGTCTCGAGCGTGTATTCTATGTTATATGCATATTGTGTTGTGTTTGATGCAACTAACTTAGATAACAAAAATGCATTATTCATATGATGTTGAAAATGTATGAGAAATACACACATTAAATTCATGAAATGTTATTAAGCTCGCCATAGTCTCGCACAATAACATTTTTAATGAACACGTTTACTAAAGTATGGTATGAAATAACAATTCATAGCAGATCCTATGTGTATATGCTGAGCAGAACCATGGAGCTATTAATAAGTTTTTACGTATGTTTCGGCCGAGGATCGAAATCAAGACACCCCACTCCCGAAGTAGACACTGTAATCCTTCAGCAACTGAAAACATTTACTTGGTATCATATCTTTCAATCGACATTGCAAAAACCCCTTTCATATATGAACGAGATATAAATTTCGCCTTTGAAATTAAGCTAATATAACTGTCAAGAAGAATTTATGACGACACTTATGACTGCAGACGTTTAGTATTTATGTAGTTTCGAGTTGTCTATTAGGTTCTTTGCCTACCCTCGTTAATATGTACTTCAGGATGCGCCAGAAGGATAATCTATGTAAGTTGATATACTCCGACGCCAAGACGTATATATGTGTGTATATATGTATGTGTTTGTATGTATATGCATGTGTGTATGTGTATATATAATGTGTACATGTGTATGTTTATATCCCAACGTAAAAGTGTTTTCCCAGTAATGTGGAAAACTGCTTTGGTCATACCATTGTTTAAGAAAGATGTGAAGAACTGTCAAAGTAACTATAGACGTTTATATTGGATACATAACTACATAAGTAACCGTCAGCAACAAGTATGAGTAGGTCAGTAGCGTTTTCGTCTTAACGACATCAATGCTGGTGTGTCCTAGGTCCATTGTTATTTCTTATTAAATTAAGTCTGTATAGCCAGATTGTTCGCTGATGATATTTCACTAGCATGAACAACTGCTTATGTTGATGATTTCGAGGGAATTTTAAATCACGACCTAAATGTTACATCCGAATGGTCAAAACAATAGTTAGTTTCTTTCAATCCTGTAAAATCCGAAGTTTTAAACTACGGCCATGGTCAACCACCAAAATTTGAATTTGAAAATGCAGTTTTTACTCCAACTGATTCGCATTAACATAAAGGCCTTACCTTTAGTAGCAACTGTAAATGGTCCAGGAACATTAACAACAGAATAGCGTCTTCATCAAAGCTACGTGGAATCATGCGTAAAATTAAATTCACCATCCGCCGTAAAGCTATGAACCAGGTATACCTATCCTGTCTACGTCCATTATTAGAATATACCTCATCAGTCTGGGATGATTGCGCCCAATATGAATGGGGCCTCCGTGGCCGAGAGGGTAAAGTCGCTGATTTTAACACTCACTCAGTCCCTCATCGCGTGGGTTCGATTCCCGACATAGCCATTCGGATTTTAATCTGAGGAAGCCTTCCAGTTGGCTTGCGGTAGGTCGGTGGTTTAACCCGGATGCCTCCGTGCATTCCTCCACCTGTAATTAGCTGGACGTCGCTATATGACTGAAATACTGTCGAAGCGACGGTAAACCCAAATAGTCAAGTTAAGCCAATATGAAAAGATTAGATCAGAAAGAATTCAATTAGAAGCAGCCACGATAGTAACCGGAACAACTCGGTCCATTACTCTGAACAATCTTTATCGAGAGACAGGGTAGCTAACTCTTTCAAATAAGACGTCTTTATCAGACTTGACTATTGACTTGACTATCAGAAACTAGTCTTAATACACAAAGTTAAGAATAATATGGTACCTAATTACTTAACAGCCCTTTTTCACAGAACTGTAGATAATCCTTTACATTACAATTTAAGGAACACAAACGCCTTTATTAATCATCCTCGTCGCACTGTTTTGTTTGAGAATTCGTTTGTTCCTTCCTCAATTGAAGTATGAAATAATCTTCCTAAATAGTTTCATAACTGCCTATCTATTAGGCGGTTTAAATGTAATTTACTAGTGTCCCAGTTTCCAACTAACGAAGTTTCACATTTTTATGGTTTACGTCATTTATCTATCTTCATACTCGGTTAAGAAACAATTGCAGTAATCTTAAAAGTGACCTTTATAATAATCACCTTTTAATTACTGACATATGCGAACACTGACATGTGGTAGAAAATGCAGACCACTTGCAGACCACTTTTTCTTTCGATTCAGATGTTATTCAAATCCACGACATCAGCTGTTTACTGATTCACGTGTGTTACCTCCATTAAACACGAAACTTACTTTTTGGGAATTCTTTGCAACAAAACATTGTAATCGTTGAAGCTGTCCACTAATATATTAAGTCAACCAAGCGTTTCACATTGTACCCTACAAATGACCTCCTCCCTATGTAGTATATTGTATCTTCACTTTCTCCCCCTCGATCTTTCCTCGTCTCACAACTTAAGATTCTCGTGCCAATATCCAATTTTAATTATTACTTCAATGTCATATATTTGGACACAATTACATGAGGATATTTATTCTGTATAAACCATGAATGGTAGAAAGTGTTAAACAACAAAATATTTCAGAGCCTTTTCTTTCTTTTTCTCTTACTTTCTTTATGTTTGATTATTCTGTTCGGTCTACCGTCTGAAATTATATTTGTTCACTTATGTATCTTTGATGCATTAGTATAAGTATTGCCATGTTAATTGCTGAACTTTATTTTTGGAGGGGAGTGCTGTAAACAAGATTTTAGAATTTGTAGCCCAACCCTTGTGCTATGTAATTGTGGTAACCTTGGTTTGTTGTTAATATGTTAATAGTGAGCAATAAAATATGTTAAAGTAAACTGTCACGTTTAATCCGTCATTATATTTTATTTATATGCAATGCCATTCAGAACAGTTACCAATGATGACCATACTTATCGCAGAGCGACACAGAGTATCAAATGGCTTACAGTTTTTAGACGGCGATAGCCGTTTTATGCTGAAAAACGAAATTAGGCCTTGCTAATTTGCATATTTTCCACAACAATTTTAACTGTACCTCTCCGCGCTTACAGCGGATCCATGCAATGCGATTACGAGTGGAATATGTTACACAGACGTTTAAATCATAACCGTAACCGCTTTTAGTGTGTTACTGTTTGTTAACATGTTTTCTTTTGCCATTATTTTGCACTGGAAGCATCAATTTTAAGCGTGAAAAACGTATCCGTGACATTTCTTAACCAGAACAGCAACCCATCTTACGTACATGAAGATCTACTCCTGTAAAAAGAACAAGAGGGCCAAGATGGCCCTGTGTCGCTCACCTGAGTAAGATGGCTGTGTTAGGCATAATGACAAAAAATCTGGCATCTAAAAGTGTTTTTCTAACATTTGACTAAGTGACCTACATATTGATCCTACCTGAATTTGCACTCAACTGGGAATTCATGCAGTCATCATTCATATTAAGTTTAATGAAGACTGGGACAAAAATGTTGGCCTCTAGAGTGTTCACAAGGTTTTTCTTAGATTTGACCTGGTGACCTAGTTTTTGACCTCATGTGACTCAGTTTCAAACTCATCCAATATATCAATTAGACAAACATCCTGACCAAATCTATTGAAGATTGGGCTAAAACTGTGGCCTCTAGAGAGTTCACAAGGTTTTTCTTAGATTTGACCTGGTGACCTAGTTTTTGATCCCACATGACCCAATTTCAAACTCGTGCAAGATATCATGTAGACAAACATCCTGACCAAAATTTATGAAGATTAGGCCAAAACTGTGGCCTGTAGGGTGTTCACAAGGTTTTTCTAAGATTTGACCTGGTGACCTAGTTTTTGACCCCATTACCCATTTTCGAACTCATCCAAGATATCATGTAGACAAACACCCTGAATTTTCATGAAGATTGGGCTAAAACTGTGGCCTCTAGAGTGTTCGCATGGTTTTTCTAAGATTTTCCCTGGTGACCTAGTTTTTGACCCCACATGACCCAATTTTGAACTCATCCGAGATATCATGTAGACAAACATCCTGATTAAGTTTGATGAAGATTGGGCCAAATTTGTGGCCTCTAGAGTGTTCACAAGGTTTTTCTAAGATTTGACCTAGTGACCTAGTTTTTGACCCCACATGACCCAATTTCAAACTCATCCGAGATATCATGTAGACAAACATCCTGACCAAGTTTCATGAACATTGGGCCAAAACTGTGGCCTCTAGAGTGTTCACAAGGTTTTTCTAAGATTTGACCTGGTGACCTAGTTTTTGACCCCACATGACCCAATTTCGAACTCATCCGAGATATCATGTAGACAAACATCCTGACCAAGTTTCATGAGGATTGGGCCAAAACTGTGGCCTCTAGAGTGTTCACAAGCAATTGTTGACGACGGACGACGCACGACGGACAAAAGGCGATCACAAAAGCTCACCCGAGCACAAGTGCTCAGGTGAGCTAAAAAGTAGTGCTCCGTATGTATGTAATTGACCTAAAGAAGTCCGCACAATATTTTGCATGATGGCGAGTTAGGTTCCTCCCAGGGCATTTCTTAACTTTGAAATAGATAGGCAAACATTCTAGTATCTTAAATAATCAAATACCTGGTCAATTTCTACACATACAAAACAACAGATAGAATTCGCTAGTACTAAAGAAAGAGAATGACCTACTTAGGTATGCAGCTCCTTATGAATGAATGGTTCATGACCTTTACTCCGGATTATTATGTTACAAACAGAACCTCTGTAGCAACAGCGGGTGGAGTTTTTGTCGTCATGTGACTGCTTCAATAACTTCAGATACGCTGGGTTTATAATGTTAATCCCGTCGCCGTTTCTCAGCGCATTGTGCGCTTTGATTGGATTTTCTTACGAGGTTGAATATAAATGCTCAAATCACTACGAGTAATGTCTATTCACAAAACACACTGATTTCAAACACACTGATTTCAGCCAAACTCACTATTCTTAATTGCCTAACTTATCTGTAATAAAATTAATAACGTGTCGGCTAGTCTATATTAAAAGAAATTTTACTTTCTTCAAAACAAGGAACGATCATCACATGAAATGATTTTATTATAGTATCATTAACATTTAAATATGCATATTATTGAAACAAAACGACGCCCTCTCTGACTCCGAAACCTATTAGTCAATGGAAAGAAATAAAATGTATTTTACCATGCAGCATCGAAAATAAATCTTAAGAAAAATAGAGAAATACATTTTAGCTTATTTAAGACTGAAGAAAAAAGATTAATCGCATTCGATTTAGTTTCTTGAAATTTAGTTCCTCGGATATTTCGCTGCATTTCTCCAAGAATACATACTTCTCATGTAGTTACATGTCACTATTAATTATCATATTTACCATTTGTTTTGACGAAAAAAATGTCAAAAATAATATTCATAACTTCCACAAAAGAAAAAAAAATGGTTTTGCAGATATTTTAAATGTTTGTTTAGTAATTTGGTTTTTGAAAATGTCTTGAAGGCGTTGAATTAAAGAAATTAACACCTATCTTAAGCATTTTAGAAAAATGATATGTTAATTCCACCAGTCGAAACATTATTGAAAAGGGGACATAAATAAATTGTATTAAAACACGGGATTTGATAAACATTTAAGTGATAATTAGGTCACACAAAGTTTTTATTTGATGACCGTTAGCAAAATTATCTGAAGAAAAAAAAATCATCAGTAAAAAGAACCATGTGAATATGATTTCATTTTTCTTTATCCAGAAAATTCTTTTCCGAAGATTGGTGTGGTTATTTTTCCTAGTTGCATATATGAATTCATTGTTTTCAGTGAGCCTTTATTATTTTTCAGACATGCTTTAGGGTTAATGACACAATTCTTTTACACATGACTGACATATGGTTTCTGTCTAAATATAGATATTTAAAATAAAAAAAATTAAAAAACTGTTTATGTGAGTTTGAAATAAAACCACCATATTTACATTTGTTGACACAATAGATATTGATTTCTTCAGACCCATGTTTGTGGTTCTTGGATGTCAATTATTCTCAAAAGTTATTATTCGATATATTTTCTTTAGATTAATGTTTATGCCAAGTAGACTTTACCCTTGATATACTATCAATAAAATGTCAAATTTATCACAACAGTCCCATCGCAATCTTCCAGATACTTTACATATACATATTTACGTTATAAAACTGAGTCTAGCATTTAATTTAAGAGACTATAACTGACGATGCGAGAGTCAAAGAAAAAATCTTTTCTGATAAATGCCTACTCGTAAGATTTCCGCCTGTAATAGTAGTATACATGCGCACTGTTATCAATTTATTTGCTTTCAAATACCTCATAAAAGAAAAAAAGACGCCATGCTAGAATATAAACAAGAAAAACTGTGATACAGAGTATCACAGCGGGCCTACAGACAGACGGCCGACAGACATGAATATATTTTGATATATTTCCAAATTCTCTTTTGCGCAACTTTCGAAAGCTCTAGACGTCACTCAAACTGTTCATGATCTTTGTTCTTCTACCAGTCTTAATGGTGAAGAAAACCCATGCGAGCAAAAAAGCTCGATGCTTCGAACTAATTTGATTCATCAATCCTTTCAGGAATATCAATGAATAAAAAACAAAAACTTCCAACTGCAAATCTTACTGAATATTTTATTTACAAAATGTTACATTTAAAATATGCAGTAAGTCATTTTAATACATATACAAAAACAATAAACAGGCAGTCAATTGTAAAGCTATATATTAGCCGAATATTTTTTTACAAATACAGCACAATCCTGCTTAAAGAAACATTAAATTAAGTAGAAACATTAAAATAAGTTAAAAACAGAGGTCATTGGGCAGATGATTGAAATGACTACTAAACGTTAAATAATTTAAGCAATAATCTGTGTTTAATCTACTATTTGGTCTAAAAATAAGAGGGTTATAGAGACTCTAAATCGCTCAACTGAGTATAGGGTTACCCAAGGAACATAAAAACATATTGAAATCTGGCCAGTGATTTTGATGATTTTAAAAATTTTCATTTTTCATAATTCATTTCTTTTTATTGCCAATGCAGCCAGAGTTCTACATGAATCAGGTTTATTTTAGCAACTTTTGTGAATAATTTTAGCAATCTTGGTAGATGGTTAGCCAAGAAACATCTGTACCAAAACATTGTGAAATCTGGCAAGTAGTTTTGAAGATTTTTAAAGATCTTTTTTTTTTTCTGTTGCCATGGCAACTAGAGTTGAACATGGACGAAGTTTATTTTAGCAAATGTTTTGAAGGTTCACCCAAATATCATTCCTGCCAAGTTTAATCAAATTCGGCCCAGCGGTTTCAGAGATGTCATTTAAAAGTTTCACTATATACATAAAAGGCAAGTTAGCCCCGCCCCTGGCGGCCATGTTTTTTTCCCGGATCGGAATAATATTAGCAATATCGGTAGATGGTTACCAAAGGAACATCTGTACCAAAACATACTTAAATCTGGCCAAAGTAGTTTTAAAGATGTTTTTAAAAGTTTTCATTTTTCATTATTCATTTCTTTCCGTTGGCATGGCAGTCAGAGTTCTATATGGATCAATTTTATTTTAGCAACTAATGTGAAGGATCACCCAAGGATCATCCCTGCCAAGTTTAATCAAATTATGTCAAGCGGTTTCAGAGGAGATGTCGTTTAAAGCAAATTGTTGACGACGCACGACGACGGACACAGGGTGATCCTAATAGGTCACCATAAGCACGTTGTGCTCAGGTGAGCTAAAAAAAAACGTATTTGTTGATAAATTTTAAATTTAGGAACGGAACTGTAAATATGCTAGTCGGTGAATATTAAATGTAAAGAAAAAAGGAAAAAAGAAAAGGTGAGTGGGAATCGAACTCAAGATCTTTTGACTAGTAGTCCGACGCCCTACCAACTGCACAATGGTGGCAATATACGTTATGGTAGTTTTATTCCTTTACACGAGATCACGTTTTTTTTTTCTGAAAATTAAGGCTTGCTTTTAGTTTTTGTTGGTTGTGACGGACATGAAAAATACAAATAGTAGTGTGTACCGACGAATTTTTGTGTTAAAAGATCATCTTTTTGACTATGAAGAAAGAGTCGCAAACTCTCCATACACCGCACTGATACCCCGTGTTAAATTTGGGGACCCGTTATAATGTTAATGTGTCCGAGTTATGAACAGAAACATACTTACAGGAGGGTAGAAAGTTCTGCCGATTTTCCGCCGATAAGCTGGCAGATGCAGATTTCCATTCCCTCATAGGGAAAGGATGTTCTGTTTCCGGCCGTAAGCTTGTTCCTAATGTACGGATGCTCCATTCCTGTCCATAACCGGGTTCCTTTGGTGCGAATGTTCCGTTTCATACTGTAAACATGATTAATATGTTTTTGTACAATTTAAACTTCAAATTATTATATAAGTTATTTTGCAGAATTCGTGATCTTGAGCAAGACATAGCTGAACGAGAGTGCCGTAGCCACCACAATATACACCGCCACAAACTATAAAGATCAAGATTATAGAAGCTTCCGATATAAAAGTAGGTCGAGAGGCAGTGTCAATATGTATCCTTTTTTCCTACTGAGCATAACTCTTGCAAAA
This sequence comes from Solen grandis, assembly GCA_021229015.1. Classification (NCBI taxonomy): domain Eukaryota; kingdom Metazoa; phylum Mollusca; class Bivalvia; order Adapedonta; family Solenidae; genus Solen; species Solen grandis. Next base: position 34,957,575 of record CM037789.1, read on the forward strand.
TCACTGAACTAAATAAGCCGTGCTTTATGTACTTCTACCTATTATAGTAATGACATTGATCAAGATCTATTCGGAAACTTAATAGTTGCAATCTCAAGTTAATGTCATAGAGACCAAGTTTCGAAAGGCATAACTATCAAAAATGACATTGTTCAATTTTCATTAAGATCCATTGAGAAACTTAGGAGGAGTTGCATTCACAAGGCTGCAAAATCAGTCAGCTACAGAGACTAAGTTTCAAGGCACATAACTAGCACATAACTAGCAAATGTCAATGAACCAGAAATGGCCGCTTCATGCACATCTAGACATTTTAGTAATGACATTGACCAAGTACTGAAAAGGTAGGAGGAGTTGCGTTCACAAGGCTGCAATATCAATCACCTACAGAAACTGTTTCAAGGGTCATAACTCTAAAAGTCAATGAACTGGAAAATGACCGCTTCATGCACATCTACCCATTATAGTAATGACATTGACCAAGTATTAAAAAGATACGGTCAGAAACGTAAGAGGAGTTGCATTCGCAAGAAATGTGGACGGACGGACAGACGGAGATAAGGACAATATGCGACCGCCTCAGGCGGCGTATAAAAATCGTCATTGATCTCTTGAAGACAGCTTCGCAAGACAGACTTAACTCAGGAAATGTATGCTTAGGCAATCAATCATAATATTGTTTATGTTTGACAAAATTTACGAATGGCGGCAAAAATAGTGTTTTTATTTGATTAAAACCAGTTCGAAGCAATATATCGGCATTTTTTTCAAAATGATACAAGTACTCTTGGACTCTAATGTTCATAGAAATAATATTATATGCCAGAAGTTTACTATATTAGACAAACAATGAAAGTTTTAATGAATTTTACAACTGTAACTTAAGTTCATAAATGGTTTTCCGATTTTAAACCCCTATATCTAGATTGGCGCCGAAAATCAAGAGGCAGAGTAAAAGTATAAAAATGATATTCATATTATGAAATGTGTAAATTATTTAACAAAATGTTTATAAACATGCCGAAACTTTAAAAGCGTACTGTCTTTTAGCATACGTTGTAAAACAATTATGGCGATTCTGTTTCAACGGAGTATCCGCGATGCCAGTGCCATATCTCATGGGACTTATTCGCTTTTTATTCAAACATCGTGGGCCATTGGGAGAAAATTTGTCCTTATTTTTACATCGCCGATTATTTTTCCTCAGTGGGACCTACACATCGGACTGAGATAGGATATTGCCGGAGGCATCCACACGAACCACAACACGTCTTCCCTTGATTCTCTAATTTCACAATCAAATTCTCATAATCTCGAACGAAGAACCTGGATTGGTCGCAGGTACTCACCGATGGACTCTCCAACCTATGGGGATATCACCCGATGCTGTTTGCATTCGTGAAACTGCTGGGCACCTTTGCCGGTTATCGAATATCGAACAAAGTCCGCCGGACCTTTCCCGAACATAGGGAGCTATCCCCGATGATTCAGTGCTTTGTTCTGGGGGAACTGTCGAATCATTGTCAACGGACCAGCCCCGATTACTAATGAGTGCTATTCCCCATGGGTCTGCTTGGTCCTTTTAGCTCAAACATTTGGAGCCATCGAAAGAAAATTTGTCAAATAAAATTGCCGTTATCTACATTAAGTCTTCCTACAATCCGGAACTTTGGAAATACATTTTAAAAAAAGATTGACCAGAGCTTGTAATCTAATGACCCTTTTCTGATTTAAAACACTGATTATTCCTTTCTACTACCTTAACTAAAGTACAATATACTTTAAAAGTACGTTAGTCATACATTGCTCACACAACTCAATATTAAAGAAAGCCCTACGATCTCTTGGACTAGATTTATATTTTCTACGAATTATGCATACATGAGATAAGATATACGAACAAAACCATCTGAATATTAAAATATTTTTATGATATTTGATCAAGATGATTTATCCCTGTCTGTATAAATGACCCCAGAAGCAATGACATCGAGGAGAGTGTCTGGAGACCTTCATTATATAACCTACCGTGATCTATGGTGTCAATAAATCACAATTTGTTTACGCGATATTGATATAATAGAGTAATTTATCAACAAAGTATTGATATCTTGAGAACAACATAATCTTTGATTAATATATCAGTCTTTGACATAAAGTTATGAGTTTTTGAAAATGTAATTAAGTATTTCAATCAAGTCATTTCATCAGGAAAAATATCTATCCCATATGCAAGAGAAACAAGAAAATGTGTCTACGAGAAAAAAGATTATAAAATAATGTACATTTGTACAAAGTTTCATAATGATGTGAAGTTACCTTTACAGAAAGAGAAGCTTACCAACTTTAACAAGTCACAGCCATAAAATTAAATAAATACTACGGTAAATAATCTATATTATGATGTACATTTATGTCAAGTTTCAGAAAGATGTAAAGTCATCTTCATAGGAAAAAAAGCTTAAAAGCAAATGCAGAACAACCAATTCTACTATGTTCATCCAACTGTAAAATATAAGTCATAGCCAAAAAAAATAAATTAAAAAATCATAAATATTAAAAAGATCATATCATGCTGTTCATATGTACCTAGTTTCATAAAGATATGAAGCCATCGTCGTAGGAAAAAACATAAACGTAAAGGTAAATCTGAGGCAGAATAACCAATTTTACAATGTTCATCCAACATCGTGAAATATAGACTTGACTATTTGAGTTTCCCGTCGTCTCGACAGTATTTCAGTCATATAGCGACGTCCAGCTAATGACAGGTGGAGGAAGACACCGAATACACAGAGGTACCCGGGTAGAACCACCTACCTACCGCAAGCCAACTGGAAGGCTTCCTCACATGAAAAATCCGAAGTCCCTGCCGGGATTCGAACCCACAGCGGTGAGGGGCTGAGAGATTTGTAGTCCACGACTGTAACCGCTCGGCCACGGCGGACCTCAGTATAAAGTAGATCCAATCATAATGTACATGTATACTTAGTTCCAAAAAGATTTGAAGTCATCTTCATAGAAACCCTTAACTGGTATTGCTGCAACACACGAGTCTTCTACCGGTGAGGTGCATAATTTTTCGTTACCATAGCAACCAGAATTTTGGTCGACGTGCAGAATTTCAATACTGCCATCTATTTATATATCAAGTTTCATTATATAACTTTAAACGATTTTTAAGTTATCGCAGGATTTTCGGACAAGCAGTCGAAGGGCAAACCTATAGTTCCCTCCGGTAAGCTTAAACGTAAAGGTAACCCGGGCAGAACAGCCAATTTCACAATGTTAATCCATCCGTGAAATATAGGTCACAGTCATAAATTTGCATTAGTACTGAACAGATCATATCAGGATGTACATGTGAACCTTATTTCAAAAAGATATGAAGGTATCTTCTTAGGAAAATCAAAGCGCTGAGAGAACAGAGTTTTTAATATGAAGATGTCGCATTTCTTATGTTTATCAAAGTAAATTTAATTTTATAAACCCACTTTTATCTGTTCGAAACGATAAACACAAATTTTGTCTCAATGGATTGCTTACAATGAACATACCGCCAATCCTCCTCTCCAAATTTCCAAGTTAATATGAGTATGTGATCTAAAACAACAAACTTTCTATTTGAGATTTGAATTACATGTATCTTATTGTGACGTCATCATGATTTTTTTATGTATATATCGTTGGCCTTCGCTGGAAATTCCAGCCAGTCATAGTTCGAAGTATTTCCGCATGAGATTGTGAATTGTTTACTTTTTTCGTTACCGTTTATAAAACATTGTATCGCCAGCATAGACATTTTTATTTAATTTCGACTTCCATAACGCAATCGTAATATAGCCCCGAATTGTTGTCCGATCCAAAATGTGCGCTTCCTTATGAGAGCGTTGCAAGCAATCCTGTTCAAAAAAGCCTTAACGCAAAGTTAAACGTGAGGATGAACAATCAACTTTCCCATGTTCATCCAACCGTAAAATAATGGTCACAGCTTGAATTTGCTTAGATATTAAAATATCTTACTATGATGTAAATGTGCACCTAGTTTCATAAAGATACGAGTTCATCTTCTTAGAAAGAAAAGAGTGAACGCAAAGGTAAACCTGAGGTAGGACGGACGGACGGACGGACGCACAAACATAAAAAGATGTAAAACAACTCAGGCCCTATAGTAATCACACTTTCAATGAGTCCGTCCGTCCACCACGCTTTTTTCCAGTTTCTAACTTAAATATTTATCATCGGGTCTTCATCGAACATGCTGAGAATCACATACCTTTTTAAACACTATTCAACATAAAGATATAAAAAATATTTTCATTTTGAGAATAACATAGCTATATATACATGTAAATGTTTTGCACTGAAATATAATGAAATCTCTTTGGGTTTTTTTTTAAATTCAGCCATTACTATTGCCATTGGCATCCTATAATTTAGGAGAAAAAGTATTTTATTATATAAAGGATAAAATCTGTGATACATATTTCCTTTATAATTTTTAATAAATATAATAATCGATTATCTATCAAATATGAGGGGAAAAAGACAATTTGCATAAGGTTTTAGAAGAATGAATTTATCTCGCCGTTTTTAAATTCAATTTGTTAAGGTCTGATATATTTCAAAATAAAGCACCTATCAAGTGATGTTCATAACGTAAAATAAAAATAAAAATGTTGATAAGACAATATTGTTCAGATTTTAAGCTCGTCTGTTTTTAGGTCACCTGAGCACAACGTGCTCATGGTGAGCTTTTGCGATCGCCTTTTGTCCGTCTCAACAATTTCTTTAAACATCTCTTTCTAAACGACTCACTGGATTTTGATAGAAATGTTCATTATGAAGGCCTTTACCAAAGTTGTTAAAATTATTTTGATTGGTCAAAAATCTAGGTCACGGGAGCTAAAAATAGATTTTAAAAATGAAAATTTTGAAATCTTCTCCGAAACCACAAGGCCTAGCCTTTTGATTTTTGGTATGTAGCATGATCTTATGACTCTCTACCAAGATCGTCCAAATTATGACCCTGGGGTCAAAATTGGCCCCGCCCTAGGGGTCACATGATTTTACATAGAATTATAATAAGAAAACCTTAAAAATATTCTTGTAAGAAAGTATAAGGCCTGGAGCTTAGATATTTGGCTTGTAGCATCATCGTATGGACCATTACCAAGATTGTTAATATTATGGCACTGGGGTCAAAAATAGGCCTGACCCGGGGGTCACTTTTTTTTTTTTACTTTATTCTTTTTTTTTAACTTAATTCCTTTTTTTCCGAATTCATTTTCTTTTAATTCTTTCATTTCCAAAATTCTTTTTAGAAACCTGAGCACAACGTGCTGAAGGTGAGCCTTCGTCCGTCGTCCGTCAACAATTTGGCTTGTTAACACTCTAGAGGCCATATTTTTTTACCAATCTTCATGAAACTTTGTCAGAATGTTTGTCTCTATAAAACCTTGGAAAAGTTCGAAATTAGGTCATGTGGGGTCAAAAAACTAGGTAACCAGGTCAAATCTTAGTAAAACCTTGTTAACACTCAAGAGGCCACATTTTGTCCCAATCTTCATGAAACTTAGTCAGAATGTTTCTCTCCATAAAATTTGGGTCATGTGGGGTCAAAAAGTAGGCCACGAGTTCAAATCTTGGTAAAACATTGTAAACACTCTAGAGGCCACATTTTTGGCCCAATCTTTATGAAACTTGGTCTGAATGTTTGCTTCTATAAAATCTTGGATAAGTTCGAAAGTGGGTCATGTTGGGTAAAAAAGTAGGTCAATTTAAAAAATCCAACATATGTTGCTCATTTTTAATCAGGTGAGCGATTCAGGGCAATCATGACCCTCTTGTTTAAAAAAAAGGCCATAGAGGCCCTAGATCACTCAGGGTTACCAAGAAACATCTGTACTAAAACATTTTGAAATATGGCCAGTAGTTTTGAAGGTGGGGATTTTAAAAGTTTTCATGATACATGTACATTTTGACATTGTCATTGCAACCAGAGTGCTACTGTGTTACAGTTTATTTTAGCAACTTTTGTAAAGGTTCACACATGGATCATCCCTGCAAAGATAAATCAAATTCTTGCCAACGGTTTCGGAGGAGATGTTTAAAGTTTTCACTACATACATTTACGGTAAATTCGCCCCACCCCTGGCCATGTTTTTTACGGATCGGAATAATTTTAGCATTCTTGGTAGAGGGTAACCCAAGGTATATCTGCACTAAAACATTTTGACCTGTAGTTTTGGCGGAGATGATTTTTTAGTTTACCTGAACACTTGTGCTCAGGGTGAGCTTTTGTCCGTCGTGCGTCGTCTGTCGTCAACAATTGCTTGTGAACACTCTAGAGGCCACAGTTTTCTTCATAAAACTTAGTCAGGATGTTTGTCTACATGATATCTTGGATGAGTTAGAAATTGGGTCACTTGGGGTCAAAAACTAGGTCACCAGGTCAAATCTTATAAAAACCTTGTGAACACACTAGAGGCCACAGTTTTGGCCCAATCTTCATGAAAGTTGGTCTGTGTGTTTGTCTACACGATATCTTGGATGAGTTCGAAATTGGGTCATGTGTGATCAAAAACTATGTCACCAGTTCAAATCTTAGAAAAACCTTGTGAACTCTTTAGAGGCCACAGTTTTAGCCAAATCTTCATAAAATTGGTCGGTGTTTGTCTACAGATACGGATGAGTTCGAAATTGGGTCATGTGGGGTTTAAAAACTAGGTCACCAGGTCAAATCTTAGAAAAACATTGTTTACACTCTAGATGCCACAGTTTTGGCCCAATCTTCATGAAAATTGGTCTGTGTGTTTGTCTACACGATATCTTGGATGAGTTCGAAATTGGGTCATGTGTGATCAAAAACTATGTCACCAGTTCAAATCTTAGAAAAACCTTGTGAACTCTTTAGAGGCCACAGTTTCAGCCCAATCTTCAATAGATTTGGTCAAGATGTTTGTCTAAATGATATATTGGATGAGTTCGAAAATGAGTCACTTGGGGTAAAAAACTAGGTCACCTAATTTAAATCTTAGAAAAATCTTGTGAACATGCTTGAGGCCACATTTTTGACTCAATCTTTATGAAACTTTGTCAGGATGTTTTTCTTTATGCTATGAGTTTGAAATTGTGTCATGTTGGGTCAAAAAGTAGGTCACTAGTTCAAATCTTAGAAAAACCTTGTGAACACTTTAGAGACCACAGTTTTAGCCTAACCTTAATGTAACTTGGTCAGAATGTTCGTTTACATCAAATCTCGGATGAATTCAAAACTGGGCAACACAGGGTCAAAAGGGTCAACAGGGCAAATTTTAGAAAAATCTTGTGAACACTCCAGAGGCCTACATTTTTGTCTCAGTCTTCATTAAACTTGATATGAATGATGACTGCATGAATTCCCAGTTGAGTGCAAATTCAGGTAGGATCACTTAGTCAAATGTTAGAAAAACACTTTAGATGCCAGATTTTTTTGTCATTATGCCTAACGCAGCCATCTTACTCAGGTGAGCGACACAGAGCCATATTGGCCTTCTTGTTTTTCAACTGACATTCATTCTGATATCTGCATAATCGTAAACATGTTATCAATGAATTAGGTCAAAGTTTCTTTTGGAATGACATATGACGGTCTGCCTTTCATATTTCTATATACAACATTTGGCTTATGTGAGAAACACGAAGACTGATCAGCTTTAGTCACCAGATAATTTTTTTCAATATTTATAGCTTCTTGTAGTATTCTGTCCCTTACCATCCCGCCTCTAAAGCTGGCAATACGAGCACATGAGCAGTCATAAGCTATTTTTACACGAAGTTATATCGTTTACCGGATGGCGCTTCGATTTTCTCTGCAGAAACAAAGCTATTGAGTTAGCTTTACATGCGATATCGTCTATTCGGTCCGATACATTTATTATATTTTCTGGGGTCTGTTCTACAGTCATTTAAAAATATGAATACAATCAATTAAAAATATGAACTTTTCTAACCCTCTTATACAAAATATTTTAATAAAAATATCAGTACCTATCTTTTTCGAAACAAATTATATTCTGATGGGTTCCCAGTTACATTGTATATGGGAATTCGTGGTAATGAGAAAGCTGATCGTGCTGCTAAAGCAGCCTCCGATTTAGACGAAGCTGATATAAAAATTCCATTTACAGATTTGGAATTTCCATAAATAAATTGACCTTTTCAAAATGACAATCTAGTTGGGACAAGGCTCAACTTAAACTACTCTTACAACCGGTCGTGCGTGCTTCTACGAGCGGTTTGCGTGCAAAAAATTGGCCAAGTAATAAGTAGTATTTTTTTTGGTGGACGCAAACACGACGCAAAGCACGCAGCCCGAAAACTGGCCGGCCAGTTTTTCGCTACGACCTGTCTGCGACAATTCGAACGCCTGGATCACGCTCGTAGCACGCAAGACAAAAGTACTGAGTAAGAGCGCTAGGCGTGCGTGTAACGCAGGAAAAGCAATGCAGAAATTCCGGGGTATTTTACCACGAAGACGTACTTACAACGAAAGAGACTCGTACGTTCAACTTGCTTTCAATGTACGTGTTAACAAAAAGGGGGATGAGCGCACTTCCGCTGTGCGTTTATCTTACTTCCAAAGTACGTGGCGAGTACTTCTACCGTACTTGTGAAGTGCGTCACACTAAGACGACACACGTGACCAGCACGATAAAAGTGGGTCACAAGTAATTGCTCTCAGTTCAAAATCGCCTTCGGCGGTGTGCACAATAGCTCCAAAGACAAAAGTAGCTAGCAGAAAAGGGACGAAGAACAAGGATGATGAAACAGAAGAAAGAAGCAGAAGGGAAGAGAGAGAAAGACAAGCAGCTGAAGAGGAGAGAGAAGGAGAAAGGGCTGAAGGAGGAGAAGAAGAAGGTTCAGGTAAGCAATCAGATGCGGAAAAGCACCACAAGTGCCACAGGGAAGCAGAGCCCGTCACGATACGATTTTTAAGTAGTGAGGAAGAGGCTAGATTCGTTGAGTTTTTTTATCAACACGACGAGTTCTACAACAAGGGAAACCCAAAGAACAGCAACACCCAGTACAAGAGAAAGGTTCTGGACCAAATGGCTTCACCCCATAACGCCTCCTTCTTCTTTGCCTCTCTTGCAGGCGATCCCGAGCAACCACTGCCAGCATTGCGTCACGATCTTCGGCCTCCTCTAGCATAAGCAGCTGTAGAAGTCGATGGCGCATCCTTCTTGGAATCCAAAACAGTGAATGATGAAGAGACTCGATGCTCCCTTTTATATTATTTTGGTTATCCGTGCGTTCCAGCAATTTGACGCACGAGTGTCGTGCTTAACACTTCCGTGCTCATTACGTTTCTCTTACGTTTCTCTTACTTCGTAAGTACGATTTCTGAAAACGTACGCTTCACTTGCAATACACGTACGATTATCTCACTCACTATGTGCGACACAAGTACAGATCGTACGTGCTCCTTACTTCTTCCTACTTCCAAAAAGGCGTACAGACCACTTGCAGACCCCACGTTTAGAGCACGACACACCTACTCATAAAGTACTTACTACTTACGTCCGCTGCGATTTAATTTTCATCCTGCGACAACGCTACGCCTGACAAGAACTCCGAGGACGCACGATCTCTAAGCACGCACGACGGGTTGTAAGAGAGCCATTAATAAGTTACATTATATTCAACCATCCTTAGGTTTTTGGTATCCATCTTCCCGCGCTGTGCGTAGGGAAGAGTATGTTATCAATGGCTGTCGCATTAAACATTCTCGTTTGACCCACTCCTATCTTTTAAATCGAGAAGAACAACGTGTGTGTATTCCTTGCCAGGAACCGTATTTTAGTCGAATGTATTTATTTAAATCTTATTAGAACTAATTTTTTCAATGTGAAATCTATGTTAGACCTTTTCAAAACTGTTTCTGTTGATTACCTAAATCGTTTTTATTAAAGACGTAGGTATATATAACAAGCTTTGATTTTACATATGTGATATATTAAATGCGTTTACTCTCCTGCTGTGCGGGATTCACTTGTGTAAAGTTTTGTGACTTATCGTAATTTTAAGCGTTTTATGACGTCTTTCGACTGTTGAGGTGTCTTTAAATCATTATTCTATTCTTCTTAAAAATGAAGAATATAGTATGCTAAAGCTATCTTTCAAGGTGCTGGTCAAAAATTCTAAGCCTTTGATCTTGGTAAAGATAGCACTGAATATCTAGGTGTAAATCAGTGGGAAGCATTTCATGGAAAAAAATCCATAATGCTGGTATCACACTGTCCCGAAGTTGATACCAGATGGATACACAAAAATGGAAATTTTCGAAATGTGGTGTGATCGGACCATTCGTGAGGACATCTAAAGCCTTCGTATGACCGCCGGTTGCATTTTTCAGGTTCCGGCAGCAACTTCGTGGCTAGTGCCAAAACCTTTGGCATGTAAAAAAATGGCAAACGGCTTTGCGGACCTTCATTTTCGAATTGATGTCGAGTGTCTATTTTCGTTTTCGTGAGGGCATCTTTTCAAATCGTGTCATCTTTGTCATCACATCGTGTGATCATCGGCCACATCCGACCATTTTTTGCCTCCCGATGGCGATACGAATTAGACTAAAAGTAGTTCGATTGCCGGAAGGTAACACGACAACGTGAAGTCCTCGTAATACTGTTGTGTATCTAATGTATAATTTTACAATGAAATTAAGAAAAGACTACGGAGTGGGCGCAAAAAGCCAAAATTGAGTGACTTAATCGTATCAAATCTTGGCATGATGAACTTGAACTGGCCAGCCTTTGACCATCTTTCTCACTCCCAGACAGTCCGTCGTTCCTGCAGAATGGCATACTACGTAGATGAAACACAAACCAGGAGAAAGATGGCAGCAGTATTGCTTCTCTTGTTTCAACTTTCTCTCATTTCAACATGATGACCAAATCATACAGTTAATTCTTTTACTTCTGTTTTCAGCTCACCCGTGGCTCCCTCTGCCTCTTTCCGCCTTTGGTGGCATGTTTCATCCAATGATTGATGTATTTATCTTTACTCTTAAACCTAAGATAGCAACTAATTTCTGGTCACCATATCATTTTGGAGGTCACGTGACCCATCGTTCGTTCATCATGGCGTCATATAGTCATCACTTGGCTTTCGTGTTATCTTCGTCTGGCCTTCGTGTTGCCTTCAGATAAAATATTAATGAAAAAATGCATACGCACGTTGCAATCGTGTATGGATCGGATATGTTAGTGTGACCTTCTGAATGTTTTGTACTTGCTTCGGGCGAGGGTTCGAAATTTCATTTTCATATGGCCATCTAGTGTCTTTACGGGACAGTATGACGCGGGCATAATATATAACATAACTAATAATATGATCATTTTTTAAGTTAAAGGAGCAGTTGGTCATGGGCACAAATAAAAGGGAATTGAATAATAAGTATATCCTATTTTATATTTTAAAAATCTCCATAGTCTGTTGATAGTTAAAAATAAACAATAATTAAAATTAACCATTTTAATTAACAGATTATGTAAAACGAGCTGACAGTAAAACAACATCATCGACTTATATTTAGGACTTGCCAATAATTAAAGAATACTTCTTTCAGTAAACAGCAAAACAAAATCATCGAAAGGTTCCTAGTATAATCTAGAATATTGTTATCATAAAAAGTTCCCTATTGTTTCTTACCGAACACTATTGCGTCAAGTTTAAAATAACTCCTATGAGTGGTCACTGAAGTATGCTAAAATTTATCTAAAGTTTCAAGCTAAAAAAGGCTATGAATTGTAGTAAATGCAGTTACGATACCATGAAGACTGTGCTACTGAAATTTTTAATCAATCACATGAATGACTACATTCATCACAGCATGCAAATGTTTGCCATTAAAATACAATACGGAGAATCAACAGATCTAACAATGAAAAATAAAACAATAGCAATTATACGCCCGAAGTTAATGCTGTCGTAAAATGCATACAGTGAAAATGTAAGAGGACTCAATGGAAAAACAGGTCGCTGTTGTTGCTTGCAACACACAAAACTTCTACCGGTTACGTATATTTTGATTAATTCCATTACCATCTCCACCAGAATTTTTATCTGACAATTGGTCGAACGGACAGATATAAAGAAGGAAGGCAATCTTACAGCCCCATCTTGAGTAAACATCGGTAGGGACCTAATAAACAGACACGAAATATTTTCGCATTATATCATTATTACATGTTGCTTCATATCGTGACTTGAACCCAATTCAGCTAAAATATGCACTTGATCTGCACTTCATCTCAGTGTGGTTGCCATTTCTTGCAAATATTTTAAATCTGATTAAGTGATTCAAGAGATACAGACCGGAAACAAATTATTCTAACACTATAATAGTATGACATGTGACCTTCAAGTGTTACCTTGAACCAAGGCATCCGAAACTTATGCCCCGCACATCATCTCAGTATGGCTGACATTTCTGTCAAATAATTTCAATTTCCTCCCATCGGTTCAAAAGATAGAGTGGACAAGAAATTGCTATCAACCTTCAAGTGTGACTTTGACCTTGAACCAAGACATCCAGAACCTACACTTATCATATCTTTTTCGTATGGTTGACATTTCTGTCAAATAATTATAATTTCTTTTCAGCCGTTCTTAAGATAGAGAGCGGACACAAAATATTATAACAGTATGGCTGGCATGTTACCTTCAAGTTTGACTTTGACCTTGGGCCAAGACATCCAAAACGTACGCTCTGCAAATCTTCTCCGTATGCTTAACATTTCTGTCAAATAATTTCAATTTCCTTCCAGTGGTTCTTAAGAAACAGAGACGGACGGACAGGCAATCAGTGGCATAACCTAAAATCACCCTTTGGGCGTGTAAAAAACAAGAGGGCCATAATAGCCCTGGATCGCTCACCTGGTATCATTAAGCTATGTAAAATCAAGAAACCCCTGGGGCAGGGCCAATTTTGACCCAAGGGCCATGATTTGAACAAACTTGGTAGAGGTCTATAAGCCCAAATTACATACTAAATATCTAAACTCAAGGCCTTGAGGTTTCTGTGAAGATTTTTCAAGTTTTTTTTCCTATATTAGCCTTTGTGAAATCAAGTGACCCCTGGGGAGGGGCCAATTTTGACCCGAGGGTCATGATTTTAACAAACTTGGTAGAGATCCACTAGGCAGTGCTACGAGCGTACACACAAAAAATCCAAACTCCAGGCCTTTTGGTTTCTGAGAGAAAGATTTTTCATTTTTTCCCTATATTAGCCGATGTAAAATCAGGTGAACCCTATGGTGGGGCCGAATTTGACCCTAGGGTTATGATTTGAACAAACCTGGTAGTGATCTACTAACAATGATGCACACCTCATATCTAAACCCCAGGCCTTATGGTTTCTGAGAAGAAGAATTTTCAAATTAGTTTTCCTATATTAGTCTGTGATAAATCAAGTGACCCTTGGGATGTGGCCAATTTTGACCCCAGGGTCATGATTTTAACTAACTTGGTAGAGACCCACTAGACAATGCTACACACCAAATACATGTATCTAAACTCCAGGCCTTGTGGTTTCTGAGAAGATTTTTCAAGTTTTTTTTCCTATATTAGCCTTTGTAAAATCAAGTGACCCCTGGGGCGGGGCCAATTTTGACCCGAGGGTCATGATTTTAACAAACTTGGTAGAGATCCACTAGGCAGTGCTACGAGCGTACACACCAAATATCTAAACTTCAGGCCTTTTGGTTTCTGAAAGAAAGATTTTTCATTTTTCCCTGTATTAGCCTAACTAAAATCAGGTGAACCCTATGGCGGGGCCAAATTTGACCCCAGGGTCATGATTTGAACAAACTTGGTAGGGGTCTTTTAGCCCTTATTACATACTAAATATCTAAACTCCAGGCCTTGAGGTTTCTGAGAAGATGTTTCAAGTTTTTTCCTATATTAGCCTTTGTGAAATCAAGTGACCCTGGGGCGGGGCCAATTTTGACCCGAGGGTCATGATTTTAACAAACTTGGTAGAGATCCACTAGGCAGTGCTACGAGCGTAAACACCAAATATCTAAATTCCAGGCCTTTTGGTTTCAGAGAGAAAGATTTTTCACTTTTTCCCTATATTAGCCTATGTAAACCCTATGGTGCGGCCGAATTTGACCCCAGGGCTATGATTTAAACAAACCTGGTAGTGATCTACTAGACAATGATGCACACCTAATACATGTATCTAAACTCCAGGCCTTATTGTTTCTGAGAAGAAGAATTTTCAAGTTCTTCCTATATTAGTCTGTGTTAAATCAAGTGAACCCTGGGGCGTAGCCAATTTTGACCCCGGGGTCATGATTTTACTAACTTGGTAGAGACCCACTAGACAATGCTACACACCAAATATTTTTTATTGGGGATCACCTTAGGAACACCCTTGCAAAGTTTGATCACTTTTCCATCAGTAGTTTCAGAGAAGAAGATGTTTAAGTAAATTGTTTACGACTCGCGACGCCGAACAAAGGCTGGTCCCAAAAAGCTCACCTTGGCACTTCGTGCCAGGTGAGCTAATAAACCAGTTTTATCTTTTCATTAAAATTTACGAAGAAGAAAAAAAAATCAAGCTTAATATGTCAAAACTTTGACTATGGATTTGCAACATTGAAATATTTGGAATAGGCTTCTCTGAATTGATGAACTAGCTTAAAGCGACTTGACTTTGAGGTTTCTGCACATGCAATTTATTGTCATTTATATGCACATACATATCTAGCATAGCCATTTTGATTAATTATTTAATTATTCTCTTTATAAATGGTATATATCTTGAAACCATGCGACAAATACTTCTTAAGCTAATATGTATTTTCCCATTACGAGCCTATTTTCATAACCTTGACACATATTTGTTTTTAACTTGTCATGGTTGTTACATAGAATATTATTGAGTCTCTAAAATATGTACCAATATATGTTGTGCACTTTCAGGAAAAAATGGGTCGATTTTGGGGGCCAAACGACATGTGTATCGTGAAAAACGAAAACTTTGAGATTCATTCTCACATGTGAGCAAATTACCTGTGTTAAAAGATTCCGTTTGTCAATAACCCCGAAGACTCCGTCAGAGTGAAACGTTTAGTCTTATCAACAAACAAACAAAAATGAAAAAATACATGATTCAGACAATTGCCAAGTAATATGTAGAACAAGCCCGTGTATTTCAGCGTAGAATATTTTTAGAAAGTAATGATGGTGGGAGTTTTAAAAGGGAGTAACTCTTGCAGTTGAGCGTTAATTGATGTTGGGAAGGGCTTTTCAAAATCTTCTAGATGTCTTATAAACTTACAAACAAGGTTCAAAACACCGACATCGACGTACATTTGACGACGTTAGTGTTTCCAGGTTACTTGTGAACTGGTTTTATTTCTATGAGATCGTGTTAGGCTCTTAGACTGTGGGTGAGCTATTGTGATCCCGTGAGTGTCCGTCGTCCGTATGTGCGTCGTGCGCCGTCAACAACTCTATCACCTTTATTTCTTAAGCAATCATCTTCAAACTTAAAACAATGTTTATGGCCATAATGTCTCGATTGAGTTCGATTATTACTGAGATCGAACAATTAGGTCAGGAGTTATGCCCCTTTTAATATTAAAAAAATGCCAGATTTCACTTTGTTTACACTCTAGCAAATTCATCTTTTGAGCAAACATCTTCAAACTTCATGGCAATGCTTATGACCATAATGTCTCGATAGAGTTCGATTTTGGCCGAGGTTGGTCGATTAGGTCAGGAGTTAAGCCCCTTTCAATATTCAAAAAATGCCAGATTTCACTTTGATTACACTCTAGCATTGTCCTCTTTTGAGCAATCATCTTCAAACTTTATGACAATGTATATGACCATAATGTTCATTGAGTTCATTTTAGCGAGTTGGTCATTAGGTCAGGAGTTAGCCCCTTTAATATAAAAAAGAAGAATTTCATTTGTTTACACTCAGCATTTTTTGAGCAAACATCTCCAAACTTTATGGCAATGCTTATGACCATAATGTCTCGATTGAGTTCGATTATGGCCGAGATTAGTCGATTAGGTCAGGAGTTATGCCCCTTTTAATATTAAAAAAATGCCATATTTCACTTTGTTTACACTCTAGCAAATTCATCTTTTGAGCAAACATCTTCAAACTGCATGGCAATGCTTATGACCATAATGTCTCGATTGAGTTCGATTATAGCTGAGATCGGTCAATAAGGTCAGGAGTGAAGCCCCTTTCAATTTTAAAAAAATGCCAGGTTTCACTTTGTTTACACTCTAGCATCTTCATCTTTTGAGCAATCATCTTCCAACTTTATGGCAATTCTTATGACCATAATGTCTCGATTGAGGTCGATTGTGGCTGAGATGGGCCAATTAGGTCAGGAGTTATGCCCCCTTTAATACAAAAAATTCCAGATTTCACTTTGTTTACTCTTTACATCTTCTTTTTAACAATCATCTTTTAATACTTTAAGACATTGTTTATGGCATATCATCGCGACCGGTACAATTATAACTGATAGTGACTGATAATTTAGAGTTTGCCTTTCCTATAAATAAAAATCTAGTACAGATTTCACTTTGATTACACTCTAGCATCTTATTTCTTAAGCAATCATCTTTCTCATGAGCGATCAGGGGTCATCTTGGCCCTCTTGTTATGGTGGATATTGCGCTCATATCCACATATAGTCTACTAACTGAATTTTGACTGATGCTTCTCCCTTTGCTGCCTACTCCCATAAACTAATCAATTGGATCTGTATGTATGTGAGGTCATTTTATTGTTTGGTGTTTAAAGCCTGTTGTAGGACATTTTCCTCATCATCATGTTCTGTGTTTGACATACCCGAACACAGGACAACAAGAATGTTCACAGACTGCATCAACTGAATAGACATGAGTTGGCAACTATCGAGGAAATATAGCATTTCGATTTTTTTCTTCAAATCAACCGGAAAAATTCAAATCAGTCGGAAAAACTCACCATTCAATTCCTTGATTCTCCGTTCAACATATGGATGTTAAACCAACGTATGTCTCATCGGAAACTCACATATTTTCAACCGAAAAACAATTTAGTTATCCATATAAAGTTAGGCCACCGTGCACACATGTATATAATTAAAACACTAGAACGATATTATAGGGACTCCTATATGTTAAAATAGAATAGATTATTAATTAATAAAACTGCCTCTTTTTACAACGTTTTCAATGATCGTCCTTCCCGCACTCAATGAAGGCCTACAAAGTGTTGTTTTCTTTCAACATTCAAGACAAATTAAATTGTACGCTATCAATTCTGAAACTATGCTTCAATGAATGAATTACGATAACATAATTAAAGATTGGAAATGCACTTTTTCATGTTCATAAATATGTAACACAGATTCCAAACTAATGTTTTCTGATTACGTTGTACGCACACGCTGTTCGTAGCGTTGCCTGCATCCATTTTCAACTCATTTTCACAAGTTTTCACAAGTTATATTCTTTCCCGATAATTATTCAATTAAATATTGAAGTTTTTTTTTTCAAGTAGCTCTTAATTAGTTTGCTATACTAGTGTGTCACCGGAGGGGACCATAGGTTCACTGTCTTACCGAGCGTCGTCCTACGCATCTGGATACCACAATAACATAAAACGTATGAGATAAACCTACGTATATAAAGGTGTTTGAAGTTAGCGCGTAGATCGTAGATCGAAACTATAACTAATTTTCTTTGTCGATCTGGGTCGTAGATCGTAGCTCAACCATTCAAATAAACCAAAATAAATGATTGAGCTGGATCGTAGATCGTAGCTCAACCATTGAAAAAGTTCACGGAATGGTTGAGCTGGGTCGTAGATCGTAGCTCGACCATTGAAAACTTTTATAGAATGGTTGAGCTGGGTCGTAGATCGTAGCTCAACCATTGAAAATGTTGATGAAATGGTTGAGCTGGATCGTAGATCGTAGCTCAACCATTCAAATAAACCATTATAAATGGTTGAGCTGGATCGTAGATAGTAGCTCAACCATTCAAATAAACCAAAATAAATGGTTGAGCTGGATCGTAGATCGTAGCTCAACCATTGAAAAAGTTCACGGAATGGTTGAGCTGGGTCGTAGATCGTAGCTCGACCATTGAAAAGGTTGATCTGGATCGTAGATCGTATTTTAGTCGTCGTCGGTAATTTTGTACTCGTCTGGAAAAAATGAACTTGTCGGGAAAAATTATCTGTCGCTTTTTGTTTAGTATTAGTCGTAAACTAGTTATATATTTGTCTTCTTTGTCGGGATTATTGTACTTTTCGGAAAATTGCATTAGTCAGGAAAAAGTCCATATAACAATTAAAATCTTTGTACTTGTCGGTAATATCTCATTCGTAAAAGTTTCCGTCGGGAAATTTTCTGTTCGTCGGGAAAAGTTATATGTCGGGAATTTAGTGTAAGTTGTGAAAATTGTATTTTGTTAATATTTTTATCTTCGTCGGGATTATCTCATTCGTCGGAAAAGTTTCCGCCGGAAAATTTTCTGTTCGCGGGAAAAATTGCATTTGTTAGGAAAAACGTTTTCGTCGGGAAAAAGTTTAACCCTTATAATATTTGTACTTAACATGAATTTAACAGAAAAGTTGTATTCGCAGAAAACTTTGTACTCGTCTACTTGCAATTGATTCTCGTCGGGACAGTTTTACACATAAGATGTCAAGGTTTTCATTCATTCCCATTCCCATGCATCTATTGAATTGCTATTCAGTGTGCAAAAAGATATGTGGTATTAGTCCATCTATGTTTCTGAAGAACAATGTACCTGCCTTATTACTACTGTATGCAAATTCGTCCGTTAGCGAAGTAAGATTTCCGGTCAAGAAGAATCACGTGATTATGCTATGCTTGTTTCTACCGGGTCATTTGAGAAAACGGACACTGCGCACTTATTTTCTGGACCCAGAATCTTCAGCAACTTACGATGGTGACAACACCGGTAAGTACCTTTATTGTATGAATTATTTCAGTTAAAATGCATTAAGTTTTACATTTTGAGCCTGCCTAATCTATTTGTTGGCAAAACTTTTGAACAAAGCTCTGCTCCAATCATGTCACTCACCATAACTCAAATCTATATTTCAACACATTTGTTTTCAAGTGTTCCTTGTATCAGCTTGGCAAAACTTAAAATAAGTTTGTCTCAGTGTCTGTTTTGACTGTTTATATCAAGCACGCCATTTTGTTTTAGCTAATTTATTTTAAAAAAATCTGGTGCGTTTCTATAACTATTGAAACTACTGCGTGTCTATCGCTTTGGTGTAAGACTGTGCTAATGCTGAAAAGAGGACACGTAAGTAACGGCCTTTTAACGCTGTTAGTATTGACACACTGACCTAGCTGTTTGCTACATTCAAGGTCATGAGGTCATGGTGTATATATTGGGCGAAATGGTTTCATAAGTCTAGTGCATTTTTGAATTACCGTAAAATTCAACAAATAGTCCTGGGAACGCTATCATTTCAATTTGACTAGAGTGATTATAGACTTGCCTCTGTTCGTGACTAGAGATGTTCTACAGCCAACTACACATGATTGCAGTAGACTGAAAATTAAAAACAATATACACACTTTACATCTAATCTAATTGGAAACTATAAAAAGGGAGAACGTGGTTCCCCGCTATGGGCTCAAACCCACAACCACTGGACAACGTGTTCAGTTCAGTACGCGTAAAGTCAGTAAATTAGTTTTTAAAAATCATAGAGCTATGCAATTTCATGCATGTCTAAGGTAATATATATATTATTATTATTATTATTATATATATATATATATATATATATATATATATATATATAATTTTCTTTTAAACTTAATCACATTACGTCGATTTGGACTATTCTTATAACTTATATGTATATAAATCCCTCTTGACTGGTCTTGGGATGGACCAGTACTTTGCGACCGGGAAGGTCATGAAAGATTCTTGACCCAAACGCTGTTTTTATTTTTCGAATCACCCCATCCTACTCATATGAAGTACTTACGGGCAATAACAGAGATCATAACCGTATGCGACTGTCTACGAATTTGAAAGCATTTAAGAACAGTTATGTAGGCAACAAATGATACTCAGTTCTGTTTGCGTGTGCCCGAAACAGTCAATCTTCAAGTCTTGTATTGTTTTTTAAGATTAATGCGGAGAGACTTGACGAGTCATTTTGTTGAATTATGTATTTTATTAATGTTAAACATGTTTTGTTTTTCTTTGGAATGTATACGCTCGTTAAATTTACAAAGTTATCATTTAACTTTTCGTAAAGATTCTCCTGTGCAGGACTTAACTGGATTCTACGTGACTAGAAATACGGGATATTTTTAAAAAAAAAAATTTAAAAAAAAATAAAAATTGTAAGCCCACTTTCGAAATCAAATGGTTTTCCATATTGTCCTAATTGTTTGTTTTCAACAAAACTTACTCGTTACTAATGTGATGATATTTGAAACCATGTGACCAACGCACATAATTTTATAAAATAATATTTTATCTTATTATTTACTTTTCCCAATCATGACTGTTAATTCGTGGAATATAACAAAACTGATATGATCCATGTATAATCAAAACGAAAGTAAAAAGTGAAAAAAGTAAACCCGGTCTTTATCAGCCGAATAGAAATTGTGGTGGCAGTGGTTATCAACAACTGTAAGGGGAGGTAACTCCTGCGCGGACTTTGAGGCTAGCCAATGATAAAATTATCACAAATCGCACTGAATAATATATACAAGAAATGTTTATGAATCATGTTTGCCTCCCTAATGACTGCAATTTCGATATATAACATTGGACTTAAAACATAAAATCCAAGTAAATCAAGGTCACAGTGACCTTGACCTTTGCCCTAGGGACCCCAAAAATCAATAGGGTTCATCTACTGATCATGACAAATCTCCATACTAAGTTTAAGGTTCCTAGGCCCAGGCGTTCTCAAGTTATTGATCGGAAACAGCATGGTCACCATTTTCAAAATCAAGCCCAGTACATCAAGGTCACTGTGACATTGACCTTTAATCTAGTGACTCCAAAAACAATAGTGTCCATCTACTGGTCATGACCAGTCTCCATACTAAGTTTGAAGTTCCTAGGCCCAGACGTTCCCAAGTTATTGATCGGAAACTGTTTGGTCTACTGACCGACCGACGGACGGACCGACATGTGCAAAGCAATATGCCCCCTCTTCTTCGAAGGGGGCATAATAAAAATTGAAGGTAGATCTTGCGGGTACATCATTGACCTATCGCAGATCAAATTTGAGACCTCCTAACGTGAAAATGTTAATGACCCTGCCTGGATTCGAACCCATGATGATATTTGATGATTTCAGTATAAGGTAAATATAGGTGTAATTTAACATTCAGGGGGCCGCCGTGGCCGAGGGGTTACAGTCGTGGACTACAATTCACTCAGCCCCTTACCGCTGTGGGTTCAAACCCCGATCGGGACTTCGTATTTTCATGTGAGGAAGCATTCCAGATGGCTTGCGGTAGACCGGGGGTTCTACCCGGATGGCCTCTGTGCCTTGTACATAGGTCCCCCGGGGTCTTCCTCCCCATGTAATTAGCTGGACGTCGCTTATATGACTGAAATACTGTCGAAGCGACGGTAAACACCAAGAAACAAACCTATCAGTCAATTGATACACAAACAGGTCCAATGGCTTAGGATATTGTAGTAACTGCCTATTTGTAAGACTTTTTCTATTGCACTGTCTTCATCTATACATACGCTAGCTAATTACCTTGTTATAGACATGAAAGATGATATGAATTGATGTCAGTTTTTTTGTTGTTGTTTTTTAATTCATTACGATCGAATAACATAGTCGTTTTTTCCCCAATCAGTACATCAGAGTCGTTCTCCACTCTTCAAGAGCTTATTGATACATGGATGACGAGTACAGCTCCCTGTAGCAGCATCTACTTAAATGAAGATGAAAGGTATGTACATGCTTTACAACTATAAATGTTTATCGTATATTAATAATTCTGAATTCAGTGGGCGAGTGGTTAAAGTTCTTGACTTTTACTTCAATCAGTCCTTTACGGCGTTGGTTCGAATTCCGGCAGGGTCATTTGGTTATTTACTCATGCGAGAAAGACTTCCAGCTGGCTTGTAATAGGTTTGTAGTCCTACTCGTCCTGCTTCGCTATATTTTTGCAATACTGTCCCAGCGACGGTAAACCCCAACACAACAAAGACACTGAACATGTTCATATTCAATTTGTTCATCCGTTTGTATCAAACTTTGGTTATATGTAACTTTTTTGGCATAGTGAAGTAAATTCTTATTTATGTAATATCTTTAGTATATTTCGTTTATGTCTGAAGATGTCTTTTTGTTTGCCCCGAAATATTCTTTGGTATTGAGGCGGTACGGTATATGGAGCAGTTTGTGGTCTTCCTTCGTAAAAGTTTTTATTTTATTATTATGCCATTTATTTATGTTATATTACAATTATATAAAACCTAAATAAATATGACGATTTTAAGACTTCCGTCAGACAAAAAGAATACAAATGTATATAAAAATCAAAATAGATACATTCTTATTGCGTCTGTTGCGGATTTCATGGAAATAGTATTGAGTGTTAACGGAACTAACCGCTGTTTATCTTTTTTAAAAGATATTTCTTGTTTCAAATGGTATTCATCTTGAAATATTGGTCCGCTGTTATACCACGTATCATATAATTTTTTTTTTATTTTTTTTCATTTCAGAAGTAATTCCTGTACTGGTACGAGAACAATTCGACGCGAGATTTTTCGCTATTCGCCAGTGCTGATCATTCGAGTGTACGAACATTGCATGTACAGCCACATTACAACAAACCAAGTTGTTAGATCCAGACAGATTCAGCTAGGACACATATCCTACGCTCTTGCTGGTATTACTGTACATCGTAATTTTCATTACTGTGCTATCGTATTTTATATGAACAACATGTACTGGTACGACGGATTGAGAGGTCGACTTTGTGATGTTCCAGATGACCTCGAGCAGTGGTTTCCATGCCATGCCATTTTTTGTCAGTGCTAGACAAGTCGATGTTACACAAAATCTGACTTTTTCTACAGAATATGTTTACTACCGTGACTTTAGACCTATCAATATTACTGACTTCTGTTTTGTTCATTAGAAAAAAGAGCAATTAGAATGTTTTAGAAAAAAAGTGGTTCTATAGGAAATATAGACTTACAATTACAATCTCAATCGTTTATTTATATGCATAAGTCCTAAACAGTAGGAAATATTTGCAGTACAAAAAAAGAAACATGTATATACACAATACAAATGAATACAATGGTAAACGGCTTATGAGATTATACTGAAATTTATATTTTCTTCATAGGGTTTTATGGGTTTATCATGTTTCACACACACACACACACACACACACACACACATTAAATATGAAGACCTTTTAATGTGCCGAAATTCTCTCTCTCTCTCTCTCTCTCTCTGTCTCTCTCTATAAATTGTATATTGGTGAGTGTCAACAAAGAGAGATTGTATTGTCATAGAATAACAATGCTACGATCTACGATCCGGGTAAACCATTTATTTTGGTTTATTTGAATGGTTGAGCTACGATCTACGACCCAGCTCAACCATTTATTTTGATTTATTTGAATGGTTGAGCTACGATCTACGACCCAGCTCAACCATTTATTTTGATTTATTTGAATGGTTGAGCTACGATCTACGACCCAGCTCAACCATTTATTTTGCCTTTTTGAATGGTCGAGCTACGATCTACGACCCAGCTTAACCATTTATTTTGGTTTATTTGAATGGTTGAGCTACGATCTACGACCCAGCTCGACCATTCCATGAACATTCTGAATGGTTGAGCTACGATCTACGACCCAGCTCAACCATTTATTTTGGTTTATTTGAGTGGTTGAGCTACGATCTACGACCCAGCTCAACCATTCTATGAACATTTTCAATGGTTGAGCTACGATGTACGACCCAGCTCAACCATTTATTTTGGCTTATTTGAATGGTTGAGCTACGATCTACGACCTAGCTCATCCATTTATTTTGGTTTATTTGAGTGGTTTAGCTACGATCTACGACCCAGGTCGACAAAAAATTAGTGTTGATTTACGAACTTCACACACCTAATTCCCGACATATAATTTTTCCCGACGAACAGAAAATTTCCCGACGGAAACTTTTCCGACGAATGAGATATTTCCGACAAGTACAAAGATTTTCGAAGGAAACTCCTTTCCCGACGAAAGCATTTTTTCCGACAAATGTAATTTTACCGACGAGTACAATAATCCTGACGAAGATAAAAATTTAACAAAATACAATTTTTCACCATATAATTCCGAAACCCAA
Organism: Solen grandis; assembly: GCA_021229015.1. Taxonomy (NCBI): domain Eukaryota; kingdom Metazoa; phylum Mollusca; class Bivalvia; order Adapedonta; family Solenidae; genus Solen; species Solen grandis. The sequence continues at coordinate 34,981,987 of CM037789.1, forward strand.
TTAAATTAACAAAATGCAATTTTTTTTCCGACAAATGAATTCCGTGAGCTTTTTCAATGGTTGAGCTACGATCTACGACCGAGCTCGACCATTCTATGAATATTTTCAATGGTCGAGCTACGATCTACGACCCAGCTCAACCATTCCATGAACATTTTCAATGGTTGAGCTACGATCTACGACCCAGCTCAACCATTTATTTTGGTTTATTTGAATGGTTGAGCTACGATCTACGACCCAGCTCGACCATTCTATGAACATTTTCAATGGTCGAGCTACGATCTACGACCCAGCTCAACCATTCCATGAACATTTTCAATAGTTGAGCTACGATCTACGACCCAGCTCAACCATTTATTTTGGTTTATTTGAATGGTTGAGCTACGATCTACGACCCAGCTCAACCATTTATTTTGGTTAATGGTCGAGCTACGATCTACGACCCAGCTCAACCATTCTATGAACATTTTCAATGGTTGAGCTACGATCTACGACCCAGCTCAACCATTCCATGAAAGTTTTCAATGGTCGAGCTACGATCTACGATCCAGCTCAACCATTCCATCAACATTTTCAATGGTTGAGCTACGATCTACGACCCAGCTCAACCATTCTATGAAAGTTTTCAATGGTCGAGCTACGATGTACGACCCAGCTCAACCATTCCGTGAACTTTTTCAATGGTTGAGCTACGATCTACGACCAGCTCAACCATTTATTTTGGTTTATTTGAATGGTTGAGCTACGATCTACGACCCAGCTCAACCATTCTATGAAAGTTTTCAATGGTCGAGCTACGATCTACGACCCAGCTCAACCATTCCGTGAACCTTTTCAATGGTTGAGCTACGATCTACGATCCAGCTCAACCATTTATTTTGGTTTATTTGAATGGTTGAGCTACGATCCTCTTTTTTTTTTTTTGGGTTACGATCTAGCCATCAACCTTTTTTTACAAAGAAAATTAGTTATAGTGTTGATTTACGATCTACGATCTACGCGCTAACTTCACACACCTCGTATATAATTCATTGACAATATGAAAATTATGCACGTCACTTATTAGAATTGATTATATGATAGCTTAAAAAGTATACGAAACAAGTAGATGAAAATTAGTATGTGCGAAGATGTTTATATGTAGATTGTGTGTCCATGTCCGAAAATCTCAAAAACAAAAACCGTGTAAGTTAAGTTATTGAAATTTGGTATATGAGTAGGTGACAGTATGGAGATATGTCAGTTAGTTTTTCTTCGTTACATTTTCTGTTGCTTTGGTAACGAAAATAATCAAAATAATTATGGCTTGAACAGCTGTATCATTTGTATGCCCCGGATCGACAGATCGGGGCATATTATTTTTGGCCTGTTGTCTGTCACATCATTTAATCAAGACCATTGTACGGAAGTCCTTCCACCTACAGCCACAAAACTTCACAGATGCATGCAACTTGATGAACTCTAACCACCAGATACCCATTTAGCGGTCAAGGAGTCAAAGGTCAAGGTCACCAAGACCACAATAAGCCAATATTAACCGTGGCCATAAAACAGAAGTCATTCTATCCATAGCCTTCGAACTTCACAGATGTATGCACCTTGATTATAATAACTCCAATGATGACTTGTATATATGTAATGTATATATTTTGCCACATTTATCAAGAGTAATTAATCAAAATCATTTGATTTTTTAGAAGAGATTGAATCAAATATAGAGCATTATAAGACATTAGGGCAAATCATGATCACTGGTGACATGAATGCCAGGACATCTACAATAAATGATCAATTGAATTTTGATCAATACCTAGTGCAGACGACAGCGAACTGTCAAACGATGCTTACATTTTACCACGTGCAAATCAAGATCACGTGATAGACACCCGGGGCCGTAGACTAATTGAGATGTGTAAATCTACAGCCATGTGTATATGCAACGGTAGATTACACTCTGATAATAATATTGGGGGATACACATTTCATTCTCATAATGGGTCGAGCACTGTAGATTATGTTTTATTAGAGAAAAATAATCTTAAATTAATTTCAGAATTTAAAATTTTAAATCCATCAGAATTTTCAGATCATAATGGAATACATATGAACTTATCATTAAAAGAAACAATAGGGGCAAGCGCGGAGCAAAAACAGTCTAAGTATACGAGCAGGCTAAAATATGACGAACGGCGAACACAAGAGTTTAAAACATTGCTTAGAAGCAAACAACAGGAAATAGAGAAACTGACAAATAAGCTAAAACAATGCGAAACACACACAGAAGTTGAAACGATATTAAATGCATGAAAATACAAATAACACTTTGGCTGAAAAGCAGGTATATATAAACGATCAGATAAAGTCAAATAATAACCAGTGGTTTAATGACGAGTGTAGGAATGCGCGTAAGGTATTCAATATAGCTAGAAACAAATACACAAGAAGTAAAACTGATGAGCACAGAAGTGAGTTTATAAATGCAAAAAATACATTTAACAAAGCGAAACGAAAAGCAAAATCTATATACAAACAAAATCAAAAAAGCAAACTCACAAAATTAGCTAAAAACAAAACAAAGCAATTTTGGAAAGAAATAAAAAAGCAATATAAAAAACAAAATGATGTATCGGACAATATTGAATTAAATGAATTATTCAGACATTTTAAGGAGTTGTTTGGCATAGATGCTGACTCCTCTATGGAGAGAGATCACGAGATGGGGAGTAATCATAATACATTCAATAATACTTGTGCTTATTTAGACCAGGAAGAGATTAAGGAAGCGGTATTTTCTCAAAGAAATAACAAAAGTAGAGGCATAGACAGTTTACCAGGAGAGGTGTTTAAACTATCATACGATATTATCAAGCCTTTTTTGTTTTACTTGTTCAATCATTTATACTTAAAGGGAGACTACCCAAAATCATGGGGAGAAGGAATAATAACCCCCATTTTTAAAAGCGGTGATGTCGATAATCCTAAAAACTACAGAGGAGTTACCTTAATAAATGTAATCGCAAAAATATATTCACAACTTTTATTAAACGGAAACAAAAAAAAGATTGTATATTTTTATTACACTCGATAATTGCTAAAACTCTTAATTCTAAAAAAACTGTATTGTGCATTCATTGATTACGAAAAATGTTTTGACAGGATTGATAGAATATTTTTATGGCAAAAACTGATTACACAAGGTGTTAGCACACAGATGGTAAAAGCTCTAAAGGCAATGTATAGCTCTGTTATGTCGTGTGTACGACACAATGGACAAATGCCAGACTTCTTTAATTCCGATATCGGTGTCAAACAAAGTGACCCTAGCTCTAGTTTATTGTTTTTATTCTTTGTTAATGACATAATTGATCATATACATTCGGATATTGATGGTGTGTTTCAGATTGACGATATTAAGATATTCATACTTATGTTCGCAGATGACGCCGGTTTATTTGGAGAAACACCAGCTGCCTTACAGTCAATGCTTAATGATTTAAAATTATATTGTGATTCATGGGGTTTAAAGATAAATATAAATATAACTAAAATCATAATATTTTAAAAGGGCCGTAACTCTCATTTTAAATTTAAATTATATGATCAAACATTAGAAATAGATGAATCATTTAAATACCTAGGCATACATTTTTTTTCAAAATTGGTTCGTGGTATAGAACACATAAGCGTATAGCTTCTCATTCAAATTATGCACTTCATAATTTATTTACAATTTTTAATCAACTTGAATTAAATGTCTCTGAAAAAATGTAAATTATTTGATAGTTTAGTTGGTTCTGTTTTAAATTATAGCGCACAGGTTTGGGGATTCCACAATTCCAATGACATAGAAAAAATTCACTGTAAATTTTTAAGAAAAGTATTAAACGTTAGGAAATCTACAAATTTAGATGGTCTCTATGGGGAACTGGGACGTTATCCTTTAAAGATTACGCGACAAGTCATCATAATATCATATTGGATAAAGCTATTAAAATCAAATAATCCATTAATAACAAATATTTATAATATGCTGATGACAGATGCTGAAATTCAAAACTCTTATGATGGACAAAACTGGGATTCAATGTTAAAGAGTTACTTAATACTATAGGGTTACAAAATATTTGGATTAACCAGTTTACGCATATACCTAACTTATTAGAAATTAAACAACGTATACTAGATATTTATAAGCAATCTTGGTATGCATCAATAAATAATTCCAATAGATTAGTGTCATATAGTTTATACAAAAACAACTTTGAAGTAGAATCATATTTAGACCGTATCAATGTTAAAAAGTATAGAAGAGCATTTACAAAATTAAGACTCTCATCACATGATCTAGCTGTGGAGACAGGCCGGCATGAAAATATCCTACATGAAAATAGAATATGTTCAAAATGTAATATGAGAATGATAGAAAATGAGTATCACTTTTTACTTATCTGCCCAAAATATAGGGAACTGAGAAACAGATATTTAAGTAGTTATTATCTGAGTTTTCCAAATATACATAAATTTATCAGTATCATGTCTTCAAAATCTTCAACTATTATTAATCAAGTGGCAAAATATGTATACTTTGCATTCAGATTAAGAAATAATGAATAATAATAGTAGAAAATAATTATTGCTTTTTTTAATTATTATATTGCAATATATATATTTTTTCTGAATTCTTTAAATGTACACTATATATCACTCCCTCAGACAATGTTAGGAATTATAAAATAATCCCTATTATATTATTGTAAAGGTTTGTAGTACTGATTACCATGACATAAAACCAAACACATAGACTTCCTCTTGAAAACAGTGTTATGTTAAAATACATGTTTGTTCAGTTACATGTTTATATATGACTTTACTGGCTATAAACATGCTGTATGTTTAATGCTGAATAAAGATATTGTATTGTATTGATTAGCTCTGCCTACAAGACCAAGTTAGAGGTCAAGGTCACCGTGGCCCAAAAAAAATTTTTTTTAAAAAAACCAATTTAGAGGCTAAGTGTCAAAGACGACCCAAAATAGTAAATATTAACCTTGGCCATAAAAAGGAGCATTCATCCAAAGCCTTCTCAATTCACACGAGTACCATTTGACCCCGTGCCCTGTAAGTGGGTCTCGCGGGCAGAGCTCATGAAGGTACATACACGTGTGAAGGTGGGCAGAACTCATGAAGGTACATACACGTGTTAAGTTATAATGCCTTGGATGGAAGCACGTTTATTTTTTACCTTCATATGACCTTGACCCCCAAGGCCTAAGACCCCACCCTGGCGGGGAAGGGAGGGGGCATGGCGTTCAATTGAACGTAGCATTTGTTGTAGCACTTGTTCATTTTCAATTTCTATTTTAAATTGGATCTTGCTCTTCATGCACGCCATAATCTGCTAAAGAAAAAAAACCTCAAGATATCCGTAATATAATAGTTTCTTTGATAGTTCAAAAAGTATACCAACTAGGTAAACGAAAATAAATTTATTAAAAAAGGTTGCTTATATGTAGATAATAAACCTAATTTTGTTTTAAGGTTTGCCCTCCTACTGTCCGTATCCGGAAGTCCACAATAACATAACATCCGTTTAAGTTAAATCAATGAAACTTGGTACATGAAGAGATGGCAATATGGATACTATGCATGTCACTTATTCCTTCCAATCGAACCAAAATCTTGATTGTTATGGTAACATTTATATTCAAAATATAGATTCATCCTTTTATAACTCAAAAAGTATACCAGCCAGGTTAATGAAAATTACTTTGTGGATGTAGATAGATGGCAAAATGGTAATTATGCATCTCGCAGGTTAGAAACATTTATGTTGCGAGGAACACCGCTGACTTAAAACTGAAGTATTTCTGCGTATATCATGATAGCATTAAATTTTAATTATAATATATTTACATGCTGAATATTTTCATCAAATCACATTCATAACATCGAAGCAACTTCCTCTCACACCTTGACTTTTCTCGATGGCGAGGATAGTGCCTTGCCTTATCACTTTTAACACGGGGGTGGGGCGGTCACCGGTAACCGTGAACGGGTATAGGGCGGCAACAGTACACGCCTTACAGAAATATAAAGTGAGAATCGCGAAGTACCACATTCTTTATCTTTGTACCCGCATTAATACAATTATATTTCTTATTAATACGATATAACAGACATAAAAGCATTAAAAAATGGTAATTCTCTATCGTCTGATGAAATAAGATTATAGTTTGCCATTTGTTCATGTGAAGTGAGTCAGAATCAGGGAGCCGAAATCTTATGAAATGGCGAAAGGGCATAATAATAGTGTTACACCTGTCCGTGTGTGTTAGAATTCGTGTCCCGGGGTGTAACTTTGTTACGTATGGTCGTGTTTTAAAACAACTTGGTACAAGGGAACCTTAGAACATAACAATGTGTCGCGCGAACAAGTACCAGGTTGTTAATTATAAGGTCAATGTCACATCACTTGGTTTAGGTCAGGGTGACAGCGCTCATTTGATCTTAGAATCATCTTTTATATGTTCATGTTTTCATCAAATTAAATGTCAAATATATCATCTAATGAGCAAAATGGCGATGGCATTCCTGTCCTATGGACATATTTCCAGCATATAATTGCACGGCGGATCACCGCCGGGCATCTTGTATTTGCTTCGTAGATTGTCTATGGACACGAAAACGAGGCTGTTTCGCCTCTTTTATAATAATAAATACTTTTTTCATGAATTTGTACAATTTTAATTTAAAATTGTATGTAGTTCGTATTTTTTTCACTTTTGGAACATTAGTTTTGAAAAGAGTTTTAATTTCGAAATTTTGTAGTGAGATTATACTTCTTATAGATTATTTATGTTATGAAAGTACATTTCGGATAGGTTCGGACTTTTACATTGCTGTATTTTTTTGATGCTTTAGATTTCATAATGTGACGGCTACAGTATTTCTAGGCAAAGGAAAAGGTATTTGGTGAAATTTGTGAAAATATCGGCTTACTAGTTCAAGTTTTTACATAACATCATTTGAAACAGTAAAAAAAAAAAAAAAAAAAAAAAAAACCTAAGAAAGGGGGTGGGGTGGGAGTGAGGGATTTCAAATAAATTCTTCATTCTATCAAAATCCATTTCAGATATCTGCAGCTTTGTGTTCAGCTATGAGTGTAATTAATTTATGGAAAAAAATGTATATAATGAGTAAATAAAAATATGGGAAACAATTTATGTAATGAAATTTTAATGCTTTATTGCAATACATTTTTTTTTATTTTAACACCTATATGTCACTGTTAGGAGAGAAAGATTTGCAGCCTGACCGTGACAGGAACCCGGAGACCCTTGCTTACAGGGCGAATGCTCTACCAGCTGAGCTTCACAGCCACATACACATCTTTCTTCCCTATTGTGAGTAATCAGTACTGTGACATTATCCCCCTTCATTTTAGAATTTGTCCCTGAATTCTAGGAGTTATAGGGTAATTATAACCATGTGTAGGCATAATTAGACAGACCTGCCACTTATGTCACAGTCAAACATTGGGCGCCTTATATATTTATCCCCTATTGTGAGTAATATGCAGTATGTGAATCTAGTATCTCTGGAATCTCTTTCTAATTTATGAATTAAATTATGAATATGCAATTTTCGACTTTTTTTCAGCTTGCAATACATAGAAAATGGGAGTGGCTGCGAAAAACCTGGTTAATTGGACACTGACAATACATAAGTGCTTAAAGGCATCTCAAAACCCTTATATAAATGACCCCCCCCCCCCCCCCCCCCCCCCCACCCCATTTATTCACCAACCCAGCATGTGTGGCATCTGTTTTCTGATAAGCCAGGCTGCCACAGTCTGTCACGATGTGTCTGTCACACAGGTATTGCTCAAGATCCAAGTGTATGTATGCTATATTTGGGGGTTGAACATGGTCATTCAGCCAGGCTGCTATAGTTTTTATTATTTCTTTCTACTTTTTTTTTTGTTGGTTGATTTTGTTATTTCTTATACATTTTGTTATTTCTTTCTTTCATTCTTTTAGTTCTCATATATATTTTAATTTATATTTTATTTTGATTTGTAAAATTTATTATAAAAAGCGACATTAAGTTTGGAAATAAATTATGTATTACTAAATACTTTCATTCTCTCAATTCTGGTGTGGCCTTGATGCAGTTTATTCAATAAGAGAAATTCTGTTGAATAAAATGTAACGAAACGTTTCTAACAAAAGCAATTTAAAAAGTCATTCATTGTCAGAATAATGTCCTTCAGACTCATTTTAAGTCATTTTGAATACTAAAACTTGTATCTCTTTCATGTATTTTGAAAATCAAATATCTAACTATGAAATAAATATATAATCATGCAGTTACAAAATTGACACCTAGTAATTAATGCAATAAAGAATATGTAAGGGATCATACAGTAAACAACCCACATTATCACTAACATTCATTAAAATGTTTTTGGCTTTGTGTAAAACTAGCCTACTGTCTCACTTTCATACTAGCAGGTAATTTAGTTTTGCATTAACCCATCAGAGGTTTTACTGTGACAGATTAGTACTATATTGGCTAAAGACTCCCTGCAGTGATGACCAGCAATTAGCAGGTCTGGTCACAGCAGGTGGGGGCCTGGCTCAGTGGGATACCACATTCCTTTCGAGATGCCAGTGGCAGCTACATAAGTGTTTCAGAAAGGTCAGGGGGCAGCTTTTATCCAGTTTTCAAGCCAAAATTCAGCATTCTGTTCACCTCAGCAGCAGTTAACACCTCAAACAACCAATAGACCATTTCATCAGGGGTTTGGCAATACATTTATGTTGTATACTTTGTGACAAAACTGACAAATCTGTGACTGGTGGGAAATCTGATGCATATGTTTACTACCCAACTGAACACTGTGTGGAATGTTATACCAACATGAAGAAAGACTTGGTGACAGTCAGAGAGGACTTCTTTACTTAAAGAACGTCTGATTTCAGAGCGAAATGGTCTGTATATATGTGCCTGTCGGCCAATGAACGGATGCACAACAATCACTGACAAACCTGTTATACTATATTTTCTCTTTTTCTTTTAGTTTTATTTTGATGATTTGTTGTGTTTCAATTTTAGCCTCATAAAAAAATGACATTGCTTGCATTTCACATTTCAACTCAGATTTCTCTTAACTAAAAGTTCAGAAAGTCTAAAACTCCCTTATTTATTGATCTAGTGATTAAGTTTCTCATGAAT
>CM037789.1:34991323-35016481 GCA_021229015.1 Solen grandis
TTATAAAATATCCCCTCTTCCCCATCTCTCTTTCTCCCTCCCACCCTCTCTCCTTCTTCCCTTTGTTATATGCCATATATCCCCCTCCCCTTTGTCAAATATCATATACAGTAGCTGTTACAGATAGTTTATGACATGCTCTTTGTTTTAAGATTTTTTTTATTTAGCCTACTTTCAGGTTGAACTTAAAACAAGGATAGTAAAGAACAGACATGATATTAAAACTGTCTCAAAGGCAAATTGTTTACATGCATGCATATCAAAATCAACATGTTTCGTTATAAAAAGCGAGACACAGACATGCCCCACATCGGGAATCTGTAAATGAATTCATCTCTCATAAGTATAATGATTTTAGTGGGTATATATCATTAATACTAAAATCAACATCTTTTTTTATTCAAATAGGACTTAAAATAAACATAACATGTAACGATATACAATATAATAAAAACACCACCTAAATCAATGTCTATTATGCAGCTTTCTTCAATGAAACATACATATATTCTTGTCACCAATTAGTAATCCAATATATTTTGGCTGTATTAATTACTCAATTTAAATTGTAATAATATGCATTTTACTGCATAAACATCAATAAGAATCGATTATTTTTCTTCTTCCGTACAGTATCCATAAATCACGTATATTTTCTACTATTTAATTTCAAAATTTCCCTCCAATAACTTTTTCCCATTCCGTCTTTAACCATGCTGGTAGCGTAATTAGTTTTTCGCCTCTGCAGGGCGAAAACCTATGTTCTTCTTCTGTTGATTTTTTTTTAAAGTTTTCGCAAAAATTTTTTTAGGTTTTGCGAAAACCTATTGTTCTTCTTCTGTTTTATTTTGTTTGGGTTTTCGCATCGCAGTGCGAAAACCCTTTGTTCTTGTTCTGTTTTTTTTTCTAACCCTTTTTTGTGAACGGCATAGCTCCGAGGTGAGAAAAGCCACATCTATGAAATTTTTATCAGTAATAACCACGTACTTGATGATGATCCTAAAGTCGAGATAATTTTCATTTTTGTTTTGATTTTCCCGACAGGGGGCGTTTTATATGCAAATGTTTAATAAGCAATATCTCAATTATTTGAGGTCCGATTCAAATGCGGTTTTTTTTTGCATAATTTTCCTTGTAAATAGCCCAATAAAATATGATAGGTTCCTAAAATTTGCGTGCATAAAACTTTCGTGCTACAGGAGGTTGAAAGTTCGAATCTCGCAAAAACTGTGAAATAAGTGTAGGTCTACCAAAAACTTACCCATTTTATTCAGAGATGAGATAGGAGTATTTTGTTTGTTGCATATGATCTGCATGACATATACGCACAAAATATATGTGGTGGCGAATACGGGAAATGCATGGTTTGTCCACAGTACGCGGTCAAACTTAACCAATATTTTCGAAAAATCAACATTTTAAAAGCATGACTTCATCATTATTTCACTGTTTATGCATTTTTATTATACAAATAAAATCATACAAAAAAACAGCGAAGATATGCAAAGGTCATATACCAATTATTGTTATTTTTATCGGCATAAAATAGTTCTCAATCTAAAAATATTTTATAGAAAGTATATGGACAAAAGTTTTAGTTTGTGAAGAGATCTTTCCATTGGTGTTTAGTTTTTGAAGATCGGACTTCATTTGATCAAATTACCACAGTCCAAAGTTTGATCCTTTTATCAAACAATTGTAAATCCGTATGTTTCCTCTTTTTTGCAGCTCCTGAATTTTAATCTTCATCATTTTTTTCACTGTTTATGCATTTAAATAATACAAACAAAATCATAGTAAAAAACGATGAAAATATGCAAAGGTGAAGGTCATAATACCGATTATTGTTATTTTTATCGGCACAAAATAGCTTCAAATCTAAAAATATTTTATAGAAAGTATATGAACAAAAGTTTTAGTTTGTGAAGAGATCTTTCCATTGGTGATTAGTTTTTGCAGATCGGACTTCATTTAATCAAATTACCTCAGTCTTAAGTTTGATCCTTTTATCAAACAATTGTAAATCCGTATGTTTCCTCTTTTTTGCTGCTGCTGACTTTATTTTTTGTTCAATCTTCATCATGTTTTCACTGTTTATGCATTTAAATAATACAAATAAATCATAGTAAATAACGATGAAAATATGCAAAGGTATGCAAAGGTCAAGGTCATAATACCGATTATTTTATTTTTATCGGCACAAAATAGCTTCAAATCTAAAAATATTTTATAGAAAGTATATGAACAAAAGTTTTAGCTTGTGAAGAGATCTTTCCATTGTTGTTTTATTTTTGAAGATCGGACTTCATTTGATCAATTTACAACAATATTCGAATAAAGTTAATATCAATCAATTATGTCTGCAGTTGAAACTAGTACTCTTACTAGTCAAGTTAAAAGCGAAAACCAAGATGCCGCTTTGCGGTTCTAGTTTTATTATTTTTCTAACCCTTTTTTGTTAACGGCAAATCTCCGTGATCACATTTATCACATTTATGAAATTTTAATCAGTTTTTACCACGTATTTGAAGATGATCCTAACGTTGAGAAAATTTCGATTTATTTCTTACTTTTCCCGCTAGGGGGCGTTTTGCATTAAATTCATTAATGGCTAATAACTCAGTTATTTTAGGTCGGATTCAAATGCGGTTTTTTACATTCTGTTCCTTGTTGATAGCCTAATAAAATATGATAGTTTCGAGGGTAAGTATCGCGAAAATATTTGAGCTACGGAAGGTTGAATGTTCGAACCTCGCAAAAAACTGTGCAAATGAGGGTAGGTCTACGAAAAACCAATCCATTTTTGTTAGAGATGAGATAGAAGAATTCTGTTTGCTGCAAATGATTTGATAGACATATACGCACAAAATATATGGGGTGGCGAATTTAAGAAATGCATGGTTTGTCCTCTAGAAACGGTCAAACTTCACTAAATTTTAGAAAAATTAAAATTTCAAAAACATGTTTTTTGTCGCTCCTGATTTTATATTTTGTTCATTTTTCATGATATTTTCACAAGTTATGTATTGTTATGTTTGAAAGGGCATCACAATTGAAAATTTAAAAAATAAATGAAAAGGTCAAGGTCATATTACGATAATTGTGTTTTTATTCGGCCCCAAATAGCTCCAAAACTAAAAATATTTCTTTGAGAGTATATGAACAAAAGTTTTAGTTCTTCAAGAGCTCTATCCATTGATGCTAAGTTTTTGAAGATCGGACTTCATTTGGTCATTTTACAGCAGTCCAAATTTTGATCCCTTTTTGGAATAATTATAAATCAGTTTTTATGCTTCAAATATATAAGAAAATAGAATGTTCAACGAGTGCGACATGTATACTTGATTGAACTATTTGCTGCATTGCTAGGTACCTAATGGTAACATTTTAATCAATTTTGTTTCTCATTTTGCTGCTAGGGGGCGCTTAGCTTGAAAGCACTCCTCTACTTATAACTCAAAAGTTGAAATCTGATCCGAATGTGGTTTGTTGCGTTTATATTCCTTGTTGAAAACCTAATAAAAAATGATAGTTTCTAGCTATGAATGGCTGAAACTTTTTGAGCTAGTAACGGAAGGTTAAAAGTTCGAACCTCACAAAAAACGGTGCAGATGAGGGTAGGTCTACGAAAAACGATTCCATTTTTGTTGGACATCAAATAGAATAATTCTGTTTGCTGCAAATGATTCGATAGACAAATACGCACAAAATATATGGGGTGGCGAATTTAAGAAATGCACGGTTTGTTCTCTAAAAACGGCCAAACTTCACTAAATTTTCGGAAAAATTAAAATTTCAAAAAAAAGTTTTTTGTCGCTCCTGACTTTATTTTTCGCTCATTCTTAATGATTTTTTCACAAGTTATGTATTGTTATGTTTGGAAAGACCTTTTAGTTTTAGTTTAGTTTTTAAAGTTTTAGTTTTTGAAGAGCCCTTTCCAGTGATGTTTAGTTTTTGAAGATCGGACTTGGTTTCGTCTTTTTACGGCAGTCCAAGGTTTGATCCTTTTTTGGAACAATTGTAAATCAGTTTTTATGCTTCAAATTGTGATATATAAGGAATAAAATGTTTGACTAGTGCGATTTGTATACTTAATTGAACCATTTGCTGCATTGCTAGGTACCTAATAGAAAATATTTACTCAATTTTGTTTCTCATTTTGCCGCTAGGGGGCGCTTGGCTTGAAATCATTCTTTATAACTAAAAAAACTCAATTTTGTTTCTCATTTTGCCGCTAGAGGGCGCTTGGCTTGAAATCATTCTTTATAACTAAAATAATTGAAGTCTTATTTTTATGCATTTTTTTTTTGCATTCTGTTCCTTGGTGACATCAATTTGAAACAACATTAAAAAAATTAATGCGATATTTCATGAAAATGATAGTAATTCAATGCAACATTAGTTTCTAATAGTGTTGAGTGGCATATTGCATTGTCGTGTGTCATTTTATACTGTTGTTTGTCGTTTGCAGTTCTTGTTTGTCGAATACAATTGTCGTTTGTCGCCAATATGTATTTCGAAACATGCGACTCGTAACTTGAATGGAATTGCTTTCGTGAAAACTGATGATATCGCGCCAACATTACTGGCAGGTAATACTCAACAATATTCTTTTGGGTAAAAAGTCTGCTTAAACATTGCGACAAAAATGTTTGAAAGATCGCTGTTAACAGTATCAACAAGCCATTGAACTAAGAAATGTTTTTCGAATCATGCGACTCGTGAACTGAATGGAATTGAGTTCCTGAAAACCGATGATATCGCGACTATATAACTGACAGGTAATACCCAAAATTATTCTTTTGGGTAAAATGTCTGCTTAAACATTGCAACAAAAATGTTTGAAAGATCGCTGTTAACAGTATCAATAAGACATTGAACGAAGAAATGTTTTTCGAATCGTTCGACTCGTGAACTGAATGGAATTGCTTTTGAAACCCATGATATCGCGATAGCGATTCTAGTTTTTATTTTTAATTTTATTATTTTTCCAATTCCACCCATTTTTGTAGCCAGCCTAGCGGCCAGATGAGAAAAGCTACAGCTATGAAATTTTGGGCATGGAATCATCTTTATCTGAACTTGTGCCTAAATGGTCAAAGTTTTCACTTTTTTTTTCTAATTTAGCCACTAGGGGGTGCAATGCATATAATCACTGTTTTGCTAATAATTTGAAACCTGATTTAGATGCGGTTTTTTACCTTATGTTCCTTGTTGACAGCCCAACCAAATATGATAGAAATGTCATCATCGAGTACTAGAAACTTCACTAAATTTTAGGAAAAATTAAAATTTCAAAAACATGTTTTTGTCGCTCCTGATTTTCCTTAAAATCACTATTTTGCTTATAACTCAATACGTTAAAGTCTGATTGAAATGCGGTTTTCAGCATTTTGTTCCTTGTTGACAGCACCACAGAATGTGATGGATTTCAAAGTATAGGGTATGGGAAAATATATGCGCTAGAAGTGTTTGAATGTTCTTACATTGCAAAAAAACAACAACAAAACTGTGCAGATGAGAGTAGGTCTTCAAAAAACCTTTGCGTTCTGTTTCATATTGAAAATTGTGGCTGAGTTGAAATAAAGTGTTCAAGTTGATTAGGTTAAAAGCGAAAACCGAGATACCGCTTGCGGTTCTAGTTTTTAGGTTTTCGCACCTCGCAGTGCGAAAACCTATTGTTCTTCTTCTGTTTTATTTTTTTTTAGGTTTTCGCACCTCGCAGTGCGAAAACTTATTGTTCTTCTTCTGTTTTATTATTTTTTTTATTATTATTTTTCTAACCCCTTTTTGTGCACGGCATAGCTCCATGATCAGAAAAGTCACATGTATGAAATTTTAATCAGTTATTACTAAATTTTTGAAGATGATCGTAACGTTGAGACAATTTCCATTTATGTCTTACTTTTCCCGCTAGGGGGCGTTTTGCATATTAATGACTTATTACTCATTTATTTGAGGTCGGATTCAAATGCGGTTTTTTGCATTCTATTCCTTGTTGATAGCCTAATAAAATATGATGGATTCGAGGGTCCGTGTTGCTGAAAATCTTTGAGCTACAGAAGGTTGAATGTTCGAACCTCGCAAAAAACTGTGCAAATGAGGGTAGGTCTACGAAAAACCTATCCGTTTTTGTTAGAGATCAGATAGAAGAATTTCGTCTTCTGCATACCATTTGAAAGACGTATACACACAAAATATATAGGGTGGCGAATTTAAGAAATTCGTGGTTTGTCCACTAGAAACGGTCAAATTTCACTTAAATTTAGGAAAAATTAAAATTCCAAAAACATGTTTTTTGTCGCTCCTGACTTTATTTAAAGTTAAAAAACATTGAAAAGGTCAAGGTCATATTACGGTAATTGTGTTTTTATTCGGCCCCAATGTGCTCCAAATCTAAAAATATTTCATTGAGAGTATATGAACAAAAGTTTTAGTTCTAAATAGTTCTTTCATATAATGTTTAGTTTTTGAAGATCGGACTTGATTTGTTAATTTTACGGCAGTCCAAAGTTTGATCCTTTTTTGGAATAATTGTTAATCAGTTTTTATGCTTGAAATTGTGATATATAAGAAAAAGAATGTTCGACTAATGCGACTTATATACTTGTTTGAACTATTTGCTGTTTTTGCAATTTTGTTTCTCATTTTGCCGCTAGAGGGCGTTTTGCTTAAAATCACTCTTTTGCTTATAACTCAAAACGTTACAGTCTGATTGAAATGCGGTTTTCAGGATTTTGTTCCTTGTTGTGGTGACAGCACCACAGAATGTGATGGATTTCAAAGTAAAGGGTATGGGAAAATATTTGCGCTAGAAGAGTTTGAATGTTCTAACATTGCCAAAAAAAAAAAAAAAAAATAAATAAAAACAAATAAAAAACTGTGCAAATGAGGGTATGTTTTCAAAAAACCTTTTCGTTCTGTTTCATATTGAAAATTGTGGCTGAGTTGAAATAAAGTGTTCCAGTTGATTAGGTTAAAAGCGAAAACCGAGATACCGCTTGGTTCTAGTTAGGTTTTTGCACCACGCAGTGCGAAAACACGTTGTTCTTCTTCTGTTTTTTTTTTGTTTGTTTTTGTTTTAGTTATTATTTTTCTAACCCTTTTTTGTTAACGGCAAATCTCTGTGATCAGAAAAGCCACATTTATAAAATTTTAATCAGTTTTTACCACGTATTTGAAGATGATCCTAACGTTGAGAAAATTTCCTTTTATGTCTTACTTTTCCCGCTAGGGGGCGTTTTGCATGAAATATATTAATGACTTATTACTCATTTATTTGAGGTCGGATCCATGCGTTTTTTTTTTGCATTCTATTCCTTGTTGATAGCCTAATAAAATATGATAGGATTCGAGGTACATGTTGCTGAAAATGTTCGAGCTACAGAAGGTTGAAAGTTCCAACCTCGCAAAAAACTGTGCAAATGAGGGTAGGTCTACGAAAAACCTATCCATTTTTGTTAGAGATTAGATAGAAGAATTCTGTTTGCTGCAAATGATTTACAAGATATATACGCACAAAATATATGGGGTGGCGAATTTAAGAAATGCATGGTTTGTCCTCTAGAGACGGTCAAACTTCACTAAATTTTAGGAAAAATTAAAATTTCAAAAACATGTTTTTTGTCGCTCCTGACTTTATTTTTGGTTCATTCTTCATGAAATTTTCACAAGTTATGTATTGTTATGTCTGAAAGGTCCTTACAATTGAAAAGTTAAAAAATAAATGAAAAGGTCAAGGTCATATTACGATTATTGTGTTTTTATTCGGCCCAAAATAGCTCCAAAACTAAAAATATTTCATTGAAAGTATATGAACAAAAGTTTTTGTTCTTAAAGTGCTCTTTCCAGTGATGTTTAGGTTTTGAAGATCGGACTTAATTTAGTCATATTACGGCAGTCCAAAGTTTGATCCTTTTTTGGAATAATTGTTAATCAGTTTTAATGCTTCAAATTTTGATATATGAGAAACAGAATGTTCGACTAGTGCTGCAATGCTAAAATTTTGATCAATTTTGTTTCTCATTTTGCCGCTAGGGGGCGCTTTGCTTAAAATCACTCTTTTTCTTATAACTAAAAAAGTTGAAGTCTGATCTAAATGCGGGTTTTTGCATTATGTTCCTTGTTGATAGCCTAATAAAATATAATAGTTTCTAGGTATGAAAGGCTGAAACTTTTTGAGCTAGTAACGGTAGGTTGAAAGTTCCAACCTGGCAAAAAAATGTGCAGATGAGGGTAGGTCTACGAAAAACCTATTCTTTTTGTTAGACAACAAATAGAAGAATTCTGTTTACTGCAAATGATTTACAAGACATATACGCACAAAATATTGGGTGGCGAATTTAAGAAATGCTTTGTTTGCCCTCTATAAACGGTCAAACTTCACAAAATTTTAGGAAACATTAAAATTTCAAAAACATGTTTTTTGTTGCTCCTGACTTTATTTTTTGTTCATTCTTCATGATATTTTCACAAGGTATATATTGTTATGTTTGAAAGGGCCAATTAAAAATTTAAATTAAAATAGCTCCAAAATTAAAAATATTTCATTGAAAGTATATGAACAAAAGATTTAGTTCTTTAAGAGCCCTTTACAGTGATGTTTAGGTTTGAAGATCGGACTTGATTTCATAATTTTACGGCAGTCCAAGGTTTGATAATCTTTAGAACAATTGTAAATCCGTTTTTATGCTTCAAATTGTGATATATAAGGAATAGAATGTTTTACTAGTGCGACTTGTATATTTGATTGAACCATTTGCTGCATTGCTAGGTACCTAATAGAAAATATTTACTAAATTTTGTTTCTCATTTTGGCGCTAGGGGCGCTTGGCTTGAAATCACTCTTTATAACTAAAATAATTTAAGTCTGTTTTTTACGCATTTTTTTTTTTTGCATTCTGTTCCTTGGTGACATAAATTTGAAACAACACTAAAAAATTAATGCGATATTTCATGAAAATGATAGTAATTCAATGCAATATTAGTTTGTAATAGTGTTGAGTGGCATATTGCATTGTCGTGTGTCATTTTATACTGTTGTTTGTCGTTTGCAATTTTTGTTTATCGAGTACAATTGTCGTTTGTCGCAATCATAAAGCAACACACACATATAACGTTGCAGTACCCGAAGTCCTTAAAAAACGTTTTCAAGTTTACGACTACACAACAGACAGGTAATACTTAAAAGTATTCTTCTTGGTAAAATGTCTGTTTAAACATTGCGACAAAAATGTTTGAAAGATCACTGTTAACAGTATCAATAAGACATTGAACGAAGAAATGTTTTTCGAATCGTTCGACTCGTGAACTGAATGGATTTGCTTTTTAAACCCATGATATCGCGATAGCGATTCTAGTTTTTATTTTTATTTTTATTATTTTTCCAATTCCACCCATTTTTGTAGCCAGCCTAGCGGCCAGATGAGAAAAGCTACAGCTATGAAATTTTGGGCATGGAATCATCTTTATCTGAACTTGTGCCTAAATGGTCAAAGTTTTCACTTTTTTTTTCTAATTTAGCCACTAGGGGGTGCAATGCATATAATCACTGTTTTGCTAATAATTTGAAACCTGATTTAGATGCGGTTTTTTACCTTATGTTCCTTGTTGACAGCCCAACCAAATATGATAGAAATGTCATCATCGAGTACTAGAAACTTCACTAAATTTTAGGAAAAATTAAAATTTCAAAAACATGTTTTTGTCGCTCCTGATTTTCCTTAAAATCACTATTTTGCTTATAACTCAATACGTTAAAGTCTGATTGAAATGCGGTTTTCAGCATTTTGTTCCTTGTTGACAGCACCACAGAATGTGATGGATTTCAAAGTATAGGGTATGGGAAAATATATGCGCTAGAAGTGTTTGAATGTTCTTACATTGCAAAAAAACAACAACAAAACTGTGCAGATGAGAGTAGGTCTTCAAAAAACCTTTGCGTTCTGTTTCATATTGAAACTTGTGGCTGAGTTGAAATAAAGTGTTCAAGTTGATTAGGTTAAAAGCGAAAACCGAGATACCGCTTGCGGTTCTAGTTTTTAGGTTTTCGCACCTCGCAGTGCGAAAACCTATTGTTCTTCTTCTGTTTTATTTTTTTTAGGTTTTCGCACCTCGCAGTGCGAAAACTTATTGTTCTTCTTCTGTTTTATTATTTTTTTTATTATTATTTTTCTAACCCCTTTTTGTGCACGGCATAGCTCCATGATCAGAAAAGTCACATGTATGAAATTTTAATCAGTTATTACTAAATTTTTGAAGATGATCGTAACGTTGAGACAATTTCCATTTATGTCTTACTTTTCCCGCTAGGGGGCGTTTTGCATATTAATGACTTATTACTCATTTATTTGAGGTCGGATTCAAATGCGTTTTTTTGCATTCTATTCCTTGTTGATAGCCTAATAAAATATGATGGATTCGAGGGTCCGTGTTGCTGAAAATCTTTGAGCTACAGAAGGTTGAATGTTCGAACCTCGCAAAAAACTGTGCAAATGAGGGTAGGTCTACGAAAAACCTATCCGTTTTTGTTAGAGATCAGATAGAAGAATTCCGTCTTCTGCATACCATTTGAAAGACGTATACACACAAAATATATAGGGTGGCGAATTTAAGAAATTCGTGGTTTGTTCACTAGAAACGGTCAAATTTCACTTAAATTTAGGAAAAATTAAAATTCCAAAAACATGTTTTTTGTCGCTCCTGACTTTATTTAAAGTTAAAAAACATTGAAAAGGTCAAGGTCATATTACGGTAATTGTGTTTTTATTCGGCCCCAATGTGCTCCAAATCTAAAAATATTTCATTGAGAGTATATGAACAAAAGTTTTAGTTCTAAATAGTTCTTTCATATAATGTTTAGTTTTTGAAGATCGGACTTGATTTGTTAATTTTACGGCAGTCCAAAGTTTGATCCTTTTTTGGAATAATTGTTAATCAGTTTTTATGCTTGAAATTGTGATATATAAGAAAAAGAATGTTCGACTAATGCGACTTATATACTTGTTTGAACTATTTGCTGTTTTTGCAATTTTGTTTCTCATTTTGCCGCTAGAGGGCGTTTTGCTTAAAATCACTCTTTTGCTTATAACTCAAAACGTTACAGTCTGATTGAAATGCGGTTTTCAGGATTTTGTTCCTTGTTGTGGTGACAGCACCACAGAATGTGATGGATTTCAAAGTAAAGGGTATGGGAAAATATTTGCGCTAGAAGAGTTTGAATGTTCTAACATTGCCAAAAAAAAAACAAAAAAAAAAAACAAATAAAAAACTGTGCAAATGAGGGTATGTTTTCAAAAAACCTTTTCGTTCTGTTTCATATTGAAAATTGTGGCTGAGTTGAAATAAAGTGTTCCAGTTGATTAGGTTAAAAGCGAAAACCGAGATACCGCTTGGTTCTAGTTAGGTTTTTGCACCACGCAGTGCGAAAACACGTTGTTCTTCTTCTGTTTTTTTTTTGTTTGTTTTTGTTTCAGTTATTATTTTTCTAACCCTTTTTTGTTAACGGCAAATCTCTGTGATCAGAAAAGCCACATTTATAAAATTTTAATCAGTTTTTACCACGTATTTGAAGATGATCCTAACGTTGAGAAAATTTCCATTTATGTCTTACTTTTCCCGCTAGGGGGCGTTTTGCATGAAATATATTAATGACTTATTACTCATTTATTTGAGGTCGGATCCATGCGGTTTTTTTTGCATTCTATTCCTTGTTGATAGCCTAATAAAATATGATAGGATTCGAGGTACATGTTGCTGAAAATGTTCGAGCTACAGAAGGTTGAAAGTTCCAACCTCGCAAAAAACTGTGCAAATGAGGGTAGGTCTACGAAAAACCTATCCATTTTTGTTAGAGATTAGATAGAAGAATTCTGTTTGCTGCAAATGATTTACAAGATATATACGCACAAAATATATGGGGTGGCGAATTTAAGAAATGCATGGTTTGTCCTCTAGAGACGGTCAAACTTCACTAAATTTTAGGAAAAATTAAAATTTCAAAAACATGTTTTTTGTCGCTCCTGACTTTATTTTTGGTTCATTCTTCATGAAATTTTCACAAGTTATGTATTGTTATGTCTGAAAGGTCCTTACAATTGAAAAGTTAAAAAATAAATGAAAAGGTCAAGGTCATATTACGATTATTGTGTTTTTATTCGGCCCAAAATAGCTCCAAAACTAAAAATATTTCATTGAAAGTATATGAACAAAAGTTTTTGTTCTTAAAGTGCTCTTTCCAGTGATGTTTAGGTTTTGAAGATCGGACTTAATTTAGTCATATTACGGCAGTCCAAAGTTTGATCCTTTTTGGGAATAATTGTAAATCAGTTTTAATGCTTCAAATTTTGATATATGAGAAACAGAATGTTCGACTAGTGCTGCAATGCTAAAATTTTGATCAATTTTGTTTCTCATTTTGCCGCTAGGGGGCGCTTTGCTTAAAATCACTCTTCTTCTTATAACTAAAAAAGTTGAAGTCTGATCTAAATGCGGGTTTTTGCATTATGTTCCTTGTTGATAGCCTAATAAAATATAATAGTTTCTAGGTATGAAAGGCTGAAACTTTTTGAGCTAGTAACGGTAGGTTGAAAGTTCCAACCTGGCAAAAAAATGTGCAGATGAGGGTAGGTCTACGAAAAACCTATTCTTTTTGTTAGACAACAAATAGAAGAATTCTGTTTACTGCAAATGATTTACAAGACATATACGCACAAAATATTGGGTGGCGAATTTAAGAAATGCTTTGTTTGCCCTCTATAAACGGTCAAACTTCACAAAATTTTAGGAAACATTAAAATTTCAAAAACATGTTTTTTGTTGCTCCTGACTTTATTTTTTGTTCATTCTTCATGATATTTTCACAAGGTATATATTGTTATGTTTGAAAGGGCCTCACAATTAAAAAGTTTAATAGAAATTGCAAATGTCAAGGTCATATTACGATTATTGTGTTTTTATTCGGATCCAAATAGCTCCAAAATTAAAAATATTTCATTGAAAGTATATGAACAAAAGATTTAGTTCTTTAAGAGCCCTTTACAGTGATGTTTAGGTTTGAAGATCGGACTTGATTTCATAATTTTACGGCAGTCCAAGGTTTGATAATCTTTAGAACAATTGTAAATCCGTTTTTATGCTTCAAATTGTGATATATAAGGAATAGAATGTTTTACTAGTGCGACTTGTATATTTGATTGAACCATTTGCTGCATTGCTAGGTACCTAATAGAAAATATTTACTAAATTTTGTTTCTCATTTTGGCGCTAGGGGCGCTTGGCTTGAAATCACTCTTTATAACTAAAATAATTTAAGTCTGTTTTTTACGCATTTTTTTTTTTTTTTTGCATTCTGTTCCTTGGTGACATAAATTTGAAACAACACTAAAAAATTAATGCGATATTTCATGAAAATGATAGTAATTCAATGCAATATTAGTTTGTAATAGTGTTGAGTGGCATATTGCATTGTCGTGTGTCATTTTATACTGTTGTTTGTCGTTTGCAATTTTTGTTTATCGAGTACAATTGTCGTTTGTCGCAATCATAAAGCAACACACACATATAACGTTGCAGTCCCGAAGTCCTTAAAAAACGTTTTCAAGTTTACGACTACACAACAGACAGGTAATACTTAAAAGTATTCTTCTTGGTAAAATGTCTGTTTAAACATTGCGACAAAAATGTTTGAAAGATCACTGTTAACAGTATTCAACAAGCCAATGAATGAAGAAATATGTTTTTCGAAACATGCGACTTGTGACTTGAATGGAATTGCTTTCGTGAAAACCGATGATATCGCTACTACATAACTGACAGGTAATACTCAACAATGTTCTTTTGGGTAAAAAGTCTCCTTAAAACTTGCAACAAAAATGTTTGAAAGATCGCTGTTAACAGTATCAACAAGCCATTGAACGAAGAAATGTTTTCGAATCATGCGACTCGTGAACTGAATGGAATTGCTTTCATGAAAACCGATGATATCGCGACTACAAAACTGACAGGTAGTACTCAAAAATATTCTTTTGGGTAAAAAGTCTGCTTAAACCTTGCAACAAAAATGTTTGAAAGATCGCTGTTAACAGTATCAACAAGCCAATGAAAAAAATTTTTAATTAACTAATGGAATTGCTTTCGTGAAAACCGACGATATCGCGACTACATAACTGACAGATAATACTCCACAATATTCTTATGGGTAAAAAGTCTGCTTAAATATTGCGACAGAAGTGTTTGAAAAATCGATGTTAACAGTATCAACAAGCCATTGAACGAAGAAATGTTTTCGAATCATGCGACTCGTGAACTGAATGGAATTGCTTTCTGAAAACCGAGATATCGCGACTACAAAACTGACAGGTATACTCAAAAATTTTTTGGGAAAAATTGTTAAACCTTGCACAAAAATTTTGAAAGATCGCTGTTAACAGTATCAACAAGCCAATGAACGAAGAAATGTTTCGAATCATGCGACTCTTGAACTCAATGGAATTGCTTTCGTGAAAACCGACGATATCGCGACTACATAACTGACAGGTAATACTCAGTAATATTCTGTTGGGTAAAAAGTCTGCTTAAACCTTGCGAAAAAAATGTTTGAAAAATCGATGTTAACAGTATCAACAAGCCATTGAACGAAGAAATGTTTTTCGAATCATGCGACTCGTGAACTGAATGGAATTCCTTTTGCGAAAACCGATGATATCGCGATAACGATTCTAGTTTTTTATTATTTTTCTAACTCTTTTTTGTTAACGGCAAATCTCCGTGATCAGAAAAGCCACATTTATGAAACTTTAATCAGTTTTACCGTTATTTGAAGATGATCCTAACGTTGAGAAAATTTCCATTTATGTCTTACTTTTCCCGCTAGGTGGCGTTTTGTATGAAATTCATTAATGGCTAATAACTCAGTTATTTGAGGTCCGATTCAAATGCGTTTTTTTTTTTTTGCATTATGTTCCTTGTTGATAGCCAAATAAAAAATGATGATTTCGAGGGTAAGTGTCGCTGAAAGTATTTGAGCTACAGAAGGTTGAATGTTCAAACCTCGCAAAAAACTGTGCAAATGAGGGTAGGTCTACGAAAAACCTATCCATTTTTGTTAGAGATCAGATAGAAGAATTCTGTTTCCTGCAAATGATTTGCAAGACATATACGCACAAAATATATGGGGTGGCGAATTTAGGAAATGCATGGTTTGTCCTTTAGAAACGGTCAAACTTCACTTAAATTTTAGGAAAAAATAAAATTTTAAAAACATGTTTTTTGTCGCTCCTGACTTTATTTTTGGTTCATTCTTCATGAAAATTTCACAAGTAATGTATTGTTATGTCTGAAAGGGGATCACAATTAAAAATTTTAGAAATGAAAGAAAAGGTCAAGGTCATTTTACGATTATTGTGTTTTTATTCGGCCACAAATAGCTCCAAAACTAAACATATTTCATTGCAAGTATATGAACAAAAGATTTGTTCTTCAAGTGCCCTTTCCAGTGATGTTTAGTGTTCGGACTTGATTTGGTCATTATACGGCAGTCCAAAGTTTGATCCTTTTTTGGAATAATTGTAAATCAGGTTTTATGCTTCAAATTCTGATATATAAGAATAAAAAAGTTTGACTTGTGCGACTTGTATACTTGATTGAACTATTTGCTGCATTGCTAGGTACCTAATGGTAGAATTTTAAACAATTTTCTTTCTCATTTTGCCGCTAGGGGGCGCTTTTCTTGAAATCATTCTTTTGCTTATAACTCAAAAAGTTGAAGTCCGATTCGAATGCGGTTTTTTTTGCATTCTGTTCCCTGTTGATAGCCTAATAACATAAGATAGGATTCGAGGGTCCGTGTGGCTGAAAGCTTTTGAGCTACGGAAGGTTGAATGTTCGAACCTCGCAAAAAAAACAAATTGTGCAAATGAGGGTAGGTCTACGAAAAACCTATCCGTTTTTGTTAGAGATCAGATAGAAGAATTCCGTGTCCTGCATACCATTTAAAAGACGTATACACACAAAATACATGGGGTGGCGAATTTAAGAAATGCATGGTTTGTCCACTAGAAACGGTCAAACTTCACTTAAATTAAGGAAAAATTAAAATTCCAATCCATGTTTTTTTTCGCTCCTGACTTTATTTTTTGTTTATTCGTCATGAAATTTTCACACGTTATGTTTTTTTTTAAGTTTGAAAGGGCCTCACAATAGAAAATTAAAAAAACATTGAAAAGGTCAAGGTCATATTACGATAATTGTGTTTTTATTCGGCCCCAAAGTGCTTCAAAACTGAAAATATTTCATTGAGAGTATATGAACAAAAGTCTTTGTTCTAAATAGTTCTTTCGAAAAATGTTTAGCTTTTAAAGATCGGACATTGATTTATTCATTTTACGGCAGTCCAAAGTTTGATCCTTTTTTGGAATAATTGTTAATCAGTTTTTATGCTTCAAATTGTGATATATAAGAAAAAGAATGTTCGACTAGTGCTACTTATATACTTGTTTGAACTATTTGCTGCATTTCTAGGTAGCTAATTGTAAAATTTTTATCAATTTTCTTTCTCATTTTGCCGCTTGAGGGCGTTTTGCTTAAAATCACTCTTTTGCTTAAAACTCAAAACGTTAAAGTCTATTTGAAATGCGGTTTTCAGCATTTTGTTCCTTGTTGACAGCAACACAGAATGTGATGGATTTCAAAGTATAGGGTATGGTAAAATATATTCGCTAGAAGAGTTTGAATGTTCTAACATTGCAAAAAAAAAACCTGTGCAAATGAGAGTAGGTCTTCAAAAAACCTTTACGAAAACCAAGATACCGCTTGCTCCCATTGTGAGCCCTTTTCTGAAATTAAGTTCCTCACCCGACCAGATACCAGGCTGTTTCCAAGACCCCCTACTGATAGGGCCTGTCACCTGACAACATCACTTAGTTACCGTGACTTCTTTAATCCGAATCACTCAGACGCTTTCATCCTTTTTACTGAGTATACAACAATTAAGTGCCTGAATATCACAGGCGTAAATCAAAGCATGACAGGTTGTTTCAATGTTATTATTTACACCGTGGGTTCGATCCCCTGCCAAGATTTACCAAAGTCATGGTACTCGTTTAGCTCCCTTGCTTGACGATCAACATATAAGCGTAGTTCAAGGACTGGTTGGCCCTGTGTCAGGATAATGTGACTTAATGTGGTATCATGCCACATGTTTACGGCGTGATACTGCAGTGTGGCTGCACTATATATGTCTCAAGTAGATATCGACTCCAAATAACTGAAATACTGTCCTTGGGACGTTAAACCCATCAAACAAGCAAACGAAACAAGTTATCATAACTAATATTAATCACTCTCAATGGCTCTGGTGGAGGCGTATGTGGTCATTATCGTGGGTGGAAACCGGAGAGCCCGGAGAAAACCCACGTGTCTGGACGGGCGACCACAGTACCCTCTCACGTACGTAACCAGGAATCGAACCCTGGACGCATTTTTAAGAAGCAAGGCGCGTTACCATAACGCTATCCAGGCACCCTATAATGTTCTTACAGGGTATGTTTATAATTTCTTTGTATTAAAGAAAAATCTTGACACATTTTTCTTAATATTACAATAGGTATATTGCCCCCCTCTCTCTGTCTCTCTCCTAGCATATCATAGCATTCGGTAAACAAACCAGATTTTTCAACTAAAATACTTGAAATTGAAACATGTAATACATTCTTACCATACCAAACCCAAGACATAAGACCCTCTACTGATAGAGCATCCGCTGTCACCTGACAACATCAATAAGTGACCGTGACTACTCTAATCCGGATTACTTAAAGTCTACATAATAGACATATTTCATAGTTTACCCGAATTTCTAGGAAGTATTTCGGTTGATCTCCAAATTAAAAAGACTTAAGTATATTTTTTAAAAAAACTTAACTGGGTTGTTTTGAATTGTTTAGTCCTTTAATATACTAGATACCATATTCGTTATTCATGATTTAACAAATAAATACCTATGCATTTTTTTCTTTTTTACCCTGATCGGAGTTATACGGATATAATGACCATCGCAAAGAATAGAAAGAAAGAGTTTGACCCTACTGGAATTCGAACCTATATCCCCAAGTTTCATGGCAGTTGATAGTAATTTTTGACTATTTATGAATGTACTTTAACTGAGGTGATGCATTAAGGTCTGTGACTACCTTAAAAATCTATCCCCCCCCCTTCCCCCGGATAACCTTCAGAATGCATTTTTTCCGGACACTTCTAGTACTGAACCCGCCCTTCCCCCTATTTCTAGATCCGGCCCTGACCGCTGTTTGTATTCATCACACACAGTAGATAAAACGTTTACATCGGTTAATCTCAAAAACATATAATAAGAAATATACAGTCTTCAGAAAAAAAGTATCAGTATATTTTTCAGACATGTTCATTTTTTGCCTCGTGTGCGGTTTGATTAGGTGAAAATAAACACAATTTATCTAAATATTATGAAATTTTTGTCCGGTATTCGGAATTCGGAGGTTCCGGTTTAGAGTGAGTCATAAAGACTATACGGGGATAGAATCGGAACTTTTTAAATCGTGCGGTTAAATGAGTATTCCGGTTTATAGAGGGTGCGGTGTTGGTTTTGCTCGAGAATAATGGTTATCTCTCGTGAAAAATGTAAATATAATTGTATCGAAATGATAAGTAACCTTGTCATGGGGAGGGAAGGGTAACTTACAATATTGATTTTAAATTGAGCTACTTTCAAATCATAGTACATATGTCACACAATTTCAACACAATTCAAAACAAACACGAGATATAATTTGAAATTCATATCTTAGTACCCCCCATGATTTTGCTTTAAGTAAATAAAGATAAAAAAAAATCTGAAATGTGGTACTGATATATCACGTAGTAATTTTTGAAATATGTGGAAATACAGTGTACTCGAAAATAAACTATGTTAAAAAAGTAAGCTTTTTAAAAATACGTTAACGCGGTTATAACGCCCAATTCATCACGGTGCCTTGCATATCAGTGTGTTAAACAGTGATTTTAATGGTCCTGTATTAACAACCTTTTGAATAATTGATTCTTGCTGACTGTTATCCTGCAAACATCTCCCTTTAGTCATGTAAGCCAAGCGCATAATGTTCGCCCCCTAAAACAAAGGTTGTAATTTCAATTTGTGGCCATGACATACCAAAGTACTTTAAAATGGAACTGGTGTAGTATCCTAATGAATGTCTGTTGGCTGTGAAATTGCATAAGAAAGAACAATATCTGACTCATTGAGTCCCTAAATATCCAGATCACGGGTCGGTGGTTCGAATCTTTGTCTGGTCGTTACTAAATTGTTATTTATCTCAAATTATGTCACTCCATCCGAGTACATAAATGCGAGGGATATGCGGGTCATGCATATGACTTCCTAGAGCCACGTGTCTTGGCTTATGAGTAAACCCAATGGTCAGGATGTAAACATGTAAAATCTACTGAATAAGCGTGCTATAACAAGGTATTACATCTATAATGGAGGAGTTCTTATAAATAAGTTTATGACTTAACTTACTTATATGTTTTTACAAATATATTTTGGTGATATATATTAATATCTCTCTCTCTCTGTCTCTTTCTCTCATGCTTCACTTTGCAGTAGATTTGTTATATAAATTTATAAATTAAGGAATAGAAATTTTGTTTTTCAGGGGTTCTCCATGTCATAGAATTTAAACTAGGTCCCTAACTGGTGGGTATACTTCCCACTTTGGAACCAACATAAGTGAAAAAGTGACAAAACTAAATATTCATGTTCTTTATTTCTGTACTGGTATGAACTACTCACAAACTTGTTACATTGAAGTTTAAGTGTACCCGATGCTCTCTCTGGATTGTGCTTTTTGACTTTTGGTATACAATAAATACATCTCTACCTAAATTAAAGAATATCTTGTCTAGCATTACCCTTTACCCAGACAATAGTACTAAAATGAGATAGGTCTCAAAGTAATTGTGTCTTAATATGGGTGTACATGTATGAAATGAATAGTTTGTGAATAGTTTGTCATTAAATGTGGGTATATATATATACATATAATACATTGGATATATTGCTGCATAATGTATACTTCGTATTTCAAATTTAGTCGGAATAAAAAATAATTAAAATGTTCAGGGAATCAATCAATCAACTTATTGCAACTTATAACTTAATTTATACGTTGACATTTCGGTTAAGATTTTACTTGCAAATAAAGTTAGTGGAAATTATGGACTTTTAATAAGGACTCAGTGACCTTTACTCAAATATTGCTTGGTATAGTATAGCGATATGTCTCACGGCTGTTTTGTAATCTTCAAAATTAAGAAAAAATCTACAATAGTTAAAAGGTTGCCAACAGGATATACCACCCTCAGTATGTCTAAACCACTGAAGTGAATGTTCCATTGACATCCCATGTTCTTAACAGTCTAGACTTGATTGATACCAATGAGAAAACGGTATACCTAGATAACAACAACAACAGCAATGATATAAATAGAATAAAGTTCTACCCGGGTGCCTCTTTCCTCCATCTGGAATCAGCTGGTCGTCGATATATGACTGCAGCAGCCATGGTAAACGCCAACAGAATAGAAAACAATTAAAATGTTTAGGGGTGTTGATTATTCATCATTACCGTAAATCTTATTTTGATGGCCTTCTTTTATACGTGTATGTAAGTACAATCTATATACAGATAAAACTCTCAATATGTATTCACCGCCGTTGTTTTTATCATTGTCTTTACTTACTGCATGACGTACAGGGATGGACAGTATTTTTCCATTAATTGAAATATGTAAATTAACAGCAAATACAAGGATAATTTAAAGCAATATAGAATGCAACAACACAACTGTCTACTTTCTCAAAAAGAATATTCAATGCATTCTTCAGAATGTCTGAAATTCTATACTAGCTTAATGAATAGCAAACTTGTTTTCTCAGAAATTTCAGGCGAGCTTTTGTGTAAAACTTACGCTTATATTTTGCGTATACTTTTATGCGTAAATACTTCTTGAAGAATTAACAGTTTTTAAATCAATGTGCAATATCATATGCAATGTAATTGAAGTTTCTTGTATACAGGGACTTAAGAGACGAATGTTTATTTATCAAATACGGATGCTGACGATTCGGCAATTAAGAATCGTGAAAAATGTATTACTTGAAAATAACCTATGCTAATGACTAAAAATAGTTTTCAGCTTAACATCTTAATTTTATAAATAGTTATCCTACTTAAAATATCGTTGCCTTTCACCAAACATCTAAAACAAATCCTAAAACCAGCATACGGGTTCATATTTAACATGTATGTAAATGACTTTGGATGAAAACTGGCATACACTCGCAGTTTGTTTTGCTAAAAAATCTAATTTGCAGATCTAAAATTGAAAACTAGTAATTTTTATGACAACGAGTAAATACGAGATATTGCAGTAGTGTGTATATTACTCAATCCTTCACTTGAAATTATTTCCATACTTAAACTTATATTATGTCTTGCTTCATTCAATTTCTGTCTAAGAAACATATTTAAATGTTTTATACTTTTAAATTTATCAGTTTCATGTTGTCATAATTTAAGTCACTACGACTTAGAATTGCCGTCATTTGGACACAATATATCGATATGTCCATGTTTCAATCAAGGGAGAAAAATGTATTGCATATTTGTTTTTGTATCATATAATAAGAATATTGCTTGAATAAAAACATACAGCTATGAAAAGGCCCATATATTTAATTTAAATCAAACTTATTTCTGATACGTCCTGGAAGCTGTTTAACAACTTACTTGTTTACAACTTATATCTTTAAAACTTAAACGTAACTTGTTTATACTTTTACTTTACAACTTACACTTAAACTACCTACAGTTTTACAACTTACACTCTTACAACTTTCTCTTTTATTACTTACACATTTTTAGTCTCATACATATCCTTATGATTTCAAAATTATAATCCAATATTATCTTTTATAGTATCGTTGAGCTTTCATCTATATATTTGTAAAAAGGGTGAAAAAAGAAAAGAGTCGCAGAAACACGTTCATTGATTGGCAAACAAAATCATTTCAGTAACCCGAACCAAAAAGGACCTCGCAAAGATTATCTGTCATGGGAAGATTACTTTATGGGACTTGCCTTCCTCACTGCACAGAGAAGCAAGGATCCAGTAATACAGGTATGTTAGACCGCATTTGTAACAGATCACATTTGTAACACCTACTACAAATGTGATCACATGCGTAACAGGTGTTACAAATGTGTTACAAAAATCAAGCTCATATGTGACGAATGTTTTTGATACCGATTTTAAGACGTGACAACCACGTGTGCTATCTGTTACAAATGTAATCTGTTACGAATATGGTATAATACAGGTATTTTTTTCGAATGTAACTCTGATATAAATTAACGTAACTGTGTTTCAATATGAAAATTCAAACAATCTATTTAGATATATACCAACACATTTAGAAACAGGTATACGTGACTTGAAACATGCAGCTGAGATGCGTGTTAAAATCGATGGCAAATGCATGTGATATGTATACATGTAGCATGTTTATATTTCAATGTTTATCGAACGTCAAGGTAATACACTAGAAGATACCGGTGTATGATAACGCACTATCTAAGGGGAAAACG
The DNA here is from genome assembly GCA_021229015.1 of Solen grandis. Classification (NCBI taxonomy): domain Eukaryota; kingdom Metazoa; phylum Mollusca; class Bivalvia; order Adapedonta; family Solenidae; genus Solen; species Solen grandis. The sequence continues at coordinate 35,014,006 of CM037789.1, forward strand.
CAAACTTGTCTAACTAATTTATGGTGGGTTCAAAATATTATATTGATTGAATTGGATTTTGTCCCCAGATTTTCATCTGTCAAATAGTCCTTCAAAATTAAGTAACGTTTTCGACAGAGAGACGAATAGATAATCAAAAGGATTAAGGATTAGGAGAGTGGGGAGATAGAAAAAAGAAAAAGAGAGAAAGGGCAAAGAAGGAAACATAACATGCTTCGAAAAGAAAAGTTGACGTTTGCAAGAAGTACTTAATTAGATATTTTTTTCCACACAATAAAATCACAGTCGACTTAATTTAGCTTGGTAATTGCCGTACATATCACATATCTTGTCAGTTTCTAAAAGAAATGATTGTGATTTAAACTGGACAGAATAACATTTGACTTGTATAATTTGTTTATTTATTGGGTTTAACAGTATTTCAGTCATTTGGAGACTACGGTTTGTCTACTTCAGACAGACACAGTGCTGCCACACTGCGGTATCACGCCATAGACATGTGGCATAATACCACACCCGGTCACATTATCCTGACACTAGGCCAGTCAGTTTAGTAACTAACCTTATATGTTGGGCGCCAAAAGCATGGGAGATATACGACTTCCTGCATGTATGTGGCGGCCGGGGATCAAACCCACGACTTCCCTCTCCAGATTCTGACTCTCTTACATCTTATGTAGTGTTTTATGCATGATATCTAAGGCTTTATGTTTGTTTCTATCAAAACGAAAAGTTTGCAGCATACTATCTGTACAGGTCGGTGCATGCATTGTTAATAAGGAAAAGAGGATAGTGAGCCTAGGCTACAACGGGATGCCAGATGGTTGTCATGACGACGATATGTCATGGGAGAAAAAAGAAAAACACCGATACGGTAAACTTACTCTGCCTAAGTATAAAAAAGAACATTAACACAAATTATGGAGGCATCAACTTTTACTTTGAATCTAAGCAAAACAAAAAGCGGATGCTGAATTTTTAAAAATCAAAACATCGATTTTAGTCGAGTCAATAATCATGTGTGGGGGGTACGATTATATTGATTTTGTGTTGCCTCACTAGGCCGGGATACATTGGTCCCCCCTTTCTATGCCAGGGAACAATGGTACCCCTCTTTAAACCGGGGAACATTGGTTCCCCCTCCTCACTAGGTCAGGATACATTGGTCCCTCCTCCTCTCTAGGTCGGGTTTAAAGTCACCCCCATCACTCGTTCTGTTTGTAATCGGTATGGGTTCATTTGTTCTACCTCTATTTAGGTCTATGTACCTTAATATTTTCCTCTCTTTATACATTTAACATAAATGATAGCAAGTTTAATGGCGCATTCCGATTGCACATTATATTTCCTTTTTTCGAATTGTCTTATCGTTTTCGGCAGCCCAAATCTTTTAAATTATCCGATTATGTCTCATGCTTTTCATAATTGCATTATTATAATCATCTTCTGTAATTTGCCGGTTTTAAAACTACAACAACAACAAATATTGGCGAGTTTTGTTTTATTTTCTAATTCAATGTTTAAGTGTGCCATGCTGAGATGAACGCTGTTTTGAACAAGAATACAGCAAATGTGCGAGACTGCACTCTGTATACAACCTTGTTCCCATGTAATGAGTGTGCAAAGATTGTGGTGCAAGCAGGCATCAAAACAGTGGTGTATCATACCATCAAGGAAAAGAAAGACTCTAATATTGACACAAAGGAAATATTTGATAGAACGGATATCAAATACAAGTAAGTTTTATTTAACGCTTTTGTTTTTTTTATGTCTAACGGTAATCCATCAAATCCATCCATCATTACATTAAAATCGTGGCTCTTCAGATGCTTTAAAAGACTTCAGTGCAGATACAGAAATCCTATGACTTAGAGTTAAAGGTTGTATTACTATGTCCATAAAGGCTTACATTTATTATATTATAAATCCCACAAACACTCAAGCAATGTTTATTACGAATAATGTGTTATGTGTTTGCCTGGATACAGCTATTTTTGAGTGCAGTTCAATCTCTGTTTTTCGAGGAAGAGTGTTTGATTTCGAATAAAGCGAAAATTTGAAAATCCAACATTAATTCCATTAATTAGACAAGAAAGTAACTCTTCGTCACTTCACTTCACCAAAAAAAAAAAAAAAATGATTCATACGCATGGTTTTTATATATTTCATTTTGAAAATTAAGAATCAAACGAATAAATTGTTGATTAATCAGTTGGGATAAATGAACGAAAACAGTTTTTATGTATCTTTATTGTAGCATATTTGTGTAAAATGTAAAAAAATAACATGTCAAATATCTGGGATTCCCTATCCTTCAGTTACCAGCCATATTCCTCTTTATTCCTGCTTTAAAAAGTTCTTTGTTTATATCACTTCCTATCTGGCATAACTAATTTTAATGCAAACACTTTGAAAATCATATATTTTGAAACAGTACATTCCACATTTTCGTCATTAGGATTATTTTGTATTTTTT
>CM037789.1:35016581-35066581 GCA_021229015.1 Solen grandis
GATGGGAGCTGGGTATAACACCCTTTGTTTTGAACTACTACATTAAAATATCAAATTTATATAATTATAGATATACTTACCTTATCACACACACACACAAGTGGTGATATTGGACACTGTAGGGGGTATTATGACAATGTCCGGAATAACATCAGTGATTTACATTACTTAGGCCTTATTTAGCTTGTAGTAACATGTTCTGATTATATAATGACTGTCTCTTATCATGTCCGTTCATATCACTGTATGTAACAAGTTATGACGTCACTATGGTTTGTATGGTTGCGTATTCTTTGTAGTTGCCATTGGTTATATTCAATCCAGTTTACAGCTGACCAGCTAAAGGTGCCGAGAGAGTTACCTAAGGGAGCGGAACGGAAGAATGTGTCTTGGGAAGCTTCTACAGGCAGCGCTCCTTTCGGAGTGGGTCACCTAACGATGTCGACATTGTAAATTAAGAGTATAAAGACCGAGAATACGACCATTACACACACACACACACACACACACACACACGGAATATTTTTTCTACGTTTTCACGAACAACATACTGTAGAACTACATCTACTGCCTTTCTTTAAGCGGATATGTTTTCAGCTTTAAAAGTTTGAATAAGTTTATGAATAACATAAATTTTGATTGTCACATTCAGTTCCTTTGCTCACATTTCAGATCTTATTAGTATATTATATTTCTTTGTATTTTAATGGACCAAAGTAATTTAATGATCAAACTATGGTGGCATAAAATGGACATTACAGATATTTTTTATATCACGTGCGCTCGAGATAACCACCGCGAATATATATATATTCCATGTCCCCTTTAGGTTTCTGTATCAGACCGTATCACAATGTGTGTATATCATTAGTCCAAACAGCTTTGTCCAAATGTGCCCACATTCCTGCTTAGGGTATCTCACAGATGGAGGTAGCTTGGCTGTTACACCGAAACCAGTATAAACCCCCAAATGGGGAAACGTACAGACAATCTTCCTCATCAACATTTACATTTTTCAGCTCGGCCACAAGTGAACCAGGCATCGGCTGCCCGTGTTGGCCAACGATGGTACCCTCTATCGCGACGTCGTTGTACGCCACCCAAGGAAAGTAGTAATCCTCACCCCGCATGTCGTTGAGTAGTTGGACAAGGAAGTCTAAATGTGCTACGTCACTGGCGTGAGCTAGATTGCCCCCGAGGCATCGACAATGAATCTGGCTGTCTTCCATGGCCATTTTTGTATTGACGAATAAGTAAGACATGCCATTGTATTGCCGACAACCTTGTTGAAAGAAACAGGAAAAACGCATGCAGTTTGGTAACCTGGAGTCCGTTTCACTATACTTCGTACGAAAAAAAAAAGGATCTTAGTCGTAAGTATTGTTTTACATAGTTTCTAACGATGTTTAATTTGCACAATAAAACATTAAGAAAGTTGACCATACAAATGCAAGTCTTTTTGTAAGAAAAATTCTAAGGGATAAAAATTTTTACTTTGTGAATTACGCTTTCGAAGTTTACGAAGTTTAGTGAAGCTGGGCTCGAATTCCAGCAACAATACTAAGTATTTGTAATACTTAAATACTTGGGAACAGTTTCCATCATTACTGTCTCGCTTAGATTAACATCCAAATATTCAATATGTAATATTCAAGTATAATTATGATTTAAGTGATCCACTTTATTACCTAAATAATTAACGCTATTTGCGAAGAAATTTAAATATTTGGATATTTAAGTATTACTTAGCGGTAAGTATTATTTCTGGAATTCGAGCATGTTAGGATTGATAAGAGTTGAGTCATGAAGCTTAATCAAAACATGATTCATCATCATCATCATCATCATCATCATTATCATTATAATCCTAATGCACACGTACTGATGATATAACAATGTAATGTATTTAAGGTTGCAATGTACTAAAATGCCTTGTTTCTTTTTTTTAGATATCATATCTGATGTTATATAGCTTACAAAACCTACACTGAAATTCATTTCCAAACGGAAATCATTTATTTAAGAGATTTATGTATAATCTTAACATGTTCTGAACCATCAAGTTAAATTACAAGAGCTAACTAAAACAAAATGCTTAAGAGACAACCGGCCCAGCTTGAGCAATTTGATTATATTTGTTATCAGTTTGAAACATCATCGGAACCCAAGAGGGCGCCGTGGTCCAATCGTAACGTATCCGATTACGGATCCGAAGGTTGTGGGTTCGAACCCCAAGTTATTGGGGAAAGTACTGGTCCAACCCAGGAGCCGTCGAGGGAATTGTAAGAAATTTTTCCCTTAAACCGGGGTAACAACGCTAAATGTATCACCAAAGGTAAATGTCGCACTTGACGTAATATGTCGCAAGGCTGATGCTAAATGTCTCAACCAACGCTAAATTTCGCATACCTCCTGACGTTATATATGTCGCATTTATGACGCCAAATGTCGCAAAAATGTACTGCCGCAACATGTCACAACATCAACGCTAAATGTCGCACCTCTCTATGAGCACTCTTTTGTAGTATTAAGCTCCCGACGTATCCCGTAACAGTGAGCTAGGGGCTACCGGGATGAACCGGACACGACCGTAAAGGCCTAGTCTTTACTGTGCCAGAGTAGATATGAAGTATATCTCATCGAAAAAAAAATAATTTGAAATTATATAACTTTGAGGTTAGATACATTCTATATCTACGAAAAACAAGCACATTTTATATTAGATCAAGGAAACAACAACGACAACGGTGGTGATGGAATAAATAGTTTTGCACAATAAAGCAGAATAAAATGCAGTATTTTAGATTTTTTTAGAAAATGAATACCAACATGCTATGTTACGTTCACAAACAAAAAAAAAGTTTTACTAGTTTGAAGTTTTCTTTTCTGCAATTTTTGCTGCTCACTGATAATGGAGTACGATAACAATTTAACCATTTCGACAAAATAATCGATACCAAGTCAGCGATCTTATTTAAAAACATAAATAAATACAAATACGTATATTGTGATTTCTATTAACATTGGGGAAATGATAGCAAATTTTCTTTCACCACAGCAGACCTGTTCCGTTTTAACTTGCCCTAACTCCGCTCTTACCTATTCAAAAGGGAAACAACTCGAAATGAATAGTGTCTGGCACTGCGATTCTGTAGTATGTTGTTCTGTGGGATTATTTATTTCCGCTTATAAAGGAATGCGACATATAATGTCAGGAGGTTTTGCGACATATATCGCTGGTTGCGACATTTAGCGTCAGCCTTGCGACATATAACGTCAAGTGCGACATTTAGCGTTGGAGCGGCATTTAACGTTGCTACAATCAGCATGTAGAAAAAGAAGGTTGACGTGACCATCCTTTCAGTTGAATGGTATTTATACATGTAGTATTAAAAGTTTCGATTCCTTACATAACCAAATGAGACAGGGGTTGCTAAAACTGCATTGCAGTCAAACCAAAGGGAATTGTAACATAATTATTTTATGACAGGTTTGCCAAATGCAGGGGATATCTTAAACTACGATTCAGTAAAACTTTTAGTGAAATTGGATCAATTATGAGCTTATTTATGTCAGTAAAATTTTTCATTTTTAAATTTGACGAAAAAAAAAAAGTTAAAAAACGTTGTATACTCACTAGTGGCACAGGCACTCTGATTACAGGACACGGTCGTTCCAGGAGATGCTGGAGAAAACACACACACATTCACATAAACACTGAATTATTCCATTCTTCATAATTATGAAAAAACTGCATTGCCTCCAGTAACTTATTTAGCATTCTCTAACCTCCTTGACCTGAACTCTGAGAAAATTATATATTGACTAGGGTTCAGCTCTCTTCTTACAGACTTATACTTGTGTATTATTCAGAACCAGAAAAAGGAGCATCACTAGACTGGTAACATGGCTTGATGATAGCATGGACAGAGCTTTTGTTGTTGTTGTTGTTTTCTAAATAGGCAAAAATATCACAAAATGACGGTTCCCACCCAACCACCATCACAGACTGACTTTTCACGTTGTTACGTGCGATATGCCATGCTCGTTGGATTGGCTCCGCACCAGTCACAACCTCACTGAGTTACCACGTGACAAGGTTGTGTACCAAAAGTCAAGCTACTTAACTGTACATCAGCTTCCGGGCGAGCTCTCCTGTGTTGGAAACTGGCAAAATATACATAGAAATTATCTCCCTTTAACGTCTTTTCATTGTTCATACCATTTTCTCGGGTATATAAGGGGATTTCAATTAACTAGATTATGTCCACTCGCCAAAATGACAAGCTCAGGTTGCGAGGTTAAATAAAAACTCTAATCAATCAATCTAGATTATGTCATTTCCAGCTCCATATTCATGAAAGTTTTTACTTTGGAGACACAAATATATGTACATGTTCTGATAGTTACTGTCGATCAAAATACTATTTGAAAATTTAAGGATAAAGCATTACACGTGACACAGAAAATCCCTATATTTTTATTATCACATATATTTATATATTATATATATATATATTTTTTTGTTGTTGTTGTTTTCTGGTGGAAAGTATATGCAATATGGTTGCCCCTGAGCTTGTGGAAAACAACATAGAAGTCGAGTTTAATAAGGAACTTCCTGGGCATTATATTACTCACATGAAGTTAATACGTACACTTTTATTTTTATATGGAAGAAATTCATGAAATCAATAAATTCAAAAGTAAGAACAAATAAATTTTCCATTCAAAATGAGGGCTTGTTCGTTTTTTTTATAAGCCGGTCTAACCACCAAAATCATCTTGGGCCCGATTCATTTCACTTCGTACGAAAAAAAAAATCTTCGTACGCGTAAATTCACATATGTAAAATAATATTTTTCTTGTGATTTCTTTTCTTTCTTTACAAAAAAGTGTTGTGTTTTTATAATGCAATGAAATGGACCAACTTTGTGTTTTATTCAGTAGAAGTAGGGCTGAAACAAGTACCCGGCTACCCGCGGGTCGGAGAGAAAATTGCCGGTGCCCGGTTACAAAATTATCTCTAATTAGTAGGCACGATGTAGAACAACAGACTTACGACTAATACCAAATTTGATCGTATAAAGTTTAGTGAAATGGGCTCCTGTTGCTTAACCATCAATTGATTTTGTGCATGTCATGGCGCTTTTATAATGAATGGACTAAAAGTTTGAATTTAGTTGTCACCAGTTATTGAACAGTATTGTTTAATATTGTATTTTAGATATGAACAGATTGTATTAAAAGTTTTGTATAGATTTTTTTTTCTGAGTTAGCCTATGCGTTTATTGCTGCATCTGCTAAATCACAATAGAACTATGAAGGCCAAGATATAACTGAGCTTAATAATAATAAATGGCTTCCGGTTATGTATTTTGTTAACAATCAAAGCAGAGTAACAGAAAAAAAAAGTAAATTTCTGCCTTCCCACATTTCATGTCGGCATATGACGTGTACACAAACGGATAATCTCGGCTATCATGCCTGAAATGTTACGAGAAAGATAACAGAAACTTCTGCAATAGTGTGTTGAAAAATAGCTGAGTTACTGTTAATCACAGGTGCGACTTTTGGTACACACCATTGTCACGTTGTACTCAGTGTGGCAGCGATCCAATCCACTGCGCCGGAGTTGGAGGGAAGGTGCTGTGTACTTACTAGATTGCGATGCAACTGTGGATGACGTGGTGCTGCCAGAGGATAATACAGGAGCGACAGTTGGAGTTGCAGGAGTAATGGTGGGCAGTCCAGGAGTGTCTGAAAAATATCATATAGACCATCGTCAGAACTCACGTTCGCTCAATACGCGTTGCTTCTTAATCGACCGTTGTTTTTTTTTAATAAACAAACGCACTAATTATTTTACCATGAAAACGCTGCGTTACATATATTTGTTCGGATTTTGAATCCTTCAACTTCAATGAATACTACGCGTAGTTTCATTGGTCAGCAAGTAACAGATTAAAATTCATTACAACAAATATTTTGCCAATTGAAATTCCCACGGTATATACGGCAGTGACCACGGAGTATACACTGTGGGTTCCGACGATACGTTCAGCTTACTTATTAAAGATTTTGCCATTTTAATGCATAATATAGAAAGATGCATTAATATCAAGATGTAATAATAGTTTGTATATCAAAAATAGATACATATAGTATATGTGAGTGTTCAGCTGAAAAAATGACACAGCATATTTACACAAAAAATTCTTTTCAGCAGTCGAGAAGTAGGTTGTTATTAAGTTGTGTGTATATCATACATATTATAAACCCGCGTATTGCGTTTATCACGTTGCATTATTCATTGGATCATATTGAACTTTTTTCCCTTTTTCATTTTTAGGAATTTTTTAAAAAAAAAGAAATTTTTAAAATTTTAAATTAAAAAAAAAAAATTTTTTTAAAAATTTTTATTTAAAAAAGAGGGAAAAAGTTAAATTTTTTAAAAATTTTTTGAAAAATTATTTAAATTTAAAATTTTTTCCCGGGGGGTTTTTTTTGAATTTTTTTTTTTTTTAAAATTTTTTTTTAAATTTTTTTGAAAAATTTAAAAAAATTTAATTTTTTTTTTTAAAAAAAAATTTTTTTTGGGAAAAAACATTTAAAAATTAAAAAAAGGGGAAAAAAAAAAATTAAATCAAAAATTTTTTTCCTCCCGTTTTTTTTTATTTGATTTTTTTAAAAAGAAAAATTTTTAACCCCGGTGCCCAAAAAACATTTTTAAAAATTATTTTTTTGGGGAAATTTTTTTACCCCAAACTTTTTTTTTTTTTTTCCGTTGGAAAACTCCATTTGGTTTTGGGAGGGAAAAATTTTTTTTTTCTGAAAAAAAAACCCCCCAAAATTTTTTTAAAAAATTTTTTTAAAAAGGGGAAAAGGGAAATTTTAAAAAAAGGGAAAAAAGGGGAAATTTTTGTAAATTTTTTTGGGGGTTTGATTCCCTTTTTTTTTTTGGTTTTTGGAAATGCCCAAAAAAAAAAAAATTGAAAATTTCCTTTTTTAAAAAAATTAAATTTTTCCCCCCCCCCTTAGGGTGAAGTTTTGGACCTTCTAAACCCTTAAAGATAAAGAAAAAAAAATTTTTTTTTAAAAAAATTTTTGAAAACAATTTAAATTTTTTAAGGGGGTTTTTTTGGGAAAACCTTTTTAATTTAAAAAAATTTTTTAAAAAATTTAAAAAAAAACCCTTGGGGATTTAAAGTTTTTTTCTTAAAAAAGGTTTTTAAAAAAAATTTAAAAAAAAATTTTTTCCCAAAAAAGGGGGATTTTTTATTTTAAATAAAAAACAAATTTTGGGCCCCCTGGGGGGGGAAGAACCCAAAAATTAAATAAGGAAAATTTCCCCCCTGGATTTAATTTTGGCAAAAACAAAAAAAAAATTTTAAAAAATTTTTTTCCCAAAAAACTTTTTTAAAAAAATTTTTTCGGGGGGAAAAACCTTTTTTCCCCCTTTTAAAAATTTTTTTAAAAACTTTTTTTTGTTTTCGGGGAATTTCCCCCCCACCCTTCCCAAAACCCTTCCCCCTTTTAAAACCAAATTTTTTATTTCCTTTTGGTTTTGGAAATAAAAACCCCCTTTTTTGGGGGAAAAAAATTTTTTAAAAAAAAAAAATAAAACAATTTTAAAACCTTTCCCCGGGGGGTTTAAAACAATTTTTTCCTTTGGGAAAACCCCAATTTTTTTTTTTTTTGGAAACCCCAAATTTTTTTTAAATAAAAACCAAATTTTAATAAAAAATTTTGCCCTTTTTTAAATTTAAAAAAATTTTTTAAAAAAATTTTTTCTGGGGAAAAAATTTAAAAAAAAAAAAAAGCCTTTTTTCAAATTTTTTAAAATTTTTGAAAACAATCCCCCAAATTTTTTCCTAACTTTTCGTTTTGAAAAAAATTTAAAATTTTAAAAATTTCCTTTTTTTTTTTGGTTTTTTTCCTAAAAAAAAACCGTTTTCCCAAAATTTTTTTTCCAAAAAAAATTTTTATTGGAAATTTTGGGTTAACCAAAAGGTTTAAAAGGAAAAAAGCCTTTAAAAGGAAAAAAAGAAATTCCCAAAGTTTCCCTTAAAAAAATGAATTTGGTTTTCCCAAAAATTTTTAAAACCCAAAAAAAAAATTTCCTTAAAAAAAAATTTTTTTTAAAAAAGGTTTTTTTTTTTGGATTTTTTTTTTTTTTTTTTTTTTTTTTTTAAAAATTTTTTTAAAAATTGAAAAATTTTGATTTTTTTTTTTTTTTTTTTTTTTAAACCCCTTTAAAAAAAAGGGTTAAATAATAAAAATAAATTCTTTTCTTTGCCGGGGGTTTTTTTTTAATAAGCCCGTTTGTTTCCTTTGGTTTTTAATAAAAATTTTTTAAAAAGTTTGTATTTATTTTGTTATTTTTTTTTTTTGGTTTTTAAAAAATTTTTTTTTATTTTTTTAAAAAATAATTTTTTTTAATTTAAAAAAAAGGTTTTTTTTTTAAAAATACGCCGTTTTTTTTTTTTGTTTTTTTTTTTTTTTGTTTTTTTTTTTTTTTTTTTTAATTTCATGTCCCCCTTGTGCCCCCCGGTTTTTTTGATCCTGTGATTTCTTTTTTTTTTTAAAAAAATTTAAAAAAAATTAAAAAAATTTTTTTTTTAAAAAGTTAGTGAAAAAAAAACTTAAAAACCGCCCCCCCGGGGGCCAGGGGTTATAAGCGCCGCCTCGGGTTCCGGGGGTTTGTGGGTTCAAACCCCGGCCGGAAAACCAAAGGGGAAAAAATTTTTTCTTAAAGCCCCTTGCTTGGCGCTTAGAAAAAAAGGGTATTTGCGGGGTTTTGGTTGGCCCCTGTCCGGATAATGTTGGGGTGGGTTGGTAAAAATTTCCACAGTCTACGGCGTGATACGCAGTGTGGCAAAACTAAAATTCAAGTAGAATCGTCTCCAAATGACTGAAATCCCGGGGGGTTTAAAAACCCAAAAAAAAAAGCAAACAAAAAAATGTTTTATTACATTGGGGCCCTTTTTTTAACACCGGGGAAAAAATTTTTTTACCTAGACTTTTAAAAACGTCGCATTTATTGTTTTCTTAAATGATAAATGTTATCAATTTTATTGCTAGAAAAGATTCCTGTATGCATGTTTGAAAAATACGTCGCATTTAAAAAGTATCCTTTCTTCGTTCTTTCTTTAATTGATGTCAAATACGAGGTTCCAATGTGAACTTCTTAAGAGAAGGAAAGACAATAATGGTAGGCCTACATGTATTTGCAGATAAAAAGATAGATAAATTGTTTAGTATTTTGAGAAAAATGTGCAGCCTGACCGGGACCCATCCAAATTCATATATGGAGCAATTCAACGGCTAATTTAACAGTCCTCTACCATTCATTTAAATTATAAACGGAATCAAAATCTTTGAAATTATGGTCCTTGTTTTAAACACGACATTAATTTTCTTGTGGAAAAAAAGTTAGCAATACTTGTTTTGCATGTGAATTTGATTCCAAGCCTGGTTTCTGAGAAACATTTTAAATTGAAAATTTTCACTTCTTAAATATTTGATCTCACTCAGCTAAAATATTTGAAGAACTAGAACTCCCCGATTTGCCGACATAGAAATATGCATTTTAATGCATGATATCATAAGCATAATCTATCAGAAAATTGTATTCAATTAATAAATAATTGGAGAATTTTTAGTTGAGGAAATATCAAATTAAAATCCTCATGAAATTCAGGTATGTTCTAGCAAAGAAAGTTGTGCTAGAATATCAGAAACTCTTTGTCAGTGGAATTAAACAATGTGAAGTATATATTCGTCGGTTTTGTTAACACTGTTCCTAAATAGCAACACCGCAATTAAATTTTGTAATTATAGCTTACCAAATAAAGATTAACAGAATATAGTTTGTTGTGGTTTATCATATATTGCACCACCCTGAATGCTGTACATAAAGTTTTTTTTATTTTGTTATTAACCATATATCGCATCCTAATTGCTGTACGAATATTTTGTTGTTATTATACCCCCACTACCCTTGGGGGGGGGGGGGGGGGGGGGGGGGGCTATATAGGAATCACTTTGTCTGTCCGTCGGTCGGTCCGTCCGTTCCAAATGGTTTGACACAACTGTAAACCATATTAAGACGGATTGCCGCGCGAAAGTACAAAATTGCTAGCTCAAAAGTCAAGGTCATACTTAGAGATCAACAATAGAAAATCAATGCCAATATGCTTGTCCGGGCTGAAATGACATGGGATCGATGGATTTCCAAATAGTTTGGTACAAATGTTTACCATATTAACACTGATTTTCCCATGAAAGAACCGATATTTTAGCTCAAGGGTTAAGGTTATATTTAGAGGTCAAAAATAGAAAATAAATGCCAATATGCTTTTTTATGGATAATTACTCATTAAGTATTGATAGATGTTTGTTTTCTTCCCATCATCTTAAAAATAAATTAAAGACCCTCATAATGTTCATTTCACAGAAAAACTACCTCTAAAATGAACATACTTATGTAACAAAAAATACAGGCTACCTTTTTCCTGCATGCCAAAACCATATTTATGCAACAGGCTTTGATGGGTATGTCAACTGGTAAACATCATGAATATGTTGTTGGCTGACAAATGGCAGGGTACTGAGGGTATTAATCACTTCAGTGTTAGGTCTAGATTATCATATATCGCACCTTGGATACTGTGCATGTAGCTTGTTGCAATTTATCATATAACCCACCCTAAATGCTGACAAAAATAAATCTAGCAACATTGTACAAGTAATGAAATGTGTAGGTCACTTGTAAAATTCTGTCCACATCCTATGCAGTTAATAATGTTATGTAGGTTATAAATAACACTTATAATGCACATAAATCTGACTTTTTTTTATTACTGTTGATTATACTGTAAATTCATGTCTTCTGCAACAGCCTATGATTGAATCTAAATTCATCAACCGATAATTTTCACTTTTAAAATATACGTGTATTGCGCAAAGAGATTAGATACTGACAAAATTATGGACAATTTTTGTAATTGTGAGTTTGGCCCTCCGTATGTGTCATTTTCTGCCAATTCTCTTTTGTTTTTTTTTTTCAATATAAAACAATCTTTAACATACATGTAATAGGTTGACCATTTAAATGGAGGCTTCAAAAATATCTATGCTTGAAATGAAGTTTTATCGGTACATATTTTGCGACTTTAATACTACTGTCAGCGGGACATTAAACTCAAGAAACAGACAATTTTGTTCTTATGTATTCCTCTATCAAATTAGTTGGATCATTCGGATTTATAAAACCATGGTCAGAGGACGGATATGTTTTCAATGCCAGTTTATTACGTTTAAATCATTTAAAAATTGAAGCTAATTAACTAAAGACGCGAGCGAATAATGACAGATTCATTAAGGGTTATTAGGCTATTTTGCTCCAAGTCTATAAAGACTTCTTTTTACTATGAAATCCCCACAACCATGATGTGCCAAGACCACATTTTAATGATGGATGGATTACCTTAAATCAGGGATTGAATCTACTGATATTACTAAATAGAAGTCTCCCTTCGTTGTTTTGTGTACAATAAAAGAATTTAGATGATAATAAATGTAACCAAAAGGACCTGTTTTAGTCATGAAAATAGACTGTTTTGGGATTAAAAAAGTCTCAATCTGAATTTTAGATGTCTATTCACATTATATTTTAGGTATCCAAGGCTGTTGCAACTGTAAGTAAATGAACAATTTCCACAATTTGAAAATATAAAAACATAATATTGTCACACTCTAATTAAACTAAACTGTTATCTAATGATTATGCATTTAACATCAAAGCCATCCAATGTTTAAAAACAAAAATAATGGAAAACTAAACAAAATGTTCTTCAGGTCTTGATGAAATATCAACTACTTGTATACATAAAATACTGTAATACAAATCATGAAATTAAGAAATACATAGTTTTTCTTTACATATTACATTAATTTTTATGAATAATTACTCATTAAGTATTGATAGTTGCTTGTTTTCTTCCCATCATCTTAAAAATAAATTAAAGACCTCATAATGTTCATTTCATAGAAAAACTACCTCTAAAATGAACATACTTATGTGACAAAAATACAGGCTACCTTGGGATTAAAAAAGGTCTCAATCTGCATTTTAGATGTCTATTCACATTATATTTTAGGTATCCAAGGCTGTCTATTCACATTATATTTTTAGGTATCCAAGGCTGTTGCAACTGTAAGTAAAGGAACAATTTGAAAATATAAAAACATAATATTGTCACACTCTAATTAAACTAAACTGTTATCTAATGATTATGCATTTAACATCAAAGCCATCCAATGTTTAAAAAAAAATAATGGAAAACTAAACAAAATGTTCTTCAGATCTTGATGAAATATCAACTACTTGTATACATAAAATACTGTAATACAAATCATGAAATTAAGAAATACATAGTTTTTCTTTACATATTACGTGCGATTTTATGACAGTTAATGTGTACAATGATATTAATGCTAATTCAAGAATAGTCATAAACCTTTTAAAAAAATCATCATAATATGTGTCTACCATAAGCGGCGTCCATTACTTTCGTTATTTTAGGATTTTAATGGCAGTACATATAAGTCACAGATCAACTTAGACCAACTTAAAATAAGACCTACAAATACACATAACTGAGTATTTATATAGCAAAATAAAACTCTCATGTCCCTTTTTTTATTTGAACTCTATACAGACATTTAAGAATCAAATCAATTACTTTGGTATGTCTTGCTCGGTACAATCTGAACATTGCTCGGTACAATTTGAACATGCATAAAACATACAAAAATAATTATAGTAAAGAAATATGCAACAATTTTATTTTGTAATTTTATTATTAAATGTTAGATGATAACAAAAACAGGAAAGTTCTGTATTGAAGATAATTCAATATTAATTACTATTTATAAAGTATGTTCCAAAAAAAATAAGCAAACTAAATGTAACGGGTTAATTTCACAAAATTACCATGATTATGCTAATAAGGTGTTTTGTGAATTTATAGCAAAAATATTTAACAGCTTAAATTCTATATTACCATTTAATATAAATTTGTATTTAACGTCATCAAAGTTATAATCTTTATAACGTCATCAAATTATAAACTTGTATAATAACCAAATCAAAAACTTATAAATCTTGTATAACGTCACCAAACTTATAAATCTTGTATAACGTCATCAAAGTTATATATCTTGTATAACGTCATCAAAATTATAAAACTTGTATAAAGTCACCAAACTTACAAAGCTAGAATAACGTCATCAAACTTATAAATCTTGTATAACGTCACCAAACTTACAAAGCTAGAATAACGTCATCAAACTTATAAATCTTGTATAACGTCACCAAACTTATATATCTTGTATAACGTCACCAAACTTACAAGGCTAGAATAACGTCATCAAACTTATAAATCTTGTATAACGTCACCAAACTTATATATCTTGTATAACGTCACCAAACTTACAAGGCTAAAATAACGTCATCAAACTTATGAATCTTGTATAACGTCACCAAACTTATAAATCTTGTATAACGTCACCAAACTTACATGGCTAGAATAACGTCCTTAAACTTTTAAATCTTGAATAACGTCACCAAACCTTTAAATCTTGTACAACGTCACCAAACTTACAAACCTAGAATAACGTCATCAAACTTATAAATCTTGTATAACGTCACCAAACTTATAAATCTTGTATTACATCTTCAAAGTTATATATCTTGTATAACGTCATCAAAGTTGTATATCTTGTATAATGTCATCAAACTTAAAAATTCTTGTATAACGTCACCAAACTTACAAAGCTAGAATAACGTCATCAAACTTATAAATTTTATAACGTCACCAAACCTATAAATTTGTATCGTCACAACTTATATTTGTCACAAGCTAGAATAACGTCATCAAACTTATAAATCTTATATAACGTCACCAAACCTATAAATCTTGTATGGCGTCATCGAACTTCATTCAAGTTTTATGTATGTCTTTGTATGATTAAATTAACACACATTAACGTCTTAAGCAATTTTACGCTTCGTATTGTCAAGAAATAAATATCAGTATCAACTTGTTTGTATACACAAAAGATTGCTAAATCGGTGAAACATAATGTTAACGAAAATCACTTGGCGGCATGTGCACAGCAAAATCGTTATCCATTTGCGTTCCACAAAGCACAAAATCGAACAACTTTGTTATCGTAAGGAATGACGCTGGAGCAACAACAAAGAACCGTCGGTATGTGACTATGCTCAGCATTTCAAGCGACATAAATCAACAATTAGTCGCCTTCGAAACAGACATCAGCAAATAGTAAACGTCGCTGAAAGACCAAAATCAAATAAGCCTTGAAAAACAACGCTAAGAGACGTCTGTTTTATTACTTCTAGACATGACAGATTCCTTTCAAGCTGGAAGTTAGCCCGTCTTCTAAGGAATTCTACTGGGGCTAGAGTTTGTGACAGGTAGGTCAGAAACGGTCAGCGGGCCGCTGGACTAAAAGCGTGTCGACCTTACGCTGGCATTCCGTTTGGATCATGCATTTCCGAACTACTACTCAAAGTTTGCTAAGCACCACCGGCTATTTTCCCATAGAGTCACATGAAAACACATGCTTAATGTAATGCTTTGTACCTGAAAGGAAAGCGTTAGCTGATCATCATTTTTACGCATAGTTTTTGTCAAAATGATAGAAAAGAGACTCAAAAATGAGTTAAAATGATTTAACCAATTCCTGTCATAAAATGGCAAATTCACAAAAGTGTGTTTTTTGCAAGAAATGGCATTTTATAAATTGAAGTTAAATCTTGTGATCAATACAGAAAAAAATGACCATGAACAGGCTAACATCGTCACAAATATCCTTAAAAGTACTCCCTTTAGAAAACAGGAATATTTGAAGATTAAAGTTCTGAATTTAGCTGACTTTAAATTTTAAGGTGTTTTCTCAAAATTTCGCACTTTCTAATTATGATTAATTTCCAGTATTGAGGATCCGAAAGGCTTATTTTTTGTAACTGGTAGCAAGTTTGGTACATAAACAATACTTCTGCATAAAAGCAAGATTTGTTTTATTGTAAAATTTAATGTAGCATGCCTTTAAAGTCGCTTATCTAAGCATGAAACGCGACGGGAAAATAGCGGATGGTGCTTAGCAAACTTTGAGTAGTATAGCTAAACTTGTTTCCATCAGTATATAACGTCAAGATACGTATCACTGGCACATATACTTTCAAATTCCACTAATTCTCCCAAGCATTGATTTTGCATTAGGTCAGTATATCCTATAATTGCATCAACATTTATGAAGTGGTGGTCATATTCAATATAAACAACAGTTCACTTGATGTGCTGGTTAGAAAGTCTTTCACACAGATCCCTTTCCAAACTTTCCGAACTTTCCAAACTTTTATTTCAATTATACATGCTTAGGATCACAAATATCATGATCAACAGAAAATGTGCATGCAAAATACATGAACAAGAACAATACTTACACGTGACACATTGGAAGACGACCATATAAAATATGTGATAAACGGTATTAATTCTTATAAAGACGATTGTAAAACAATTGCTTTTAATCATCATCAAACCGTTTTGCGTTAATAAATAAGGAATGAGTGAATGATGAACAAATATATCAGGTGAAGCATATTTTTGAATCTGACAGAATCATAAGATATACATGTATATTCTAATTAATATTCTCAAATTATTTCATTATTTTATCAACTATAATAGAAAGACTTTTTAGCATATTTGTATTTTCACATGAGAGCAACTCAACAAATTTAGGAACATTTGGATTTGTATAGAAATATCTTTTTATATATTTTTTCTAATATCACCAAAAAGTGGACATGTCAAAACATAGTGGTATTCGTTTCCTATATCATTACATCCAAAAACACATTATCTATTATATATAGAGATATTTTTCCATCGACTGGTTTCTACAGGAAGTCTGTGATTTCTAGTTATGAAGGCTATTAGGCGTTTAAAATTTAAATTTACCTGATTATTTGATAGTGTTTGCCTTAGTAAAGCTCGTCAAGTTCTCGTACAACAGAAATTCATTGAGCTGATATCTAATCAAAATCGAAAAGACGAATTTTGTTGAATTATTACACGTCGCATCAGCCCCGTGCATTTAAATATGGTTTAAAATGTGGAGGAGCACATGACCTAATGCTTTTCGCATTGTCACAGAAGTCGAATGGTCAATAGTGGAACCAATATTCAAATTAAGTTTTTTTTCGCCCAATATTGTTTCGAACCAACAAATTTATTAGTCAGCTTGCAGTTTTGTTCCTGCCTTGGACTGTGTAAAAATCAGTGAAATCAGAACTAAACAATTATCTTTTAACATGATTCTGCAGTAATTTTGCTCCCAGGAGGGGGTCGGCGAGCTGACCAAGGGGAAATTTGACATTTTCCTTTATTTTATTTTTTTTCGAGTCTAAATCCCCATCATGGATCAATACAATTTGTGAAATCGAGAGTTTGAGATGCTTCAAATAGGACTTACAACCAGTCTGTCTGTCAACGGTCTTTTGTCAAAAGTCCTATGCATGTCTGTCGCTCCTCCCCTGGGACAAAAATATTGTGATCAGAAAATACATCAGGTACACGATTGCAGTACGAAACATCATTAATCGATCATTCCTGAATTTTGGACTTTAATGTTACTAATTCAAAAACGGAATGAATAGGTATATTGTTTCTGGAATAGATAGAGTTCTTTCATTATGAAGTCAACGCTCAAATAAATATAAACTCTTTGGAAATTTAAGATATTTTCCATTTTGTCTGGAATATGCAAACTTGGAATATCCCTGAAATCCGTATATGTTTATTGCATGTTTTGCTACTTGATTTTTGTTTTTGAGTCTAGAATTGTATTTTGAAGTTTCTCAAATTTTTCCTTTAATGGTTCAAATGTTTTTTAATTTCATCATCTGTTCTGATGTCTTTAATTTCTTTACAATGCTTGATCTGCTTAATTCTTTTTTGCAGGTTGTTTTGATGGTTATCAATATACTGGAACATTGGCGCACATCTTCATTAAATACTGCCTTAAAATCTACTGACGTACAGATGTGATCAATTACCTTTCTTGCATACTTTTCACAAATATCCTTTTGTTCGTTTTTCGATCCAGTTTCGGCAAACCTTTTTGAAAACATTCTTGTTTCAATTTTTTTCTTTATGGATAGAAAACCATAAATAGGGGCACGAAGAAGTGTTCCAACAATAAATATCGGAGACAGCCCAATACTCATGGCTATTTTGCCTAAAACCAATCTTTTGATAAAATTGAAGAAAACCGGGTACAAACTCAACTTCTTCATCGCCAGCATCTTTCATCTTTTTGTCTGATCAGTCATGTTGCATTGGACAGTTTTGATTTCTTCCTCAAACTTCGGGAACTCATCAGCCAATTCCTTAGTTACATCAGTAGCTATTTTCTCAAACAGTCGGTTGTTTTCTTCCCATTTTGTTATCTCGTGCATGATTTTCAGATACACTTGTTGACGGACCTCTGCTGCAGCATCTTCCCATTTCCTCTCTTTTGGAAGTTCATTATATGTAAATCTGTTGAGAAGTAGAAGATCATTATACCCCAAGCAAACGAAGTGTTTCTGTTCACCCCACTCTTGTGTCTCTCTCCTTAGTTCATACTTGGAACACGAGTTTCATAAAACCACAGGGTATGCCATGTTCCTGATGCATAAGTTCTGTATATACTATTTTTTCATCCAGGTCATAACTAAGATTTATCAAAATAAGAAACAAATATATATTCTTTTTCATGACTTTGTTCAAATGTGAATTGCAAAATTCGAGTCATATAATTTAAGTTACGCTATAATGTATCATTAGCTTTTCCTCTGTAGGTACATGTTATAATAATCTTTACATGCACATTCTGAAAGTTGTCGTCAACTTTTGTGATTTCCTAGCAGCGGATACCAAATCCAAGATGGACACCACCAAAAGATAATACAACCTGGCTTAGCTGCTCCGTCTTGAAAGAACTGACAGCAAATGTCTTATTAGAAATCTTAATGTTATATTTTGTAGAAAAGTATCTTAGACATTAAATGTTTTACTTTCTATTCCAAATCTGATGTCAGCGTAGCTATACCACGTGGTATATGACGTCATTTTAAGCTATCGCGAAAAACATAATAACCATTCGAGATTTTGAGCAGTACATCATTTTATGCTTCGCATGCGCTATATCCCATTTAAATTGGTGAAGAAATAAAGTATTTACAAGAAATATATCTCCGGTAAGTAACGACCTTTTTTGAAAAACAATGTTTTGGAAAGGACGTAGAAACCATTTTCCGTATTAATTAATCTATGTGAAAATTAATGTTTTTGAAAGATAATTACTTATGGCTATAATTATGCAGATATAACTTAAGTTTATTGTGTCAACATATTTTTATTTTTAAAACATTTTAATTTCTATTTGGAAACACCATGCAAGTTTTAGATGGTTAAGTTTATTCTATTTTGCAAAAGGAAAGAAAATCTTACTTGCAAACTGCATCCATGGTTCTTTCTGCTTCATGTGGGTTTGAAGATTATTAGCTATCTTCTCTAGTTTAGATTGTAGATTTCTTTTTGTTTCTTGAAACTTTTCGATGCCCTTTGCAACAGAGTTCAACTTGTCCCGATATAAGCATGTCTTTTTCCTTCTCTAGCTTTGATTTTCCAACGTCTGATAGATGTGTGAGAATGCAAAGCAAACACTCACTTACAAAGTCCTCCAGATGCCTAATGAAACACAATAGTGTCCATTAAAACATGCCTAAAATTCCATTTCTTACTATTGCAATGAGTACATGCTCTATATTCCTTAGTATTATCTTATTTTTGTAATTCAAACCTCAATCGTCTGTCAGAGAGATACAGATAAACAATAAAATAAAGCTGAAAGTGAAATATGAACAAAACGTATGGGCTTAAACATTCACTACACTATTGCTTCAACCCAGCTTAAATGACAATGCGTCATGCCGTCTTCGATATGAGCCTATGATAACAAAAAGTAGAACTACTCTCTATCAGAAATAACTGGTTTTAAATCCAGTCGAATGATAAAATGTTTCTAAATACGGCCCTTGGACTTTTCGTATCCGCGGTATTTTTTGTATTTTTAATGCATACGATTTGCCATAATATAATATTTCTGTTTAAACAAAAGGGTCATGATAACCACTTGCCATTTAGACGATCTAAGCATACACCTGTAACGCTTTTGAAACTAATCTGCCGGTCATATACAATTCATATCATTCATTGAAATTTCCATCAATGTGGGTGGTTGATTTAGGTTTGCCGAGACTGAATTTTACTTATAAAGGGAAATAATTTGGGTGATGTGTAGCCTTCCAGTATATTTACTTATTGCCTCCATTTGTTTTCTTTTCCAAAAACAAAATAATAAATATAAAAATATAAATTGAAATAAATCAAATCTTAATTGTAATTATTTGAAGTTTTTACAAATGATTTAAAGCCAACAATTTCAAATTATTCGAAAATACTATTTTCATAATACAATGGTAATCTAATTTGCAAATTTTATGGGACTTTATGCATATTGAAAAATAATTTAAGAGACAAAAAGCATATGAGAAAATAATAAATCGTGCCACTTATTATTTTTTTGTTTATGCGCTGATGAAATCTTGTTAGTCGTGTAACATGGCGCGTCATTTTAAACATCGTATCATGACGCAATAGCGTAGATCGCCATAGACGTTTTCATAATAAACTTTGATTAAACAATCACGTATCTTAAAATGAAGTATCGGCTACAACACTACCCTTCCCTGTCAATTAATACTTACGTGTGCTCTTTCCGTAAAAGATTTTTCCGACCTACTGGTATCAGACGCTGGATTTCCTGTAAAATCACCAAAAACTTGGGTGACAACCTCTCTTCTCTTTGATTCTGTAAGAAATCTGCTTCCATTGTTGACATCATGAATACCTTGCACCTTTTGAAATCATCCATTTTCTGTATTTTTTCTACTGTGTCTTGTTTTACTTGTTCCATTTCTTTATTTGGGACCTTAAATAGCAAATAGCAGCAGAATAAGGAAACACAAAATTGTTCTATGAGAAGTCCGACTTATATTTAAAATGAAATAACTCCAGACGGAGATACAAGTAAGGACGAACCTGACAAAACACGTAGAAAGAACATCAGATGAAATAGAGAAATACCAAAAGTTACCGCACTGGAACAGGTCAGCCGGCAAAAATCGACGGTCTGGAGTGCTTAAACCAGGTTTAAAGGTGCCCAAACCTCGCACTTCCAGAAGGTTATTCTGTGACGAGCAGTGTATATAAAATACCCCATCAAAGTGAGACAACTAACAGTATGCACCCGCATCGGTAGAAAAGATGTGTATAATTAATCAAATAGAGCATTTCATTCCGAAATGAGACGTAAACCTACGTAAATCAACGAGCACTTCCCGAATATCTAACCTTCAAGCTGGTGTATAATTCAATACATTTTTCAATGGGAAATAAACATACGAGTTTTTACCTCAGTCACTGATTGATCAATCTGAATCAGCGAATTATACCGGGTATGATGAAATGGTCTATAGCATATATTTTATTATCCATAACAATTTATTGGGATGAAATCCACTGGAATGATTAAACGTCAACAAATAAAAAAAAATTGAAATAAATCTTTAAATGTTATGACGACAAATAAATAAGAAATTATATCATTTTAAGTTAAAAAATCACAAGTGTAACCTCCTGACTAAGAGCACCGCTTGAGGATTTTTAAGTAATAGTTAAAATAAGGTCCCATAAGAGCTAAAATATATATTGTCAAGCGTTCGTTTCAAAAGAGCATACAATTGGACAAAAATCGTTATATTCTACATTATGTTGGAGCATTGCGACTGCTAAAGTTATCTCCCTTATATAAGACACGACTGAGGAGATGCAAAGACAAAATATTTAACAATGTCTGTAAGAATATGATGGTTTTCAGAACATATAATCGCGACCTCCTGTCCAGTTATCGTGTAAATTAAAAGCAAGGCATGTTCTTGACTGTAAAAGGATTAAGACTTTTTATCTAAATTCCGTGTTTGACAAAAACAAAAAACTGCCATCATTAATTCATAAGTCAACATTTGAATACCATGATAATTCATTTGGAATAAAGATTTATTCCAAGATAACGTATTTATTGGAAGTGACACATCGAGATCTCATATATACCTCTGTTATAAGTTTGATAAAGTTTGCTTGTGAGAAACTGAAGATAGGGAATAGGTGTAAAAGTATTTTATATCTCTGGTTCAATATAGGCCTAACTAAACATTGCGGTAGTATATCGTAAGTGTATAAATTGATTAAATTGGTGGAAATGCTTCATCAATATTGGTGCAAAGATTTAAGCAAAGCTATACTTGATTTCAAAATAATAAAAATATCTTCGGTCATTAAACAAATTAGGCAACAATTTAACCGACTAACTACTAATTATTTTTTGAAAATAAATACATGTACATGTATATAAATGCAGGAGAGTAAAATAATACATTTTATCAACTCCAGATTTACTTGTTTGGAACAAAGGTACCCGGTACGTTGCTTTGACCAAAAAATAAATAACGAAAATGAACTTTCACACTATCATTTTAATCATTTCCCAAAAATAATGCAACAACCGTATAGATACTAGTAAAAAAGTTGGGTAACTTTTTCTATTGAAAACGTACGTCCCGTTGTAATCCCTTAGCCTATTGGTTTCATAACATTGGTCTTATTTTGTGTGGAAGGGGTGAATAAAGATATACAGGTACAAAAAAACACCCACTTGCAACGTAATGAGTAAGTGTTTTGACTACGTATATATAGCTTAGTTAAAAAAAGTAAAAGTTTGCGCATAGTACAAAACAATATCAACCGACTAGCCTCACTATTCTGCTAAAGGTATTGTTGGTTTTGTTGTCATAATCTGCTCGTCATCCTTCTAGACATATTTGGTTAAGCTCACAGAATCATTTGATTGTGAATACAGATGTAAACTAGTGATTGTATTCAAAACAGACGAAATGAAAATACATGTATACAGTGGAACAAAATAATTTGAAACTGCAGTCCACTCGCACACAAATTCAAAGGTTTCACGTAGTGTTAAATAAAACAAAACTGCTCAGCTGCTGATGGAGATCCTATATTTCAAGGAAATTATATATTTTTCTCCTTAGACTGACACATGCCCCAAAAGAAACCGGTGAAGAAATGTAATACGTGTAATTTTCTATTTTCAAGCGGGGCCAAATTTTGACAGTTTTGTCTTGTTTTTGATGCATTTTAATGACGTCAAGGCCACGTGGTATTGCTACTCTGTACAGTAATGAATGAGATTTGTTAAATACTTACCATATCCCACTTATTGCAGACAAATAAGCAATTTTCTGTTGTTTCTGACCACTTCTGATCTTTCATGGCTTTTTGGTAGAACTCTCTCAAGAACTCATCCATCTAATAAACGTAAACGTTTTATTTCAATACATTTTGACCCCCTTGCTATAAACTCAAAAACAAACAAAATGGAAAAGAATAATTTGGAGGATACTAATAAAAAATATAAATTTTCTTGATATGACTCCCTCGCAATTACAAAAAAGCTTGGTGACTTTCAGTACTAGATGGCTTTGATAATTCCTATAGACCTTTCAATTAATCAGATATCTTATATCAGATATATCAAGCCTAACAGTCAGTAAATGAATGTGTGTTTGATTGTTAATTATTTTCATGACACCGTTTTTCTACAAGTCTCACTGACTTAAAAACTTGTCCCTTCTTCCCGACACTTTTCAAGAGCTGAATACTTATGTCCAAGGTGTTTTCGCATTCCAAAATGAAAGTAAACAAAAGCTTGCACCCAGGTTTTTGTTCATTTGATAATATTTTTATGTTTCAAATCTGTTCGTATCTTATGACCAATTTTACTTTCGAAAGTATTAATAAATATGTTGATTTTCCAGAGGGAAATAATAAAATAAATGATTAAATTTGCCTTTCACAAGAAAAAACATGTTTTTTTAGCAAGTTCTACATTATGTACGTTTGAATAGTCGCCATATTGTTATGAATGATAAAATGGCGACTATTCAAACGTCTATAATGTTTTTTCTTGAGAAAGGCATACTTGTGCAAAAAGTATTGAGTTAGAATGAAGTATTATGTTTTAGATTACAGAGGTCAATAGCAACTTTTGACTCATCAAAACATTTAACAGATGACTGATAAAAAAAGCTATTTTCTCCAAAATATTGAGCACAATAAAAAACCTATACAGCAATTTACAACAATATCAATTTATGACATTTGAGCCTCTCAGATTTGTTTTCGATGAAAAACTAAACTAACTATGGTAAACTATTGTTATTGAACGGGATCCTTACCCTCTGCTGCAGTCCACCGGCTGCCAGCAAGTTGACCATGAAGATAAAGGCACATGCACTGGTGGTGTAATTCAATACCATTTCCTTCATCTTTTCATTTTCACCAATTCCAGGACTATCAACAATGACTAACCCAGCCTGTATATATAACTAAATGTCAACGAAAATAATGGCATGCATTCGATTTTAATAGGTTATTAAAAGACAAACTCTACAATACATGTATATAACATATGATATGGGTTGTTATTTTAACCGAACACACTTTACTGGAATGTAATATCTACAATTCCGTATGAAAATAATTTCTAGAAATTTTATGGTATAATTTATGCACAATATATCAACGAAAATTAATTCACCACGACAAACATTTTCCGATACTTGTATGACAATACGCAATGCAAGCTTACCATCAAAATATCACTTGGGAGGAATATCTCAGCTTTATTATAATGTAAATCGTCATCAGGGACCATCTGTACATGAAGTGCAAGTTCCTTTCGAAATATTTCCTCATCTTCACATTCAATACATTTAGGATCGGATTTTTCTCTAAACAGTATGATCTTGGGTTTTTCACCATACATGATTTCACACACAACGTGGGTATTACTCAGTATAGAGGTTGGCAGCCATTTCTTTCCCAGCAGAAGGTTGATAAAAGATGACTTACCGGCACCGGTTTCCCCTTTTGAAAAAAAAAGATGTTAATTAACGATGACTATCACAATAGTAAGATGTTTTAAAGAAAGTTTTTGTTTATTTTGTTTTTAATCTTTCTGCATTTGAGTGAATAAGATTGGCACAACAACAGAAATCCTAACGACATTTTGATTTCTTGTAGGCAGTTATTTTAGATGACAAGAGAATAGGGCAAACATTAATTAAAAAAATACATTTAGTTCAGCATTAATGTACAAACAACATGACTTCTCCGTGCCTAAGAAAAAACATAATTGTTTCTCGTTCAAAAGAATATACCAACATCAACCTTATAAAACCCACATGTCTACGGCATGATACTGCAGTCTAGCAGCTTTCTATCTGTCTCAAGTAGACATTGTCTCTAAATGACTGAAATACTGTCACTGAGACGTTAACCCCCCACCCACTCAAACATCGAAGCTTCCATTTCTGTGAATACAGGGGAGGTAAGAAGAGGACTTTAGAATTACCATTCGGGATACCTCGCCCATTTCTACGTTATTCGAGCACCGACGGTTATGGCCGAGTAGTTACGATTGTGTAATTACTTTCACTAGTCTTACCTAGAATAAGAATTGGGGCCTTTGCTCCTTTAACAGCAAGTTTTCTTTCTCTAAGTTCTGTTGAAGATGAATAGCCTCTTACTTTCAGATCCTCCTCAATGCCATTCTTTACACTTAGCACCTGGTCTAGCTCATTGGCTGCTTCTTCAATTAAGTTTGCTAATACTTCCCTTGCTTCAGAGTCTTCATTTGCGTTTATCTGAAATTCCTGTGTTACCTGCAAAAAAGTAAACTAAATTCTCAAAAAAAATATCTTTTCTATTTTAAAATGTATCTTAAATCAATGCCTGTCAAATCCATTACCATTTTTTTGATGGTCTTTGAATGAATTAGACAGAATATCCCTATCAGGAACGTTTGAATGCAAGTAAAACATATTTTGTTTATCTATCAGTCTCCACAGCCTCGAAATAAATTCATTTCGAAAAAAGAAATTACAAATATAAACATCTTTTTGCATTACTGATATCATCAATTTAGTTACAATATCAGTCATATTTATAATTTTCTAAATTATATTTACTCAGCAAACGTTCCTTTTTAGTGTGTTCCTATGTTCCTCGCATTTGAAATGGACATAATATTTGAAATACAGCTTGAAATTACCGAAAAGGAGCTGAATTTCGGGAAATTCATTTAGAAACAAGCCAAAACACATACTAGTTTGATTTCTTCACATGCTGTATTTATTTTAAGCAACGAATATCAAATGACAGGTATTTTATTTTGGGTTAGCAAATGAAAAAAATATAAGAAATCAACTTCCGGTTTGACCAACAAAATACGGCGAGTTAATATAATTACGATTTTCTAAAAATCTGTAATACAAATTTTCTTTTTACTCAAATGCTTAGTAGTTAAGGAAATATCCTACTAGTAACAAAATATTAAGGAAATTTGAATTACAGATTCTTAGCTTTTTGGAGGAGAAAAGTGCGTATTTCAATAAAAAAAACAACAAGAAAATAAAATATTTTCTGCAGTAAAAGTACCATGTCATTTGGATGGGAATATAATTGCATATGAAAATTCAGCATATTCAATATATGCCATAATTTGTTTGTAATTCTGGACCATTGGGATCACACTGAATTATTGCACGAGAAATGAAAACATATAATAATCCCATGACGTCAAATGACGTCCGGCCTATGAAAATCTAAAGAAAACCTTTAAAATTACAATATGTGTGAATTTCAGCTTTTTATCTCATATGGAGTACTCAATCTGACAAAAGTAAACTATTATATATACGCTACGCTACATTAGATCGTTGGAAGATCGTGTAATTTAGTCAGATTGTACTAAATTTAATTTCGAGGTCATATTTTTTTTAAACTTGGTTTCACCACAGAACCTCGGTCTTTTCAATATTTTGAAAACGAAAGTAAGGATGCACAACAAAAGCCTAACTTCTGTGAATTTACTAGAAAATCCAAAATTAAATTCTGCAGAGCGCGTACAAACATTTTAACTGACGTCAAATCTAGCGTATATGATGTCATATGACGTGCTATGAATTTGAAAATCATTTCTTTCTAAAGACATGGTCTGAAATATTTGCCATAAAATTTTCACTGTTCTGGGCCATTGCCAATTACATTTTCCGAAAATGTTTAAAATTATGTAAAAGTGAAAGTAGGGTATTTTCTATTTTCCAAAAATGCTGAACTTACAGTGTAGCAAAACCACGTGACCAGGACGTCACTAAAGGCATCAAAACCAAGACAAAACTGCCATCTTTTGTCTCCGCTTGAACATAGAAAAGTACCCGTAAGTAGTATAGGTTAGTTCATAGTTGCCATTAACTACACAATATACCCAGTCAGCAGAAGTTATCGGGCCAATATAGCACTGATATCGGCATCTATGTCTGTACTGTGGGTGATTAATACCCCCGCAAAATGCTTTGATACAGGAGAAGCCGGACTCCAGGCGGAGCATAGATAAGAACCTGTATACATCGTATATTATATATGATAGCAATCAATAAGTAAGTAAAGTCATTTTTAAAGTGGATTGGGAATCATTAATGGTTGTTAGGCACAGCAGTATAAATGTGTAGTCACAGTTTTTGGACATTGCAACAGTCGCCATCTGTTTACATTTTACATTTCTTGCTCACCTACTGCTAATCATGAACATTTTTTGCAAAATATTAGATAAATCAGACTAAAATTGAAAGGGGAATTCACTGGACAAGACATGTCAAGTTGAATCAGGGGCAATAACTTCGTTATCCTTGTGGGAATGAAGTGAAATTTGCGTCTTGCACATTTAGTACTTCTGATAAATATTTATGCTAAATATCAGGTGAAATGGACTGAAAGTACAGGACAAGATTTTGCTTACAAACCGCATGACCGACTAACCAACCGACCGACTGACCAACCAACCGACCAACAGGCTGATTCTCTTCCATTTGTGCTGGTATAGAGGGGTTTTCATTTCAAAACAAAAACAGGGTTGCTTGCAAAACTATTCTAAGGAAGCACACATTTTGATTGGGCAACATTTCGGGTCTATATTAAGAAATATTTTATCTATAGATTTCCCTCTTGTTTTACTACACAGAAAAAAAAACTCAACATTTTATTTTCTCTCTTAACACTAAATGGTGACAATTATCATGTTTATTTCAGACTCAATACGATTGCATTATGGAAGTCAAAATTAAATAAAAATGTGTTGAAAATAGATGCTGGAGATATTGTTTTTAATAAACTGTAATGAAAACAGACCTTTTATTGGAAGAAGAAGAAGAAGAAGAATATGCAGGAGACAAATTCGCAATTCATGCAGAGATTTTTCGAACCATAACTGGCTGGAATTTCCAGCAATAGCCGACAATTTATATAGTAGAACCTCGCCAAACCGAACATCATTAAACGGAATACTTCGCCATTTCGATGTTTATTTTCGGTCCCGATTTCTTCCCTTCTTATTTTAACTAAAAATAAAATGGTTAATCCGAATTTCGCTATTTCGATGTTTTAGCTATTTCGAAGTAACAACCCTGTCCCGAGGTGGCAGTTCATGTACTTTTTTCAATTTTTATTTCGAGGTCAAAGGGCTAGGTTTACAAAGGTTCGATTTTGGCCCCCAAAAAGGCCTTAAATTTAACTTAATCAGATATTAATTTCATCACAACCATATTATTATTAGATATCCATTTGATCATATGATCAATTATTTTATGATATTCTTTTGGTAAATATAATTTTTTTTTATTCAAATTATGTCAATATCACAAAAAATCGATTTTTGTCATTTTTTTTATAATTTCATTGAAAATTAACATGGTCCGCATGCACTGAATAAAAAATATTTTCTGGGCTTGAACATTCTTAAAAAATGCGTAAAATGTGTTAATTTTATGTTGTTCAGACGTTGCAGACCTACAGATTTTTGACGAATTCCAGTACGTATGTTCCTACAGTAATAAACAAAGTATAACAGTTCATACAGTATATAATATATATCTATTGTCATAGCCTTCAAAAAGTAAAGAAAAAAAAAAGAAAAAATTATATTTAATATATATATATATATATATATATATATATATATATATATATATATAGGCTTATCAGCAATTATTTGTACTGTATAGGGATGTACTGTATACATCATATACATCGATAGAGCAATGTTTTTATTTCGACAATTATGTTTAGTTTGTTTCTATTCTAGATATAATAATTTAATTGAATCTACAAAATTAATCATACTAAGTTACACAACTTTCATTTTCGGTAACTTTAAAAATGAGAAATGATTATATCGGTTATTTGTTTCATACCCGAGTCACATTATCTCCCTTGTTTCGTGACAACCGCGGCGTCTGTAGATACGTAATTTGCATATCGATATCATTCGTCTTTTAACATTAATTTTCTGTTTACCTATCCGCGTTGATTTTTTTCAGCAATGTGAATAAAAAAGAAGTGAGGCCAATTCAGTTCAGGCTGGGTAAGTAGAATAATGTATGTCTATTTCTTTTTTCAACTTTTTTTTCACATTTATTTATCGTGCCCGATGCACCCGTCCATGGCATGTTTTGCCTACATAGAGGCAATAAATAGCAAGATAAACTTATCGAATTCATATTATTTATAATGGTCTCTATATTTTTGAATAAATCTATAAATTTATCTGCCAATTTTAGATGATTCGTGTATCGTGTATGTAATAATCAAAACAAAATCGCTAGTTTAAACTTAGACGTTTACAGTGTAGAGTGACGATTCAAACATTTATTTATAAAGATGTACGGTATCTGTCAATACTGGAAACTCGTTGTTTTGATTGAAGAAAACAAAATCTTGCACTTAATACCTTTACAAACCGAAATTTCTGCAAAAAAAGATAAAGAAGCATTCCATCACTATTGGAGTCAACACTTAAAAGTCATTTGACCTTATTTTCTGCTTCACGGCATCAATGTCCTTAGTTGTGTAATGGTTAGGACAGTGGATTCTCAATTTGATAGGCATGAGTTCAAGCCTCGCGCGAATCTATTTTTTTATTATTTTTTTTTCTATTCTCTTCCATATTTTTTATTAAATGTCCAAATATTTTTTGTTCAATACATGTAATGTTTTTTTTTTTCATCCATGAATGATTTTTAGATTATTAAATGTCCAAATTATTTTTTATTAATACATGTATTGTATTTGTTACGGACTTTATGGTTTATTATCTTCACTTTTTTTTTAATCTCTCATCAAACAAAAACTGATATTATTTTTTATGTTTATTCATATAATTTGGTGTATGCATGAAAAAATATTATGTTAAATGTTTTCCGTATCCTTAATGAACTCCTTACTTAATTATTTTTGCTTACAGATGCCTGGAACTGGACAACGCTCTTATGAGTGTATTGTGTGTGGGGTTCGCACTAAATAAAGTAATCGCAGAAAAGTCACCGATTCCCTGCGTACATATCTCGGAAAGAAATAAAATATTGTTGCCAGGGATAGTGATGTGACATGTTGCAAATATAGACATAAATATTATGCATACATACATGCAAACAAACAATCAATGCAACAAAACAATGACTCTGACCCCGACTATATACCGCCCACTTGCCAACAAAGGCATTCTACATTCAGTCCGCCGTCTGTGAGCCTGACGATACCATCGGCAGCAAAATCACATTGCAGATGTATCATCTGCAAAAGGCCTGGTCCTACTTTGATTGTAGTGCCAGCAAGTGTACGCTCTTCAGCTTCAATGAATTTTAATATCATAGTGACTGCTGATTCGAGATGCTGTCCAAAACACATTGACAGAAGCAAGTTCTTGTCCCATGTAGTAAATTGTCTTAAGCATACCGCATTATCTTTGTCAACAGAAAAATCGTTACTGATCTACTTCAAAGTCTAAGGCAAGCATGTTCAGCAATGAATGATAGAATGAATTTTGATAAACTGAAAGACAATGATTATGTTGAGTTGACTGGTCTCAGCAAAGGTGATTTTGAGAATTTATGTGCTAAAGTTAGTCACAATATCAGACACACTCCAGCTCGAAAGCCACTACCACACTAGGCTTATTTCTGATGAAATTAAAAACGGGTATCTCCAATAAAGTACTCTCAACTATATTTGGAATTGCCATTTGTCCATGTTGTTCCTCATCACCTTGGATTAGGCCATATCACCAGAGATGACATCATTAAGAACCATACAAGACCAATGGTACAGGCTTTATTCGGAACAAGTTTTACAGGGGACACCCCCAAACTTATATTAGTTTTGGATGGAACATATATCTTCATTCAGAAAAAGTACTTACTTCATGTTCCAACGGCGTCCATACAGTGTGCACAAAAGGCGTCCATTAGTAAAGCCGATGGTTGTTGTAACGACCACAGGATATTTCCTGACAATAGTGGGGTCGTATCTGGCCGATTCTAAGCACAGTGATGCCAAAATACTAAATCATTTATTGGCTTGCAATGTTGAAAACATTAAGCAATTTGTACAACCGGATGATACCTTTATTGTTGATCGAAGATTCAGAGATTCGCTGTCACTTTTAGCGGACATGGGAATAAATGCAGAAATGCCATCATTCCTTCCGAAGGGCCAGAAGCAGCTGGACACAGAGGATGCAAACTGTAGCCGATTGGTAACTAAGGTATCATAGTTTTAAACAATTTTAAGAAATGAAAAAAAAAAATGGAGGAAAAGACGATCTAAAAGCGAATATATATATATATATAGCACTGAATATACTGTACACGGACATTGAAATAAATACTTTTCATTAGACACATATTCTTATTAAACGATTAGATATCTGATGTTTTAATTGTATCATATGTTTTTCATCATCTTTGACAATAGCTATGTTTAATAGATTCTCTGGAGTAATAAAAAAATATTACATTAATTTCCAGATCAGATGGGTTGTGGAATCGGCTAATGCCAGAATTAAGAGGTGGCGGTATTTGGAAAGGTGCTACCGACCAACCAAGTGCAATATATTGGAGACTACGTCCGTATTGTATGCGCCATATGCAATTTGTACATTTCACCGCTAAGTTCAGGAGACGTCGAGAATGACATCATGTTAGCATCTGAAATGCTGTCAATGTCAAAAGAAGTAAACTCTCTCAAAATACAAGTAGAAAATCAAAAGTTGGAGAAAAAAATCCGTAACTTGGCAGCCTGCAGAGGATTCTGACCTTGAACACTTTCCACGACTGTCTGAGGAGAAGCTGCGTTCCTTGACATGCGGCGTGTACCAGTTGTGTCTGAGCCCATGTTACATACAAGAACATATGTCAGATACTACTCTAATTAGTATACACTCTGAAGACATGTATCCGCAAAGCAATGTCTATTGTGGATACGCTTCAATGAACATGACGTACAGTCCTGGTACTGTAAATGTAGAGCCGGAAGTAGAGTTGTGGGTATGTGTGCTCATATACCTGCTGTCTTGTGGCATCTTGGTTATGCCAGGTACAGGTATGTCAATCCAGGTGACAGTGGAACCAGGAACTGGTCCAGCTGTGTGTCAGATGCAAGTTTGATGCCAGAGTAAGTTGACTGCTCTGGTGTTAGCAGTGAGAGTGATGCTGAGTGACTGAGTTAGTTGCCATATCCTTTATTGTAAACAAAGAATGTAGTTCCTGATGCCTGGTATATTTACCGACACATGATAGGACCTAATGAATATTTGAACGAGTTTCAATAGTAGAAAATCACTAAGCATAGGGAAAAAATATGCACTATTGCTTTTCAGGATGGCAACAGAGTGAAATAAAAGCTTTATTTTTTTTATTTCTTTTCATCAATTTTAGCGCATGCGAAACATAAAACTGTACGCTTTACAGTATACATAGGCCCTGATGATTCATGTTTCAGAACATTTGGAAACAGCTTCAGAGTTTGTTTGTAACCGCGAAAAGCACATCAATAATAATGTTTACCCGAATGTTAGGAAATACGTGGGTTTGCTATTTACTAATATTTTTATCGGTTTGACCATCAGAAATATAAAAAATAAGCATGCCGTCGAATATCTTTTGTAAAAGATATGTCTTATTATAAATGTTCTTGTTAAAAGATATTTCTTGTTATCTATAAAGTTGATAGACAAAAATTATGTTCATCCAAGTTAACATATATTGATTTATCAGTTTTTGTTAGAATATTGTTGAAACTTTTTATTTACTAATAGTAATTTTCTATAAAGACATGCTATTGTTTTATGTCAAATCTGTTTATTCACTGTTAGAGAGAGAGAGAGAGAGAGAGAGAGAGAGCAACGTTTTTTATATAATGCATAAGAAAATAAATAAGTAACAGTATGTGTAGCTTAAATTTTGACGTGTTTCTCTTTTAGTATCTTGATAAATATGTCAATTATTATTTGAAAATCAATATACACCTAAGTCTAAAGTATTAGAAGCCAGTGTTGATAGATTCTTCTATATTATCCACTTAGGAAACCACTCCTTTAAGTAAAATGCGTATATGCATGTTGATGAGAGAGAGAGAGAGAGAGAGAGAGAGAGAGATGGGGGCCTTTTTGTGCCATTGATGTCTAAATACTTATTATTAAATGTTTTTGATCAACTGAAATAGTTGCTTTTCTGGTATTCGTCCTTAAATGTCGGTCTGTTAAAAAACGACGTCAACGACGTCAAAAATCACATCAAAAGAGAAGGGATCCATTAGTTTTATTTAGTCTTTATTAACTTCAGATAAAGTTTGTCTGAATTAAAAAATACAATTTCGTACGCTGTAAACATAATATAACTTGATTTTGATTTGTAAAGTACATTTTATTTTGGGCCGTTTTTTACCCCTTTTTAAATTCCCTATGGCGAACCCAAATTTGACCCCAGGGCCATGATTTAAACAGAATTGGTAGAGACCTACTAGACAACGCTACATACCAAATATCTTAACTCCAGGCCTTGTGGTTTCTGAGAAGAAGATTTTTAAGTTTTTTTTTCTATATTAGCCTATGTAAAATCAGGTGACCCCTATGGCGGGGTCAAATTTGACCCCAGGGCCATATTTTGAACAAACTTGGTAGTGATCTACTAGACAATGCTGCACACAAAATATCTAAACTCCAAACCTTGTGGTTTCTGAGAGGAAGATTTTTTCAAGTTTTTCATATATTAGTCTATGTTAAATCAAGTGACCCCTGGGGCGGGGCCAATTTTGACCCCAGGGTCATGATTTGAACAAACTTGGTAGAGGTCCACTCGACAATGCTCACACCAGATATCTAAGCTCTAGGCCTTGTGGTTTCAGAGAAGAAGATTTTTTTAAGATTTCACATTTAAAATCTATTTCAAGCTGCTGTGAATTAATTATGCAACATACCAGATCCATTTGAACATTTTTTATAGGGGATTACCTTAGGAATATCCTTGCAAAGTTTGATCACTTTCCCATCAGTCGTTTCAGAGAAGTAGATTTTTAAGTAAATTGTTGACGGCTTATGACTGACGACTCACGACGACGGACGCCGGACAAAGGCTGTTCCCAAAAGCTCACCTTGGCACTTTGTGCCAGTTGAAAAGGTATGCAAGGTTCCTTTTCTACGAAATATTTATTTCTCATAATTTAATTCTCTTGCTGAGTTGAAGGGGAACAGAGCATTAAAATAAATTATTGCTTCACATTCTACCTCTAATTTAATTTGATTTCACGTGTTTCATGTTTAAACTTTTCTGTAACGGGTTTTGAGATATAGAAAGTTATTTTTCAAGAAAACGGCAAATATCGGCAAAAAGATGTTCATGTCAATAATTGCCCTTCGACAAATAACTTTGTAATTCATGGTCCGATCATTAAGATCTGCATACCATTAGATACGCATTGCATCACGCTAAAAATATTGTTTTTTATGTTATTTTCACATGTTTATAATTTCTTCATAAAAAGCAATCAAGTGATTGGGACTAACTGCAGAAGTGCATAAAAAACGGTTTAAATGAATTCTTATTTTTCATGTAACTTCCTTATATGATGTCCAATTTTAAAAAGCTATGTACCGTTAGAAATTCCCCACAATACACATGCTAAATATAAATATATGTATCTTTAATCACTTTTTAGATAGGGGCGGTTAAATCTGGAGAAAACGGCAAAAATCGGGAAAAATATGTTCATGTCGTTTGGTTTCTTCCCTATAACTTAATGAATGTTAAGTCAATCTTTAATATTTAAACACCAAAAGAACGGCCAGTTATTGTTCTACAAATTATATTCATACTATTATAAACAAAAATCAATAATTACCGAAATAAAAGTAGTTAAGTGTACCTAGGGTAGCAAAATTTTTGTATTTCTGCAATAACTTAACTGGTCCAACCCCGATCTTCAAAAACTAAATATCACATGAAAGATCTTTCAAAGCACTACAAATTATATCCATACAGTCTCGTTTTTGAGATATTTTCGACCAAAGAAAAAACCGACAATAGACATGTAACCTTGACCTTTGCAATTTTCCGAAAACGGAAGTTACTAATGGCAATGAGAAGCATTGTTGCAAGTTGAATAAAAACTTTATGTAAATCGCCCAAAAACTAAGGGATATAGTGCTAAAAAACGAAAATTTTGAATTAAAAGTTTGTAAATGCGTCATGACGTCATTTAACGTTATATGACGTCAGTCTTCTCAGAGCTGCAAGAAATCTACAGGAAATATGTTCTGCCTAAATTTCAAGTTTCTAGCTTATCTGAGAGCTTCGTAATACATTTTCAGGTCCAAAGTTCGAAACTAGGTTCAGCTATAGATCCTTAGTCGTTTTGAATCTTGAAAAATGTAAATAATCCTGCACAACGAAATCATAATACATACATTCTGTGAAAAAATTAAGTGAATCGGCCCAAAAATGACGGCTGTAGAGCGCGTACAAGATTTGGTAGATATTTTCAGCTCTGACGTCATGTGACGTCACATGAAGTAAAATTTTGCTGCAATCTAAAGTGCCAAAGTCACTGTGCATACTGTTCATTTCATGCTACTGGCCTATCGGAAACCTGTTTTAATTTGAACCTCAAAAAGAAGAAAAAAGTAGAATTATAATAATAATAACTAGATCTCATTCGTTGATACGAATGATAGGACTTTCTGCTAACATTGTCAAATGTAAAGATTAATACCGTTAAAAAAGAATATATACATGTATTTAATTCCCTACCTTTTACTTTTTTTTCGTATGCACTTTTCATGCAAGAGCTTATTGAAATAAGCCATATGGCAAAAATAAAAAATTAAAAATAAAAATTTAATTTGAAAATCTTTTTAATACCTTGTCATTTATCATAAATTTGGAATATAGCTTGTACAATATTTATCGATTGATGCAACAATAAAGTCGGGAAATTGCAATGTTTCAACAACGGTC
Organism: Solen grandis; assembly: GCA_021229015.1. NCBI lineage: Eukaryota > Metazoa > Mollusca > Bivalvia > Adapedonta > Solenidae > Solen > Solen grandis. Next base: position 35,052,265 of record CM037789.1, read on the forward strand.
TAAATGACATGTGTCAAAACCCTCAAAAGATTATTGGTAACGCAATGCTACAACTGATATGTATAAGTAACGTAAATAAAATGATTTGACACACCATTAAATTATTGTCAACACTTACTAAGCAGTAATATCAGTATGATATAAGTAAAAAGTTTATTTTGCAATTTATATGACTAATACATATCTGTAAACTGACATTTTCCGAAAATGCTTCAATTATGGTGAAAGCGAAAGTAGGATATTTTCTGAAAATTCTTACAATTGGGTTTAAATTCGTATTTTTGATGTAACTTCCTTATACTTTAATCAATGCCAAAACTCTAGGTACCAAAATAATCGTCTTAAAATTCTGAACATTTTACTTGCTAAATGTGTGGACTTATTTCCAATGATTTTTAAGATATAAGCCGCCAAACCTTGGCATAACGGCAAAATCGCTAAACTTCTACATGTTTAAATTCTTATTTTTTCATGTAACTTCCTTATACTTTAATCAATTTAAAAATTATGGTACCAAAATAATCTTCTGAAAATTCTCTACATTTCACACGCTTTATGTATAGGCATATTTTTAATACTTTTTGAGATACAAGCTCTTAAACCTCGAAAAACTGCAAAAAATCACCAAAACTATATGCACGAATTTCGTTTTTATCCATTACTCCATGAATCTTAGGTCAATCATTAAACTTTAATCAAAGGTTTTCGAGATATAAACTGTTAAACAAACTGAGGGTTTAGAATCTAATACTGAATTTTCAGTAAACACTTCAAGCAAATCATACATATGACATTCATCTTCTCAGAACGTAAAGAAGACCTGGAGACTTATAATCTGTCCAAATATCAGCTTTCTAGCTCATCTGGAAGCGATTATATACGCATTTGAAATTTGACGTCAATGGTTCGAATCTTGGATTCGCCATAGAACCCTTGCCTTATCGAATTTTGAAAACGGACACCGGAGTGCACAACTAAAGCCTTACATACAAATTCTATGAAATTTTGATAAAATCGATCCAGAAATAATGGTTGTAGACCGCGTACAATCTTTTGCACCTTACGTCAAATCTGACGTTATATGACATAATATGAATATGAAATTCATTGCATCAGAAAGCCCATGGTTTGAAATATATGCCATAACATTTTCAATGTTCTGGGCCATTGGTAACACATTGAAATTATCACAAATATAAGAGGAAGAAAAAAATAGAAAAAGAATAATAAACAAGAGGCCCAAGGGCCATAAACGCTCACCAGTGTAAATCAGCATATTCAAGATGATTTTTTCTATAAGGAAATCAAATGACAAACCAGAGTTTTCAATTATTTTTTCTATTTGTTGCCATGGCAACCAGAGTTCTTCATGGATCAACTTTATTTGAGCAATTTTTGTAGAGGCCCACCCAAGGATCATACATGCCAAGTTTTATCAAATTCTGTCCAGCGGTTTCAGAGGAGATGATTTTCAAAGTTTTCAATTATTTTTTCTATTTGTTGCCATGGCAACCAGAGTTCTTCATGGATCAACTTTATTTGAGCAATTTTTGTAGAGGCCCACCCAAGGATCATACATGCCAAGTTTTATCAAATTCTGTCCAGCAGTTTCAGAGGAGATGATTTTCAAAGTTTTCAATTATTTTTTCTATTTGTTGCCATGGCAACCAGAGTTCTTCATGGATCAACTTTATTTGAGCAATTTTTGTAGAGGCCCATCCAAGGATCATACATGCCAAGTTTTATCAAATTCTGTCCAGCGGTTTCAGAGGAGATGATTTTCAAAGTTTTCAATTATTTTTTCTATTTGTTGCCATGGCAACCAGAGTTCTTCATGGATCAACTTTATTTGAGCAATTTTTGTAGAGGCCCATCCAAGGATCATACATGTCAAGTTTTATCAAATTCTGTCCAGCAGTTTCAGAGGAGATGATTTTCAAAGTTTTCAATTAGTTTTTCTATTTGTTGCCATGGCAACCAGAGTTCTTCATGGATCAACTTTATTTGAGCAATTTTTGTAGAGGCCCACCCAATGATCATACATGCCAAGTTTTATCAAATTCTGTCCAGCAGTTTCAGAGGAGATGATTTTCAAAGTTTTCAATTATTTTTTCTATTTGTTGCCATGGCAACCAGAGTTCTTCATGGATCAACTTTATTTGAGCAATTTTTGTAGAGACCCACCCAAGGAACATACATGCCAAGTTTTATCAAATTCTGTCCAGCAGTTTCAGAGGAGATGATTTTCAAAGTTTTCAATTATTTTTTCTATTTGTTGCCATGGCAACCAGAGTTCTTCATGGATCAACTTTATTTGAGCAATTTTTGTAGAGACCCACCCAAGGATCATACATGCCAAGTTTTATCAAATTCTGTCCAGCGGTTTCAGAGGAGATGATTTTCAAAGTTTTCAATTATTTTTTCTATTTGTTGCCATGGCAACCAGAGTTCTTCATGGATCAACTTTATTTGAGCAATTTTTGTAGAGGCCCACCCAAGGATCATACATGCCAAGTTTTATCAAATTCTGTCCAGCAGTTTCAGAGGAGATGATTTTCAAAGTTTTCAATTAGTTTTTCTATTTGTTGCCATGGCAACCAGAGTTCTTCATGGATCAACTTTATTTGAGCAATTTTTGTAGAGCCACCCCAGAGTTCTTCATGGATCAACTTTATTTGAGCAATTTTTGTAGAGGCCGACCCAAGGATCATACATGCCAAGTTTTATCAAATTCTGTCCAGCGGTTTCAGAGGATATGTCTTTTAAAGCAAATTGTTGACGACGGACGACGGACGACGACGGACGACGGACGAAGGGTGATCTCAATAGCTCACCCTGAGCACTTCGTGCTCTGGTGAGCTAAAAACAGTATAAACCCAATAGGACTTTCTGCTGTTGGCAGAAACTCCTAATGATAAGAAAAAACATAACAAACCCAAAAGGTCTTTCTGCTTGAGGCAGAAAGCCCTAATAAACATAACAAACCCTATACGTTTTCCACAGGTTTGCGGAAAGCCGTAATAAACATAAAACAACCTATACGTTTCCCGCAGGTTTGCGAAAAGCCGTAATGAATCAGCTGTTTCAGTGTACTGATTTAGACAGATAAAATGCATTCACTTGTACACCTGGCAATTACGATTGAAAATGGGACTGAATAGAATGTCATTCAATGCTATGCACACAGACTAGATCTTTATTCAGTACAAAGCTTGCAATTTCTCAAACATAACATTGACCTGACAATTGGCGAGAGATTAAATCTACAAATACATGCATAACAAAAATCTCGTATAACTTGAACAATAATACTTGTTTTGGTCTTTTCTTTCAATGTGTTTCACTACTTCGTCTTAGGGTGACGTTTAAATGTATTTGAATATTACACCCATGATAATAATGTCCAAACCTTACAACTAGATTCTTAATCCAAACCCTTGATAAAAGTTAATCTGTAAAAGAATGAATTATGTCCTGTGGTAATTATCTTGAAGCTGCTTCTATATTAATGATTATTCAAAACTTTGGGGAAAATAGTTTATTTTATTTGCACATTTCTTTTTGTTCCATTAAAAGTGGATGCAGTGGTCCAATGGTAATGTGCCCGAATGTGGTCATGAAAGTGGTTTCTTTCGAACCCCGTTGGGGCAAAAGTTGTCATGACCTTCACAAACGCAAAGTACTGGTCCAACCCAGGAAATGTCGAGAAGGATTAGTATAAGTTGTAAGAAACTTGTTTCCCGAATGACGTTAAATAGATATGTTAACAAGTTAAAGTAAATGATACCCGGAATAGTACTTTATATCCATTTTATTGAATAATAAGAGTATACATTATGTCATGTCATACAAAATGCTCGGGTACAGGTAAATTTCCTGTCATTTCTATTTATGTGTCCTTGCGCGCTGCAAATACTTGAATACTTGAAATTGATTGCATAATTTGTTTGTACCACTGGCGAGAATTTTTATCGAAAATGTCTTTGTTGCTTCTTGTAACCTGGTCTCCATTGAAGTCCCTGGAGATTACAAATATGCACACACTGTGTGAATACATTGCCCCGATATGAATAATGTCCGTAACTGTCTGCCGTCTAACTTTGCAAAGTTTATTGTTGTCAGTCCATTCATTGTTTATTGCCATAACAAATTACTCTAGTATTTGCTCGCATCGATTTATTTGCTCAATGTCTATACAGTGATTCTAGTACATGTATTAGTCTTATCAATGAGGCGCTCGGCGCGACATGCTTTTTTTGTTTTTGGTACTGGTTGTCACGCCTCTGCGCCTCATGTCAAAACCACCTAAAACTGAGTGAATATCAAATCGGTGACTTGATATTATTTTTTCGTCAATAACACCTGATACGCCTTCCATGGTGCCGTAGACTGAATAAATTGAAGCTGACAACTGTTTTGTGTCAAAAACATTCAATAAACACTTAATTTTAAAAGAAATCAAACTTTTGCAATAATGAACAAAATCCGAATAATCCACGCCTTCTGCTTGCAGTGAAACAATCACACATGCGCACTTCAAATGGTGAAGTAATAGAAGAATATTTGTACGTCAAGTTTAGTGTACCGAACACCTCCACCTCTTTCTCTCTCTCTCTCTCTCAGCATTTGTTTTCTGATCAGTCAGCTGATGAAATAATCAAGAACGATTTGAGAAATAAATATTTAAAGTGATTAATTACTATTAATAATTCTTTATTAATAATAACATTTTTGTTAATTTCAATTCAATTCAAATTTTATTTATTGTCGGAGACATAATTAACAAAACAGAAACAAATACTATATTTCATTCGTTGATACGAATGATAGGACTTTCTACTAGCTTTGTCAAACGTAAGAGCTTTATATCGCATGACAAAATTAACTTAACATCAATTCTTATTTTGACATCATTTTCTTAAAAGATGACCAATTTCAGTAATCTAGTTATCAAAAGGAATGTCTTGAATATCCATTCAATCCGACTGCAATAGGTTTGGGTCTATCATAAAGTAACATACACTATATTTGCATACATAAGATTTGCAACACTCCATGATTCTTGGGTAAATCGTAAAACTTAAAGCAACAAAAGATCGACCAAACAGTGCCCTACAAATAATAATCATATTCATCATTATGAAAATCGAGGTATAAACTGTTAAACGCACTGAGGGTAACAGATTTTTTTTTTTTTTTTTCAGCCATAACTCAACTGATTCAACCTAGATCATCAAAAGCTGAAAGGTCTTTCAAAGTACTACAAATAATGTGCATAGAGTCTCGATAGAATATTTATCGTTTTAGAGATATTTAAGGCCAAAGAAAAAATATAAAATAATAGAAATATGACCTTGATCGTTTTATTTTCCTGGAAACGAAAGTAATATTGCGCCATAGGATCTAATGCTGCACTTAAAGTCAAAATTTCATGCAAATTAAACAAAAAATAAGGCCTATAGGGTGATAGGCCATAAAACCCGTTTAATTTCAGTACAAAAAGTGTTTAAGACTTGTAACGTCACATGACAACATATGACGTTCATCTTATAAGAATGCAAAGAATACGTACTGACTTATATTCAGTCCAAATATCAGCTTTCTACCTTATCTGGAAGCGATGTTATGCGTATTTGAAATTTGACGTCAATAGTTCGAATATTTGATTCGCCATAGAACCTTTGCCTTTATGAATATGGAAAAAAAGAAAACCGGGATGCAAAACTTAAACGTTACATGTTTACACATTCTGTGACATTTTGATGAACATCCGTCCGAAAATAATGACTGTAGACCACTTAAAAAATTTTGAAGACAACGTCAAGTTTGACGTTACATGACGTCAAAGGCATAAGTAAATCAATGATATGAAATATAAAGTATCTTAAATATATGCAGTAAAATTTTCATTCCCCTGGGACCCTCGCAACATATAGAAATTAACGCGTGGATATAAGAAATTAATTTGACCTTATGACGTCATAGGACGTCAAATAACGTTTCTCCTTACAGAAGTGAAAAAAGTCTTAAAGACTATATTCAGTGTAAATATCAGCTTTCTAATTCATCTGGTACCGATTTTATACGTATTTGGAATTTAACGTCAATGGTTCGAATCTTTGATTCACCATAGAGTCATAGAACCTTTTCGAATTAGGAAGAACGGACAACAGGATGCACAACTAAAACGTAACATTCTGTGAAATTGAGATGAAAATCGGTCCAGAAATAATAGCTTTAGACCGCGTACAAACTTTTGTAGAAAACGTCAAGTGTGACGTAATATGACGTCATAGGCATATAAAAATCATTGAAGTCAAAATTTCAGTATATGAAATATATGACATTAAATTTTCATGGTCCTGTGCCTCTTGCAACATATAGAAATTAAGAAAAAAAAAAAAGAATAATAAGAATAAAAAACAGTACAAACCCAAACGGACTTTCTGCCTGTAGGCAGAAAGTCCTAATAATAATAAAAATAATAAACATAACAACCCCTATACGTTTTCCGCAGGTTTGCGGAAAGCCGCAATAAACATAACAAACCCTATACGTTTCCGCAGGTTTGCGGAAAGCCGTAATAAGAAAAAATATAACAAACCCAAAAGGTATTTCTGCTTGAGGCAGAAAGCCCTAATTTATGTTTGAAGAAAAACTTATGACAAAGGCAATATGCTTATCGGTCCTGGTGTACACCTTTGCATTCTAAAAGGCACCTCATTCTATCAAATACGCATCCCAATTCACCTTTCAACACGGGCACGCTTTCCTGCGTAGGAACGTCCGGATCTAGGGTAACCAACCCAATAACAGCCTTCTTCTCTTACTTCAAATTGCTAGATTTTCGTAAACAAGCCCTTTCTGAAAAACATGAATATCTGTCATGTTTGTTGACGAAATCAGTTGAAATTTTCATCTTAGGCTGCGGCATTCCTGCAAATTTGAACTTCATACATTGACTTGCCGAAATCGTATGAATTTTTTAATTATTCTTGCTCAAATATTCATGAAGACATAATCACGTGACCAAACGAATATTCCTTGCAGTATACATCACTACACTTTTTAGTGTGTTAATCCTGAAAAATTCATAATGATGACTCAAAGTTCATGAAGCTACAGCGTTTCAATTTCGTTAAAAGTACACTTATTGTTTTCCTGCCATAACTCAACCGATTCAACCCCATCTTCAAAAACTAAATATCACCTGAAAAGCCATTCAAAGCACTACAAATTTAATCATAGTGTCTAGGTATAATATTCTCCGTTTTTGAGATACCAATGGCCGAATAAAAGGACCAAAATCGCTGATGTTACTGTTAAAATTTCATGCTGCTGGCTCATCGGCAACCTGTTTTAATTTGAACCTCAAAAGGAAGAAAAAGGTAGAATAATAATAAGAAGAAGAAAAAAAAAACATAACAAACCCAATAGGCCTTTGTCTTGGCAAATGCAATAAGTTATCCGTACAGGTTTTCTGGCTCTGGTAAAATTAAATAAATTCATCCTTAAATGCAACTCATTTACTCAAAAACGTATAACAATTCACTATTCAACACGGGCATTTATTTCTGCGAAAGAATAACCGGATCTTGCTCAACCAACGCAATGAACGCTTTCATTTCTTTCTTCATATTGATTGATTTTCTTGAATTAACCCTTATACGAAAAACATGAATATGTCATGTTTGGTGACGTAATAACTTGAAATTTCTGGTCTTTTTGCGCATTTAAAGGTGCGGCTATATTACTTATTTACAAATCAATGTTGTCATAAGCAAGTGACACACACACGTAAATTCCTTAAGGTATGCTTAAGATTGGCATCAACACTCATAACGCTGGAGCGCGAATACAAATTGAAATGAATGATTTTTATATTTCAACGACGTCAAAATCACGTGACTAAAGAAAAAAAAAGATGTTCAGCTAACGTTCTATTTATCAAGAAAAAAGTATCTTCGAGAATGCGAACAGGTTTGTTTTCACATTTGCAAGCAGGCATTCCATGAAACATGAATATCTGTCATGTTTGATGACCACATTCCCTTGAAAGTTTCTAATTTCGGACAATAAAAGGAAAAATGCAAAACAAAATCCCGATATATATCTTCTTTGAAAAATTGAAGATGATCCGCCTGTTATGAGATTGAGTGATTTTAATTTAGTAAATTATGACCCCTTTTGAACTTAAACATCTTGATTAAAGTAAGGCGTCAATAATAAGCTTTGGAATAGTCTAGTGTGCTGTCTTACGGACAACTCCTGTTGTTCTTTGCAAATATTATTTATATTCATAATTCCTTGATTACTTACCCGCATCATTTGGCTTTTCATGTTTTAGTAGCATGACACGTTATCTTCACTCCAATTGTATATCAGGTCATATGAAGCACTATAACCTTTCGTAGCTCACCAGAGCACAACATGCTCAAAGTGAGCTTTTGTGGTCACCTTGCGTCCGTCGTTATGCGTTGTCATTAATTTAATTTAGACATATCCTCTGAAACCACAGGGTAGAAATTGATGAAGCTTAGCATGAATGATCCTTGGTAGGCCTTTCACCAAAGATGTTAAAATGAATTCCATCCATTTAGAATTCTTGTTGCCATGGAAACCAACAGAATTTTATATTATAAACTTAAAAGTGTTTCTCTAAAACTAAGAATGGTAAAAATTTAATGTCGTTTTGCACAAATGGTCTCATTAAAGTGCTCTACCATAAGCTAAAATAAAATGGATTCCTTAAAAATGAAACCCCTAAGAGATCGGCTATATTTCCTCATAAACTCTATATAGAAATTTTAAAATTCCTCCTCAAGGAATTTAATATCATTTGACAGAAACGGTCACCTCTTAGTGCTCTAACAAAATTTAAGAAATGCAATTATAACTTGAAAAATGAGGACTGCAGGGGCTCGACTCATTTCCTTTTATACTCTATATAGAACATTTCAAATAATGTTTCTATCAACCTAAAAGTCAGAACTTTATGTTATTTGGTACAAATGGTCAACACAATGTGCCCTACCATACTTGCTTCAGGCAGAAAGCCCTAATAAAATTTTGAAGAAAGCCGTAATAACAATGGCAAATCACTTCACTTTTAAGTTTGTTTATCCTGAAAAAATCATAATCATTGACTCAAAGTTCATGAAGCTAAAGCGTTTCAATTTCGTTAAAAGTACACTTTTTGTTTCTCTACCATAACTCAACCGTTTGAACCCCGATCTTCAAAAACTAAATATCAACTGAAAGGTCTTTCAAAGCACTACAAAATTTACTCATAGTGTCATGGTAGAATATTTTTCGTTTTGAGACACCGATGGTCGAATAAAAACACCTAAACCTGACATATGACCTTGACCTTTGCGACTTTCCGGAAACGGATGTCACCATACACGGTGGGACATGAGGTTACACATTAATTGAAAGTAACATGCCAACCCGTCAAATAAAATCAAGCCTGCAGGTCCTAAAAGCCGCTTATTTCGAAAGCAAAATTTCTAATCACAGTGTGACGTCAAATGCCGTCACACGACATCAGTTGTCAAATAATACAAAGAAGACCTCAGGACACATATGCTATCCAATTTTTACGCTTCTAACTCATCAGGAGCCTTTGTAACACTAAATTTTATTTTTATGACTAAAGTTCGAATCTCGATTTTGACATAAAATCTCGAAATTTTGGAATTTTGAAAATTCAAGAATGTATGCACATCTACATCCAAACTTACAACTTCTGTTAAAATATCAAGTCAATCGAATCAATATTGACGGCTGCAGAACGCGAACCAAATTTGGTAGCTTATTTGAACTGTGGCGTTAAATAACATCATATGAAGATGAAAATTATTGCATTCAAAAGACCAAAGTCACTCTGATTACTGTTAAAATTTCATGCTGCTGGTTTATTGGCAACCTGTTTTAATTTGAACCTCAAAAGGAGGAAAAATGATAATAACAACTAGATTTCATTCGTTTATAAGAATGATAGGACTTTCTGCTACATTTGTAAAACACTAAAAGCGAATAAAGGATATCAAATTCCTGTCTTCAACTTGCATTTATATGGCTATAACTTTCATAAACCTTGAAAAATAAACCGTTTAATTTAGAGGATATGGCAAAAGTAACTGAAAATCATTTTATATCAATTCGATTTAACTTTGCCTATTTATATAATATATGTAACAGAAATAAATATTGAAAATACTTACAATTCGATTGTTACATAATTCGGTCTATCTTTGGCCTAATGGGGTCATATGATGTTCATCTCCCCATAATGGTAAGAAGACTTGAAGACTTATATTCAGTCCAAATATTAGCTTTCTATCTTATCTTGAAGTGATTTAATACGTATCTGAACTGAAATTTGATGTCAATGCTTCATGTCTTGGATTAGCCATTAAATTCTTTGCCTTTTTGAATTTGGAAAAAACGGACACCGGTTGGCACAACTAGAGCGTAGCATACACATTCAGTGAAATTTGATGAAAAACCGTCCAGAAATAATGGCTGTAAACCGCGGGCAAACTTTTGTAGGCAACGTAACGTTTGACGTCATATGACATCATATGCATAAGAAAATCAATGAAATGAAATATTCAGTATCTTAAATATAGGCAATGAATTTTTCATGTCCCTGGGACCTTTGCAACATAAAGAAATCAACGCGTAGTAATAAGATATTCTTTTTGATATTATGACGTCATATTACGTCAAATGAATTTCGTTCTAATAGATTTGAAAGAAGTCTTAGAGACTAATATTCAGTCCAAATATCAGCTATCTAACTCATCTGGAAGCGATATTATACGAATTTGAAATTTGACGTCAATGGCTCGAATCTTGGATTCGCCATAGAACCAATGCCTTTTCGAATTTGGAAAATCGGACACCGGGATACACAACTAGAGCGTTACATATATATTATGTGACATTTTGGTGAAAATCGGTCCAGAAATAATGGCTGTGAATTGCGTAAAACCTTTTTGTCCTAACGTCAAATCTTCCGTTATATGAAGTCACATGATTGATGTATATGCCATTTAATTTTCATGGTCCTGGGTACTTTACAACATATTTAAATTAACGCGTAGATATCAGAAATTCTTTGTGACCTTTTGACGTCATATGACGTCAGAAAACGTTCATCTTCACAAAATGGAATACACACTTGGAGATTTATAATATGTCAAAATATCAGCTTTGTAACTCGTCTGGAAATGATTTTATAGGTATTTAAATTTTGACGTCAATGGAACGAATCTTGGATTCGCCATAAAACCTTTGCCTTTTCAAATTTTGAAAAACGGACACCGGGATGCACAACTAGAGGGTAACATACATATTCTTGAAGTTTAAATGAAAATCGGTCCTAAAATAACGGCTGTAGATCGCATACATACTTTTTAAGACGACGTCAAGTTTGACGTCAAAACACGTCATAGGCAAATTAAAATCATTGAAATACAAAATGTTCTATCTGAAGCATGTTCTAATAAAGTTTCAAGGTGCTCGGCCGTTTGCAACATATAGAAATTAACATGTAGAAATTACTTTACCTTATGACGTCATATGACGTTCATCCTCTGGAAGACCTAGAGACATATACTTTTTCTAAATATCAGCTTTCTAGCTCATCTGGAAGCGATTTTATACGCATTTGAAATTTAACCTTAATAGTTTGAATCTTGGATTCGCCATAAAACCATTGCCTTTTTGAATTTTGAGAAATGGACACCGGGATGTACAACTAGAGCCTAACATACACATTCTTTGACGTTTTGATGAAAAATCGGTCCAGAAATAATGGCTGTAGGCCGCGTACAAACTTTCGTAGACAACGTCAAGTGTGACGGCATATGAAAATCATTGAAATCGAAATTTCAGCATCTGATGTATATATCATTAAACTTTCATCGTCCTTGGAACATTGCAACATATAGAAATAAACGCGTAGAAAAGAAGAAAAAAAGAAGAAGAAGAATAAAACAGTACAAACCCTATAGGCCAGTAGGCAGAAAGTCCTAATAAAAAGAAAAATCATAACAAACCCAAAAGGACTTTCTGCTTGAGACAGAAACCCTAATAAGAAGAATAATAAACACTAGAACCGCAAGCGGTATCTTGGTTTTCGCTTTTAACCTAATCAACTTGAACACTTTATTTCAACTCAGCCACAATTTTTAATATGAAACAGAACGCAAAGGTTTTTTGAAGACCTACTCTCATTTGCAGTTTTTTTGTTTGTTTTTGTTTTTGGAATGTTAGAACATTCAAACTCCTCTAGCGCAAATATTTCCCTATACCCTATCATCACATCACATCACATTCTGTGGTGCTGTCAACAAGGAACAAAATGCTGAAAACCGCATTTCAATTAGACTTTAACGTTTTGAGTTATAGGCAAAAGAGTGATTTTAAGCAAAGTGCCCTCTAGCGGCAAAATGAGGAAAAAAAATGATAAAATTTTTACAATTAGGTACCTAGAAATGCAGCAAATAGTTCAAACAAGTATATAAGTCACACTAATCGAACATTCTTTTTCTTATATATCACAATTTTAAGCATAAATACTGAATAACAATTATTCCAAAAAAGGATCAAACTTTGGATTGCCGTAAAATGAAAAGATCAAGTCCGATCTTCAAAAACTAAACATTATACAAAAGAACTATTTAGAACTAAAACTTTTATTCATATACTCTCAATGAAATATTTTTAGATTTGGAGCACTTTGGGGCCGAATAAAAACACAATTATCGTAATATGACCTTGACCTTTTCAATGTTTTTTAACTTTTGAATTGTGAGGCCCTTTCAAACAAAACAATACATAACTTGTGAAAATTTCATGAAGAATGAACAGAAAATAAAGTCAGGAGCGACAAAAAAACATGTTTTTGAAATTTTAATTTTTCCTAAAATTTAGTGAAGTTTGAACGTTTCTAGAGGACAAACCACGCATTTCCTAAATTCGCCACCCCATATATTTTGTGCGTATATGTCTTGCAAATCGTATGCAGCAAACAGAATTCTTCTATCTGATCTCTAACAAAAGTGGGAAGGTTTTTCGTAGACCTACCCTCATTATTTCACTTTTTTCCAATGTTCGAACATTCAACCTCTCCTAGAACAATTTTTTCCCGTACCCGATGATGAGATTTCCATCATATTTGATTGGGCTGTCAACAAGGAACATTTTGTAAAAAACCGCATCTAAATCAGGTTTCAATTTTTTGAGTTATTAGCAAAACAGTGATTACATGCATTGCGCCCCCTAGTGGCTAAATCAGAAACAAAAGTGAAAAGTTTGACCATTTAGGCACATGTTCAGATAAAGATAACTCCATGCCCAAAATTTCATAGCTGTAGCTTTTTTCATCTGGCCGCTAGGCTGGACACAAAAATGGGTGGAATTGGAAAAATAATAAAAATAAAAAAATAAAAAAATCAACAGAAGAAGAACAATAGGTTTTCGCCCTGCAGAGGCGAAAACCTAATAACAAACCCTATACGTTTTCCGCAGGTTTGCGAAAAGTCATAATTATGAGTGGAAAAGATAAAAAAAATTGTCATTTCCATGACATTTTTAAGGAGTAATTCGGAATTTTATCCCATGTTAGTAAAATGCAGATCACAACCAAAATGCAACATACAAAATCTCTCTTTCCCTCTCCGGTAAACTTTTATAACGCCCCTCATTGAATACACATCCTGCCGGTTCGAATTTTGTAACCGTGTCAATTTCATAATGTCACAATGACAGTGGCTAAAAATAGACAAGAGTGTGTCAAGAACCATGGTTTAAGTAGTCATTGTATTTTCTCAATTGTTTATCGTTTATTATGACGTCAAATCAGGAAAAAAATCTTTTATAACGAACAAAATGGCCGTCGATTGAACAAATTTTGACGTTGATGGACTATATTGACGTCGTAAAGGTGTCGTTAAGGTGCAGAAATGTGATGCGGTGGAACTCCTACTGCTCTGAGTATTTGCATAAGCAAGACCTTTATATTAGGATTTAACTTTAACTGGAATTGATAGAATATCTCCTGTCATAAGTAAACTACGTACTGGGACCTAAAGTACTGCACTGAGCAACTGAAACATTATAGAAAACAGATTTTTCGCATTAAGTGATACAACATTCTTGATTCATACAGTTTACTTGCCATTTATGTAAGGAGAAAGACCTGACTCTTGTATTTTAAAAGGTAGTTATATCTACGTGGTGTATATATTGTTAACGTAATTTATCGTGAATACGGCAGCAAGCAGTTATCATTGAATAACAGTAA
>CM037789.1:35066681-35116681 GCA_021229015.1 Solen grandis
TACGCGTTAGGTAAGAGTTGTATTTAACAATAAGAAAAAATCATCATTTCTGCATACCCTATAGCATGGTGTGTCTTAAAATAGAAAATAATATATCGTCATTCTAGAAATAGACAGCCAATCAGATGGAAAGTTGGACGGACTTTGCCGGAACTCGACACGGTGGTCCCTTGTTACCTACAGAGTTATGATAATAATCAAATGGCCGCGTTATGAATTGTGAATGACGAAAAAAATATTAAAAATTGAATGTGCTATAAATAGAAACAAGACTCACTCTAAGAGGACTGAGCTTTGTCAATTTCTTTACATCATAATTGTACAGACTCAATACGCGTCATGGCTAATGGATTAGTATATTTAGAGCCTAGATATTTTTATCACCTATCCAAAACAAATGGTTCCAAACAAATATGAGTTGGCTAAAGCCGGTTTTTACTACACTGGTACCACGGATAAAGTAATTTGTTTCTGGTGCAGTGTTATTTTGAAAGACTGGGAAAGATATGATAAAGTCATGATCAAACACGAAAAAATGTCACCCGGCTGCGAGTATATAAAAATGGTGGGGTACCAGGGATGAATGTGATTGGATAAACGGCGATGACCAATCGGAATGGACTTGAACATTATAAATATCTGTCAAAGCCCTCCATACTTTCAGTATACCAGGACTCGTGTACGTGATATGTTTGTGTATAGACGAAGTGATCTGGTGGTTGACTATACAACGACTTAGACGAGAAGCTAAGAAAGCGGCAGGAAGGCTCATTAAAATATTAGAACAAATTGAACCCGCCCGAGGTGGATAATGATTATCAACATCATCTTGTATACAGACTTAAAATGTGCTGTCAACCTAACGGAACTGACGTTAAGATGTTCTAATATCATTTATAACCGAAGAGCATTTTCTGGAGGTCAGTTGAAAAATAAAAAAGATTGGTGATCATTGTGTGCTGTTTTCAAATGGAATAATGATTGTGAATGGAAAATCTAAAACTATCAAGGAAGCCAAATTACGTGTAAGACGTTAGGCTCGTGTATTACAAAAGATGGGATGGCCCGTTCAGTTAGGACAAATCCATGTCAAGACTATATCTGCCTTATTCAAAGAAGAAGGACCTATAGACCTGATACAGATTGTGAAACACTACAAAGGAAGCTACGAACCGGGACGATATCCAGCCGCCATGTTTATTAAAGACTGTATTCGTTGGACCACCCTAATCCTCGACGCACTGTATTGAGCGGGGTCAATAAAATGTAAAACTGAACTTTTGTGTTGTTATTTATGAAGATAAAGAAAGAAAAACAAACGTATATATTTTCTATTCTTAATTATTTTATTTCATACCATATTTACCAAAAAAATATATAGGCCAAGTTAACAGTGTCAAAAGAATTTAAAATACGTTTCATACTCCAACCGTGGCATCGATGGAGCACATAAAAGATACAAAAATGTCCACAAGTCACTGGTCCATCCATTTGTACACGTTTACTATTTTAAATGCAATAACGTCCATGGTTTAGTAACACATCTTTAAACCGTCTATGATAATAATCAGGAGGGTGACCCAAGGGATCGAAAAACTCTGCTGGTCCTCTCAAAGGATAGTAGAAGGCAACCCAATGTCTTCCTGGGTCTTTTTCTAAATCTGTGTTCACCACATAGGCTATAGGTCTCCTTTTGATCACACGCGGTAACTGGGCGGTTCCTAAACTGCCAATTAAGTATGTTTACACAAACCAGCTTATCCAATCAGTGTAGGTGTGAAGCATGTGGTAAACGGTTGACCTACTTTTCTCAAAAGAACATGTGCATTTTGTTTGTGATGCTGGTTGTGAGCACTTGACCTATGAAAAGAAACTGTCAAAATACTAATAGGGGAGGAGTTTCATACAATCTGTGGAACCGTCCCTTATAGATCTGCCGGTACAACACCACCAAAATGTCTCAAATGTCTCAATCGATAGTTCAACTGTTCTGCATTCATGATTCCAAAGTAATGTTTCTACTGGCGTCAATTTTCATGAGCGCTGGAAACTTGACATAGAAAATAACTGTACAGGTTTCTGGTAGAGCCTCAGAAAATTGAGTTCCAAACGCGTATGCGCTCTATGTGACAGTATTGGTTAATTATCAATCCGAAACTCGTCAAACTGATATTCAATAGGGTCATTGTGAACGCGCCTTTTTTTTGTTCTTGCCACTACAAAGGAACACCAGACACGTTGTCGCAAAATAGTGCTAGTCCAGTACACGTGAATAAACGAAAGACCATTGTTCACACACTTCCTCTTTGAAGTTGACACTACAAAGGAGAACTAGTCGACAGTCCAGTAGTTATCCACAAAGACCATTGTTCACACATCTGCTACTTAAATCAATACATCAATTTATTGCTAACTAAACATAAAGCATCTTTTGTCATCACAGGTGGTGTTTGGGAAATTAGTTTGCAATAGCTGTACTCAAGTCATTTGAAGGTAGGGCGTTGAAGAGAGCATATCGTGAAGGTAGAATGTGCATTTTATTATTATCATTAGTATTATTATAAAGTAGATACATATTTATTATTATTATCATAGAGGTAGACATATAGATATGTATATTAATTAATTATTTTATCATTATTTCTTAGTAGACATACTATCATTATTATTATCATTATTATTATCATTATTGTTATTATTATCATCAAATAGATTATTATTATTATTATTATTATTATTATTATTATAGTACACGTATTGTAAAAGTAGATATTAAGTTAATGATGTACTTTAAATATGAATATTTTAAATATATTAAAAGAATATCTTTTATGACACTGTCTTAGATCAAATTGAAGTTACCCTCAATTTCTGCGAGTAGATCTCAGATACAAGTCACCTCTTTATACTAAAAATGACAGTCAAGCATGCGCAATACAAACATAAGTCTGAAATAAAATGGCCGTCAACAACATGGCCATTACTTATGCGCCCTATCCTAAAAATGCTCAATTGCAAATGAGTTACTATAAAAAGTAACAAAGATGGCCGCCAACCTAGAAAGGAGGTCAAATTTGTTTGGGGCTAAACCGACTCCTATGCTACTAGTCTATGTACTTCAATTGTGCATAAGCTAACTAGGCTAAATTTATAATAAAAAAATGAAGTCTATTAATTTAATAGGCTAGTAGGCTAACTTCACACACATTTAAAGTCTGTGAAAGTATCGATTTTGTGCGGCGGAAAAGTAGTGAAAAACAGAAAGGGTTTTTTTGTTTTTGTTTTTTTTTTCAGTTTTGTATTTTTATCTACCTGACTTATAAACGAAAGCTCAGTAGATTACAAGTGTGGTGTGTCATAATCTTACCGGTATTTTTACATAGTAAACATTCTAAGTATAAGAAAGTATGATTTTCATATTTTTATTTATACTTGTTTTAGGCCGGAAAAGACGTCACATTGGGAGAGTTTCATGTCGAATCTCTGAATAACCGGGTTAAGCGGGAGTTTCAGCTGGATCCTTTATTTGTGACCAACAACGAACAAACTGTAGAAACATTCGTTGTAAATACATGTCCTAGTAACTGTAATAACAAGGGTACATGCTCATATGAAGGTGAGACATGTAATTGTTCCGTTCTGTAATTGTAGTAAATGTAGTAAAGTAGTAAAATGCATGTTTTCTTTTCTTTCTTTGATGTTGTTGTTCTAATCATGTATCAGGCCCATATCACATGAACAACTTATAGAAATAAATTTTGATTAGATCTAATACAGTTAGATGATGAATATGCGTTGCTTCATTAACGCATACCGTTACAACTGCAAATTAATAGTGGCAGTTATATCTCAAATACGAGGAAAGGCTTTCAGCTTTTAAACATTTAAATGGATTTGTTGATATAGCTGTTTGTTTATATTGTTATTTTGTTTTGTTGTTATTGTTTTTTGTTTGTTTTATTTTTTTTTTTTATTTTTTTTTTGCATTTATGATTGCGTTTCGTCGTTTAAGATGTTATTTGATATTTTCGTATGTTGAATTGTCTCCCTCATATATGAAAAGGTATACATGTACATGTTTCAAATTCGTTCTTTCAAATCCAATATTTCTTTGAGGCTTTTAGTTCTAGAAAAGGTGGAGAGGGATTGTCTTTCAGAGTGTCACCCCATATGTATCAATTCGCCACATGGACTCGACTGGTATGATTGGGTATTTCTTTACTGTTACATGTTGCTCCGCCCCTGAATCGGGAGGACACGGATGCGACAGTCGTAAAAAGATGGTACTCGGTCGAATTACACCAATAATTCTTAACGCTGAGCAATACTTAAATACTTAAGGGCGAATTTCATTAGTTTTGTTTCTCTAATAAAGAGGGGTATCCGTAGCCGAGAGGGTAAAGTTGCTGATTTTAACACTCACTCAGCCCGTCACTGCGTGGGTTCGAATCCCGGCAGGGTCATTCGAATTTTCATGTGAGGAAGCCTTCCAACTACATATATACAGTTACAACTAACATACAGTCGTAAATAAAAAGGTACAGTTGCAACTTTAATTGTATATGAGATCCAGTTGCAACGACAAAAAAACTGCAACAAAGTTGCAACAGTGTGCAGTTGAAAGTGTAAATGTATAGTTTAAACTGTAGATATACAGTTAAAATTCACAGTTGCAACTTCAAAAATAGAGCCGCAGAGGTATTTAGAAATGAAAGTTGCAACGTTGAAACTGTATCTATCGAAAATTATAGTTGCAATTGTAAAATAGTATATAATTACAGCAACTTCTCAACTACAGATTGCAAGAGTTGTAATTGTACATTTACAGTATTCTAAGTTGTGCCAAAACCTAATGTCCCGCCCTGCTGTGTTCCAGGAGAATGTATTTGTTTGTCTGGATACCATGGACCTGACTGCAGTATTGCTGATGTGGATCTGATAGACGTTGACTACATTGAGGGCGGCAACCTCTGTGACTTGTCTGAGGGTGGGGAGTGTAGGTGTTTCTATGTCTTCACGTCACAGCTCGTCGATAACTTCACATGTCAGTTCTCCAAGAGAGAGGTAATTTGACATTTTGACAGCTGCTGGTAAGTAAGAAAATGATTTTAGTAGGACCTGAAGTATGGAGCGCTATACATCAATCGCGGATACATATTACAATAAAAATCTTTTTTTTTTTTTTTTAAAAATGTAAGACAGGTTCCACAAATGAATTTTGTGGTAACGTTAATTGGGAAGGTGTGTGGGGGGGACTGGGCTCCGCGACCGTGCGAGTAAAATCACTGACTTATCATCACTAGTCTCTCACCTTTGTTGTTTCGAGTGCCGGTAGGGTCATTAGAATGTTTAATATAAGAAAGCTTTCTATATGACTTGTTACCCAGGTACCTCTGACCCCGAGGTCTTCCACCACCCATAATTAATTGGTTGTCGCTGTATAACGGAAAAAAGTCAAAGCAACAGTGAAATCCAGCACAACAGCATCAAATGCATGAAATGTCATTTGGTTTCGTAGTTACATACAAATGTAAAACCTGTGTTTATTGGTTTCTATGACAGTATATCAATACCCTCCTATACCATCTTATACAATTATCAGGGTTAATCATTAATGTGTTTAGGTCGACAATAACCATGACGTCAGCTCGTCTTCAACGACCTTTGTGATAGGCGAGCGATATGACATTTTCTCCGGGTTTTGCTGTCTGTCGGACAAAAGTTCTACCAATCCAACATTTGTAACTTACTTGGACATCTCCCTTAGTAATAGCGGCTCCAACTTTGGGACAGCCTTTACTGTTGCCCTTTACGACTCGACCTGCCAGACGGCCATGGCGAACAGTGACAACACTACAAGCATAGAGCTAAAGGTACGTAAGGTAGACCTTTAAGTTACAAGGACAAAAACATTTCAAATGTTTATATATTTTTTTCAAAATGAATCACGAAATAAACCAAAAGCTACACTGTGATCGACCTATCTTGCACAAAAGAGCGCATGCGTTAGTATATGAAACCTTTAGCAGATGAATTAGCCATGAATGTGATAATGTTGAGGCTTGTTTATGATACCGTTAGTAGATGAACTAGCCAGGAATGTGGTAATGTTGGGCCGTGTTTATGATACCGTTAGTAGATGAACTAGTCATGAATGTGGTAATGTTGAGGCTTGTTTATGATACCGTTAGCAGATGAACTAGCCATGAATGTGGTAATGTTGAGGCTTGTTTATGATACCGTTAGTAGATGAACTAGCCATGAATGTGGTAATGTTGAGGCTTGTTTATGATACCGTTAGTAGATGAACTAGCCATGAATGTGGTAATGAGGAGGCTTGTTTATGATGCCATTAGCAGATGAACTAGCCATGAATGTGGTAATGATGAGGCTTGTTTATGATGCCATTAGCAGATGAACTAGCCATGAATGTGGTAATGTTGAGGCTTGTTTATGATACCGTTAGCAGATGAACTAGTCATGAATGTGGTAATGTTGAGGCTTGTTTATGATACCGTTAGTAGATGAACTAGCCATGAATGTGGTAATGTTGAGGCTTGTGTATGATACCGTTAGTAGATGAACTAGCCATGAATGTGGTAATGTTGAGGCTTGTTTATGATACCGTTAGTAGATGAACTAGACATGAATGTGATAATGTTGAGGCTTGATTATGATACCGTTAGTAGATGAACTAGCCATGAATGTTGTAATATTGAGGCTTGTTTATGATACCGTTAGCAGATGAACTAGCAATGAATGAGGTAATGTTGAGGCTTGTTTATGATACCGTTAGCAGATGAACTAGTCATGAATGTGGTAATGTTGAGGCTTGTTTATGATACCGTTAGCAGATGAACTAGCCATGAATGTGGTAATGTTGAGGCTTGTGTATGATACCGTTAGTAGATGAACTAGCCATGAATGTGGTAATGTTGAGGCTTGTTTATGATACCGTTAGTAGATGAACTAGCCATGAATGTGGTAATGATGAGGCTTGTTTATGATGCCATTAGCAGATGAACTAGCCATGAATGTAGTAATGTTGAGGCTTGATTATGATACCGTTAGCAGATGAACTACTAGCCATGAATGTGGTAATGTTGAGGCTTGATTATGATACCGTTAGCAGATGAACTATTCATGAATGTGGTAATGTTGAGGCTTGTTTATGATACCGTTAGCAGATGAACTAGTCATGAATGTGGTAATGTTGAGGCTTGTTTATGATACCGTTAGCAGATGAACTAGCCATGAATGTGGTAATGTTGAGGCTTGTTTATGATACCGTTAGTAGATGAACTAGCCATGAATGTAGTAATGTTGAGGCTTGATTATGATACCGTTAGCAGATGAACTATTCATGAATGTGGTAATGTTGAGGCTTGTTTATGATACCGTTAGCAGATGAACTAGTCATGAATGTGGTAATGTTGAGGCTTGTTTATGATACCGTTAGCAGATAAACTATCCATGAATGTGGTAATGTTGAGGCTTGTTTATGATACCGTTAGTAGATGAACTAGCCATGAATGTGGTAATGTTGAGGCTTGTTTATGATACCGTTAGTAGATGAACTAGCCATGAATGTGGTAATGATGAGGCTTGTTTATGATGCCATTAGCAGATGAACTAGCCATGAATGTAGTAATGTTGAGGCTTGATTATGATACCGTTAGCAGATGAACTATTCATGAATGTGGTAATGTTGAGGCTTGTTTATGATACCGTTAGCAGATGAACTAGCCATGAATGTGGTAATGTTGAGGCTTGTTTATGATACCGTTAGTAGATGAACTAGCCATGAATGTGGTAATGATGAGGCTTGTTTATGATGCCATTAGCAGATGAACTAGCCATGAATGTAGTAATGTTGAGGCTTGATTATGATACCGTTAGCAGATGAACTATTCATGAATGTGGTAATGTTGAGGCTTGTTTATGATACCGTTAGCAGATGAACTATTCATGAATGTGGTAATGTTGAGGTTTGTTTATGATACCGTTAGCAGATGAACTAGCCATGAATGTGGTTATGTTGAGGCTTCTTTATGATATCATTAGCAGATGAACTATCTATGAATATGGTAATGTTGGGGCGTGTTTATGATATCGTTAGTAGTTAAACTAGTCATGAATGTGGTAATGTTGGGGCGTGTTTATGATACCGTTAGCAGATGAACTAGACATGAATGTGGTAATGTTGAGGCTTGTTTATGATACCGTTAGCAGATGAACTAGCAATGAATGAGGTAATGTTGAGGCTTGTTTATGATACCGTTAGCAGATGAACTAGTCATGAATGTGGTAATGTTGAGGCTTGTTTATGATACCGTTAGCAGATAAACTATCCATGAATGTGGTAATGTTGAGGCTTGTTTATGATACCGTTAGTAGATGAACTAGCCATGAATGTGGTAATGTTGAGGCTTGTTTATGATACCGTTAGTAGATGAACTAGCCATGAATGTGGTAATGATGAGGCTTGTTTATGATGCCATTAGCAGATGAACTAGCCATGAATGTAGTAATGTTGAGGCTTGATTATGATACCGTTAGCAGATGAACTATTCATGAATGTGGTAATGTTGAGGCTTGTTTATGATACCGTTAGCAGATGAACTAGTCATGAATGTGGTAATGTTGAGGCTTGTTTATGATACCGTTAGCAGATGAACTAGCCATGAATGTGGTAATGTTGAGGCTTCTTTATGATACCGTTAGCAGATGAACTATCTATGAATATGGTAATGTTGAGGCTTGATTATGATACCGTTAGCAGATGAACTAGCCATGAATGTGGTAATGTTGAGGCTTGATTATGATACCGTTAGTAGATGAACTAGCCATGAATGTGGTAATGTTGAGGCTTGTTTATGATGCCGTTAGCAGATGAACTTGCCATGAATGTGGTAATGTTGAGGCTTGTTTATGATGCCGTTAGCAGATGAACTAGCCATGAATGTGGTAATGTTGGGGCTTGATTATGATACCGTTAGCAGATGAACTAGCCATGAATGTGGTAATGTTTAGGTTTTTTATGATACCGTTAGCAGATGAACTAGCCATGAATGTGGTAATGTTGAGGCTTGTTTATGATACCGTTAGCAGATGAACTAGCCATGAATGTGGTAATGTTGAGGCTTGTTTATGAGGCCGTTGGCAGATGAATCAGCCATGAATGTGGTAATGTTGAGGCTTGTTTATGTTAACGTTAGCAGATGAACTAGCCATAAATGTGGTTATGTTCAGATTTGTTTAGGATACCGTTAGTAGATGAACTAGCCATGAATGTGGTAATGTTCAGGTTTGTTTATGATACCGTTAGCAGATGAACTAGCCATGCATGTGGTAATGTTGAGGCTTGTTTATGATGCCGTTAGCAAATGAACTAGCCATGAATGTGGTAATGTTGAGGCTTGATTATGATACCGTTAGCAGATGAACTATACATGAATGTGGTAATGTTGAGGCTTGCTTATAATGCCGTTAGCAGATGAATCAGCCGTGAATGTTGTAATGTTGAGGCTTGTTATGATAGCGTTAGCAGATGAATCAGCCGTGAATGTGGTAATGTTGAGGCTTGTTTATGATAGCGTTAGCAGATGAACTAGCCATGAATGTGGTAATGATGAGGCTTGTTTATGATACCGTTAGCAGATGAACTATCCATGAATGTGGTAATGTTGAGGCTTGTTATGATAGCGTTAGCAGATGAATCAGCCGTGAATGTGGTAATGTTGAGGCTTGTTTATGATACCGTTAGCAGATGAACTATCCATGAATGTGGTAATGTTAAGGTTTGATTATGATACCGTTAGCAGATGAATCAGCCAAGAATGTGGTAATGTTGAGGCTTGTTTATGTTTCGAATTTTTTCGGAACAATCAATGCATTTTATATAAATTTATATATTTATTTATCAATATTTTATGATATTTTGTATTACTAAAACCATTTTAAAAATAAAATCCTAAAATATCTATTGTCTCTTGTATTTAAAACTAAGGTCTCTTAGAAATATATTTACATAGTGCAGTAAAAAGTCAGATTTGGTCCACTTAATGTCATATACTTGTATGCACACTCTTCCTCACATTTATTTTTGTTAATGTATAGGAAATGTGAATATGTTCATTTATGCCCTCGCTCGACTGAAAATGCATCCTAAAATCAAAAGCACCACATCAGGTCGCATATTCATTACTGAAACAATAAAGCTTCTTTTTTTAGCCCCTAACCTCATGAATATTCATGAACAAATTTATGGACCATCCACGGTGACCGAGTTGTTAGAGCGTAAGCTTCGGGAGCGGGAGGTCGTGGGTTCGATCCCCGGCCGCGACATACCAAAGTCGTAAAAATGGTACTGGTATAGCTCCCTTACTAGGCGCTCAGCAAAGAGGTGTAGGTCCAGGACTGGTATGCCCGGTGCCAGGATAATGTGGCTGGGTGTGGTATTATGCCGCCTGTCTACGACGTGATACTGCAGTGTGGTCTCAAGTAGACATCGTCTCTAAATGAAACACAGGCTTTTATTTAACCATGCAGTCTGTGTGATATTTCATTTATGAATAGGGGAGACCACCCTGTGCATACAGACCCTAAAAGGAGCTTCTGATCTGGGTTTTCTGTTCCCAGCGTCTTTACAAGGGAAAGGGTTAAATCAGTTTTTTACAAAGTAATTAGATATCAATTTCATGCATGTAAGTATAAGCAGAGACTGGGAGATGATGAACATTGTGCCATAGTTACGTTTAAACAGAAAATGTCAAACATAGCTTTTCAAAGTAGTCACTGTCACATTTTTTGTGGAAAAAGCGAAAACCAAGCCTGAAAAAATCTATTTCACAGTCCCTGATATGTGAGCAAAAGGTTGAGCTTAATCATTTATAAAGTTTACATTTTTCAGAATGGTTATTGTTTCATCGATAAACAATGTGTCTCTAATGGTGACCTTCATATTAGTGAAACTTGCCTTGGATGTAACTCAGCTTTCAATTCGTTCAACTGGACAGATGGTAAGCATTATATTTACCTTTTTAGGATCACCCTATGTCCGTTGTCGCGTGTCGTCCGTCGTCAATAATTTGCTTTAAATGACGTGTTCTCTAATTCCATTGAGTAGAAATTATACATGATAACTAAATGCCCTTCACAAAAATTGCTAAAATAAATGTGATCCATGGAGAATTTTGGTTACTATGACAACCAACAGAATTTTGATTTTAGAAACTTAAGAAATTTCTTCCTCTGAAACCAGAGCTTAGACTTTAACTGGTCACGCCACGGCCACCTACCATAATTCCTAAAATGATGTTGGTCCCTTGAAAATGAAGTCCAAGGAGGTCGGCTAGTTTCTTTATATACTTATTTTAGAAAAATTCAAAATGCTTCAATGAAAATTTCATTGGACTCAAATGATTACATTATAGCCGTCTACCATAATAACAAAAATAAAGTTGATTCCTTAAAATATGAAGTATCCAGGGGTCGATAGTATCATCTTCTATGAAAGCAATGACCAAAATTTAATTTTAATCGGCAAAATTGATTACCGTATGGTCTTCTATCATAATTGCTACATTATAGTTGTACCCTTGAAAAGTGAGGCATCCATGTGTTCGGCTAGTTTCATTTATATTCTGTATAATTTCAAAATTCTTCTCCCCTGAAACCGATCTTCAGATTTAAATTTCTTCTATAATCTGTATAGAAACACAAGACGTCTTTGTATTTCGGATATAGACTCGTGCTGGAAATACATTTAACGCCCTTCAGAGGCACAACCTGTCCACTATGGCGTCATAGATTTCTGGACCAATCGAATGCTGAATATAGTTTTTACTAAATATGAAAATGTTGCTTCCATGATTAACAATATCCCTATAAATATCATTATACTATGTACTAACTTGAGATAGCATTTTTAGAAAATTCTGTTTATTGTTACCTAGTGTGTGTGCCGACACCTAACGAATCGGAGTTCAACAACCTGATTGTCACAGTGATAGGTATTGTGGGCGGAGTGTTATTCGTCCTCCTACTGGTCGTGATTTGTGTCGTGTGTAATAAGAAATGCAGGGGAACAAGCAGACATTCTACGTAAGTATTTCAGTTTGTTTAAGAAAAGAACAAAATCAGTATTAATGTTATTTTATTTTAAGTTTACATATTCTGATTAAGTTGCTATTATTGACAAACAAATTATATGTGGTCAAAGCAAACAGTGTTTCTACGAGTTGTGTAGCGACAAATGAAAACATAGATTTTCTAGGAGAAAATACGACCTTCCAATAAAATTTACAAATGTTTATTCCATGCTAATCTAACGCAATCTAACCCCTAACCCTAACCCTAACCCTAACCCCTAACCCTAACCCTAACCCTAATTGTGATCATGGTCTATCAAGTTATCGAGGGAATGTCATAGTAAATTAAAGCCTTTATCTACTTTGAGTAAAAAATATAACTAAAGTCAGTATATGCTTGCATTTGCTCAGAAGTATATTTTAAGCATTTGAAGGCCCATGAATATAATTATATGATGGATGGATTACCTTAATAAATTCTTTTGCTTTCTCTCGTGTCTTTGAGATTCCATATGGAAAGCTTCAATTATATGATTTTATGTTATTTTTTATTGATTTGACGTCGTTTGTATTGATTTTAAGTCATTTATTTACGTCGTTTACTATTATTTTTATTTGGGATCAGTCAATCCACTTTACTTTAAAAAAGACAATCAGGATCTAATATATAATGACAATGGCCATGATAATATCTTATCTTCTACAAGGGAAGATACGATTATCATTTATGAATATTTCTCAATCAACATGAATCCTTATTTTTCGTGTGTCAATAATTACCGCTGATTTTGTGGGTAGCTTTTATCAACAATATTCACCCCACAACTAGTGTCCGTTCAGTAGACCTCATGTTTTCTAGAACCTTCAGCGAATTTTAGTTTGACTCCATCTTAAATTGTGGTAAATGACAATTTAATATAGTTTCTAATATCTTGATTCGCCTTTCAGTCAGTATAGACAACATGAGAAATTCTGTACTGTTACATAGCCTACAAAGTCTTCGCTAAGGACTCAAATGAGTAACTTGCGGTGCATTTGAGCGCACTGGCTTTACTTTCCCTCACATTTAAAATTACTTTCTTTTCTTGTACAAATTGCTCCACACTACACATTCTTTGTAGGAAATGTCCTACTAGGTATTTATCATATCTACCACTGGATAACTGATCATTTCACTTTACAAGACAGCTTTTTCCAAAGACCTCGATCTGACTTCCATATTTGTTTATTTCCGGTCGGGTAATAAATAAATTGGTTGAGAAGTTTTATACAGTTTTCTTTGTCATAACAGTACTAACTCACGGAAAACTACAACCAGACGACCCTCCGAAGGGTAAGGCAGTGTATATCAGACAGCCCTTCACCATCGTATTTACATTTCGTTCATGTATGTCCAGACAGCAAGGCCCGGCCTATCGAGAGAGACTTGTCTTACTCTACCTCTGCAAACACTTATTGCAATGTCCTATACTCCAGAACCAAACCCTGGACCCAGAAACCCCAAATTTTCTTGTGAATGGATTACTTCTGGTGTGCAGTGTGCCTCATGCAAACTATGGTATCACATAAACTGATTGAGCGACAGGTGTATCAATCAATGTGCAACGTTTCTTGGGAAAACTGCGGTTGTGGCCTCCTAATGTTTTCCCATTGTCTCTTTGATTTGACCTTTATAAATCTTGTATCAACTTTAAACCTCACCAGCTTGATAGCGGTTCCAAATCCAATAATGGTAAGTTTTAGTTTCAACTATCCAAAAGTTACATCACCACATAACAGAGACCACATCTCTTTCTGTGGCCGTGCATACAGCAATTCATCCTTGTCGTGCACAACAATTATTGGTGAATCTAACCTCACACACCCAAACCTCAACTAGATGTTAATCAGAACATTCATGATATTAAGATGAATAGAAATGAGATTCCATTTGAATTGCCAATTTATAGTCATGAAAGTGTCCTCCTTTGAGCTACAGTGTGAAAACGTAGGAGCAGACATCGTACTTGGCTTAATAAGAACCACTTAAACTCCGAGATCTTCCCAACCAACTACACAATTTACAGAAGAGATAGATTATAAAGTAGAGCAGCGGTGTTTTCGTCTTGATTAGTATTAAGACTGATGACCCGGACCTAGACTTCCATTCAACACAGATGTTCTTGGCCTACATCAAGTCACTACGTACACAACTCGGCATCTCGCCACTGAAGGATAAAGGGCGCATTTTTAACTCAGCAAGTGACGAAGCGGACATCCTTAATCGACAATACATGTCAGTCTTCACACGAGAATCACCAGGAGAAATCCCTACTCCGTGTGGTGATCCATACACAGACATGAACAGAATTGAGATTATCGAAAATGGCATCTTCAAGTTACTTAGCAAAATCAACCGGAAGAAGAATTCTGAAGAAAAAATAATGAACTTTTAAACAACTACATAAGAGACGTTTGTATAGTCGTCATATTGTTATTGCTATGAACGACTTCAAAAAATGTCGTTACTTTTGGAGCCATTTTTAGGACGTCAATTGGCGTTAAGATAAAATCATACCTTTGATATGATGTCGTTTACGACGCCAAAACTGACATTTTTTTAGGTTTATGGTGTGTGTAAACAAATCGTTGTTTCTTTCTTGTTTCAATTTATGTAGAAATAAATTTCTTGTTACCATAAAGAGCATAAATTTGCCTTTCCAGGGATATAAATTTCGTACGTTATTTTTTACTCAATTTTCCGTTAATCGCATTTAATTTGGAAAATTAACATGATAAAAATATACCAATAATATTTATTTTAAGGAAAAATTACCCGATAGAAAACGACGTCATTTCAAAGGTATGATTCCACCTTAAATGGCGAAGAAGGCAATTCTTGCGTGTTGCAGCCCAGCGGCTTGGAAGTATGCTGTCTCTATATCCAAATTGTCTCATGTAATCCTCTGTTAGTTCTACCTGCTGTTAATACTCGACGCAAGACGGAAAATCGCATGTCTTCATAAGTGTGGTTTCCTAGTGCAAAATGTACGATCCCTTGTCAGTTTAACATCCCTTGGGTGTTCCTGAATTCTCTCCTTTAAATGACTTTCATTGTGGGAGAGAATACACAAACGTCTATTATGTAGTTGCTAAAAGTCATGTAAATTGTATAATTTATATCTAAGAAATATAATTATGCAGATCAGTTTTACGTATATCATAGAAACTTCTTCAATTATTCACAAAGCTTCCTTTTTAATGACAAATATTTCCCGTGGAGTCATGTGTGTGTGTGTGTGTGTGTGTGTGTGTGTGTGTGTGTGTGTCCTTTATCAAATATCCAGTGGCATACTTTTATTAATGTAAATACTTGCTTGACTAATCAAATTGTATCTGTAAAATTTGAAGGCATGTGCGTCCAGTGTCAGCTGGTGAACATTCGGTCGGTGCAGTCTCTGTCCACTTTGAAGTAAGTTGTTTTCCAACAGTGGATTAATTATTTACTGTAGGTTTCTTTTACTGGTTTCTTTATACGGGTGGTCGCTAATACTGGATTTAAGGAACATATTTGAAAGAAAATTAAATACATGTAGTTAACTAAGATAAACAGATACGTGCTAATTTTTCATACCTAACTAAAAAACCGCATTTTCTTGGACTATATTAATCTCCGAGCTCTATTTTACAGAGGAATCTGGAGATAAGAAAAGATCAACGATTGCAAATCATTATTGTGTCTAATTAACTGACTGCATGCAAATCATTATTGTGTCTAATTAACTGACTGCATTTTATTTTATTTATTCTATTTTATTACTATGTTACCAGCAAAGGGGACGAATAAGACCTTAAAGAAGCCTATAAGGGATTCGGCGGCTTCAAGATGTATGACACGACTGACACCGGAAGTAGCATCAACTTAGTGATACAACTTCCCATCTCTTCACAGCGCCTAGATATGAATAAACAACAACTTAAATTAAAGACCGTCCCTTTTTCAGTCATATCTTTTGCCAATAGGCTGCGAAAAATACACATCAGATCCTTCAAAAAGTTTAATCATGAAAATCTAGTTATATTATTCTTTGTGACTATCTTGTGTATAAAACTTTGTTCCGATGCACATGTAACTTTCCACTGAACCTTACACTTTACTAATTACCGGAAATCTATTCTTGTTGTCGACCTTGTGTCTATTTCTTTCGTTCGATGCACGTGTAATTTGAAGCTACACCTTGCATTTGCCAATAACCGGAAATCTATTCTTCATGTCGATCTTGTATATTATGTTTTGTTCAGATTCAATTTTATTTGAAGCTGTACCTTGCACTTTACCGATTACCGGAAATATATTCGTTGTATCTTTCCTATGCATTATTCTTTGTTCCGATGCACATGTAATTTGGCGCTGCACCTTGCACTTTGCCAATAACCGGAAATCTATTCTTCATGTCGATCCTGTGTATTATGTTTTATTCCGATGAACATGTAATTTGGCGATGTACCTTGCACTTTGTCAATAACTGGAAATCTATTCTTTGTGTCTTTGTGTCTATCTTGTGTATAATTCTTTATTCCGATGCGCATGTAATTTATTGCTGTAACTTGCACTATGCCAATAACCAGAAATTGACTCAACTTTAGTCTCAGCATCATGCTTAGATTCACATACATAAGAAAATAAAATAAGCAATACAAATATACGAAAAAATGCAGGCTTTATTTGATGCACAAGTCGCAAACGGCCGCATTTTTTAAATTTAATATATGTGCAATCACACATACATTTTGAATCATATAAATAAACAAGCAATTTAAATAAATCAATTGTATTGCATTGTTAAAACTAGTAGACCTTTAACACCGCAGAGATACTATTACCGGTAACTAGATTCGCTAACGCGACAACACCGGTTTTTGCGGAAACAACAGTTTTTGGCACATAGTAAAGCAGCAAACAGTTCCATTTAGTATGCAAGTCGCATGGTTCGAACATGAAATGTCCAGTTTGAACCATAAAAACTGGTTTACAATTGATCAAAATAGCACAAAATATAATATTGTATACTTAATAAAAAAAAATACGAAGTGAAAATACGTAACTGTCCTGATACTAGTATGCAAGTTTGATCGAATAAAAATCATATTCATATTTTGAAGAAAGAAAATCTTACTTATTTTTTTTTTTCGATTAGTTTTAAATCAGACACTTGAATGTTGGTGTTGCTTGTCTGATGTTGGGTATAAAATAATACAATACAATGTAAGCACTACGTCTTTTATGTACTGATAAATGTTGTTCAGTGTTTGTATTTTGTTATGTTGATGTCAGGACAGGACATGTGTCGAACTTACCTAAACACGATGACTTAAAGTCTTTATTTTTGACAGTCATTGTTGGATGGTTTGCCTTCCGTCGCTTCAATCGTACCCTATATAAGTAAAGATAACTTTAGCAGTCACCATGTTTATAATGTGGTACTGAACAGCTGGTATAATGTCGATTTTTTTTTTTTGTTCTTCAAGAATATATACATATTTTAACTTTCATGGTTCTCAATTTACAGAGGGCTAAAATTATTTCGAAACTTATAATTGTCGTCGTTACTTTAAACAATATCACCATGTTCTTAAATTTATTTCAAAATGTATGTTTTGTTGCTTACGTTTATTTATTGCAATGGCTTTTAATCCTGTATATTGTTATGGATTTTTAATGCAATTTATATATAAATATATTTCCATTGGATTATTTTTAGCTCGTCTGTTTCGAAGAAAAAGTTGAGCTGTAATGATCGTCGTGGCGTCGTCATCGTCGTCGTCTTTGCACTAAAACACTTTTAAAAGTATCAACACCAAACTTGGGATACTTTATAATCATGATAAGGCGCAGTTGTAAGAAAAGGGGTATTATTTTAAAATCTATATTCTCAGATAAATGCCCCTTTTAACTTAGAAGTTTAGTATATATTGTTTATTAAGTAGATTGTTTTGAATACTATGAAAAAAAAATTATAATACTTGATAATCATGACAAGACGTAGCTGTAAAACAAGGGGCATTATTGTGAAAGCTATATTTTTGGAGTTATGCCTCTTTTTAACTTAGAGCTTTGGTCAAAATTTCTTATCAAGCAGAATGTCTTAAAAACTATGAAAGTTTTGAGTTTACAAAACTTGGAATACTTGATAATCACGACAAGGCGCAGTTGTCAGACAAGGGGTATTATTCTGAAACCTATATTTATTGATTAAATTATGTCCTTTTTTAACTTTTAATTTTATCAAAATTGCTTAATGAGTATACTGATTTGAAAACTATGAAAGATATAACAACGAAACCTGGGCTACTTGATAAACATGACAAGGTGCAGTTATAAGACAAGGGGCATTAATCTGAAAGGAATGTTATGTCCCTTTTTAACTTAGATTTTTTTAATGTTTTTATTCAAAGCAATTACATTTCTTCTACACAATGTAATATTTTTTTCTAAATATTTACTTAACAAATACTCTTTATACCTTACGGTTTTCAAACATTAAATCTCAAATATGGCACCCCGTTGTTGACATGTAAAACAGACGAGCATTGGCACCGCTCTGCGGAGTTCTAGTTTTAAGAAAATCGCCTGATGCAGGTGCCTACTGTTTAGAGGTCTCACATTGATGGGATATTTTTATAAAGTATCCAAAATAATGTCAACATCTTATAACCATTTCGTCCTTTACGGTAAAAGCACTTCTGAAATTTGGGTTTATTTTTTAAACAATCAACTTTCACTTTCAAACAACCATTTTTATTATGTCATTGGTTTGTAAATACATTCTTATACACGAGATTTCATTGGTCAACTTGATATAGTCAGCCAATGAAATGCAGCGTACTAGAGAAGAGGAATTTACTAAAAGACGGTCCGAGATCGGAGACCGGATACCGTCGTTGAGTAGGTAGTATCTTAATTAGGTTGATTTGTGCAGTTTTATATCAAATTAAAATTTTAATTATGCATTTACTTTCTTTTTGTTATGTTGTTATCCAATGAAGGCTCCGTTACCCAT
The DNA here is from genome assembly GCA_021229015.1 of Solen grandis. Taxonomy (NCBI): domain Eukaryota; kingdom Metazoa; phylum Mollusca; class Bivalvia; order Adapedonta; family Solenidae; genus Solen; species Solen grandis. Next base: position 35,085,814 of record CM037789.1, read on the forward strand.
ATTTACAAAATATTATCTTTATTTGTCTCTTTCTATCCCTATATTTCTCTAGTATTTGATGTAACGGTTTCTCAATTTATGTATAGGTTAATGTTTGTTATCGAGGGTTTAACAAATTAAAGCGAGCGAGCGTTTTAACTTGTTAAACCCTTGATAACAAACATTAACCTACTTAATGTATGGAATTATGTTTTGACGTTACTATCCAAGATCACCTCTACACGCATGCGCACAAAGATTGGTCGTATATATTAGGTTACCCATTAAACCAAGTGGTTTAACGAGTTAAACCGATCGAAAAATTTGGAAAATGCTGCAATCTTATTGATCAAAATATAATTCCATTCATTAAAGCCAAATAGGTTAAAGGGGGACTGAATGATTTAATTTAAAATGTCAATTATTTATTTTTATTTTATTTATTTATTTATTTATTTATTTATTTATTTATTTATTTATTTATACCCCAGTGTTGTTAGCAATTAAACATTTTAAATGATATACGAATTTCATTATGATTTGTTGTCTGTTTTATGTTCCTTAATATTAATAAAATGATAGTTAAATAAATTATTGTACCAAAAACCTCTCTCTCTCTCTCTCTCTCTCTCTCTCGTCCCACCTCTCTCCCTACCTCCATCTCTCTCTTCTATCAGACAATTCGAAGATTAATTGCGTTAATCCAAATAAACGGCTTCTCAAAGATTATAGCACGTATGAGAAATTCATTGTCAATGGAAACTATATTTAGCATGGAGAAATCGAGCTTAGTGTTGTTATTTCCCAAGGCTATATTCAGCAACAAACCGTTTAATGATTTTATCATACGCATATCTTATATTTTAGACATACGTTTGTCCGAGTATGTCCACCATAATTTTCCATATCTTTAAATATCTATTACACGCACCGTTTTAACAATAATAGATCCCCTCTCGGCTTCAGACAAAGCTATATCCGATACATATTAAAACTATACCCCGTACAATTTTTTTTAAAAATCATATCTATACTCAGTACACTAACTCTCGACATATAAATAGGAAATACATGCGAGTGTCAGCAAATATCCCAATAAGCTTTGAGGCATTGACACTTTAGATAAAAATAAAGATACTCACCGATTCAGATTTTTTTTAATAGGAGATTTCAAGAGATTGTTCAAAACACTGGACCTTGTCTGTGAGCAATCTCGCTTCACCTTCATTTATGTAATAATTTAAAATTTAAAACAGGGTTTCTATATCTAAGATACCCTGTTTAAAAGTAACATCGTATGTAATGAAGATGCAAGCACATCTAGACATGTCAGAAGATGACGAACAAGTACTCCTTTTACTTTAAAACATTTTGTTGATGTCTATAACATGTAAAAGTATTGATGTGACTGCAAGCGCAATCTTTGTTTTCTGTTCATTTGGCCAGCTATATCCGGTGTACGGTGATCCACCGTGAACATAATAACATGTGATGAAACTTGGTTCCACTTCTTTGAGTCGGAAATTAAGCAACGGAATTTGGAAGCATAATTCCTCTCCATCTGCAGCTGTTAAAAGCGCGTCTTTTCCAAATTATGTCAACCATTTTCTTTGATATTTCGGGAATAGTTATTAATCACATTGAACCTGAGAAAAACTACAATCGATGATGAGTCTTACTCCGCCATACTCCGAACAAACACTGTCGGGCTATTAAAGACATGCGTGATGTAAGGGCCAAAAAAGACAAAATTAAACATCGAGCCTCTACAACATCCACCGTATAGTCCAGATTTGGCTGTCCGTGATGTCTCTCTTTCCAAATTTTAAAGTCATAGATTTGAGTCTCGGGAAGAGCTTGGTAGTGATATTACGGCGGTGTTGAGAGTGGTGCCACGTAACGGTTCTTTGATTCTTGGTTGGAGGGATGTAACAAGTGCATTAGGTCACACGTGGTCTACTTTGAAAAGGAGTAAAGTTTTATTGACCTGTTGTTGAAATTGATAATTTTATGGTATAGGTTCTCGAATATAATGATCACCTCTCGTATATTACCTGAATAGTTATGACTAGAATAACAAGACTATAGCTACTATAGATAACTCAACTTTATATCGAACTCATATCTAGATGAAAACGGTAATGAATTGTGAAGGCAAATTTTGCCCCCCCCCCCCCAAAAAAAAAAAATGGGTTGTTAAAACGTATTGTGACTTTCAATAAAGTACACTCTGACTGAAGAAATATTAGAAAAAAAAAGTTAAATTGTCATTAAATATATTCTATTATATAATCAGAGAATATAATATTTATAAATAAAGAAACAATTTTGTCTGTATATAATAAAATATAACCGATGGACAAACCCTTAATTTCATGTCCCCCAACGAGATTGAGTAAAATGGAGGACATTCACTAACCATATTTTGGACAATATGAACATACACCAACATTGGTATAGAAATAATAAAATGCAACCAAAATAATTATTTTATATAATATTTATGTCAAACATGAAACTGGTTACATGAAAATACAAAAATATAAATGTTGGCTCGAAATCGGTCAAGCAATAGAAACAACCAATATATTCAACAAAGACAGGCTACAAAGAAAACAATCTCCTATATTTGGTTTCCACCTAAAATAAAGCAGTAAGAAACAAAAATAACAAAGTCGCCATTGCAATTCATAGTTGGCTCGAAGAGAATGTTATAAAGATACGTAATTTAGGAAATTGAGTTTTGTTTTGAGTGCTATATCGTATAATAATGCACGGTGGTAAATGTGGATGCGTAAGAATCTAATCACGAAGTCAATAGACGTATGTGATTAATTACAAAGCATCTGAACGCAACACCGTGCATTATTCTGCGATATAACACGCAAAACGTCAACACCTTAACTAGACTTTGAAGTTTTAAGTGATACAAATGAGTCGGTTTATTTAATTACGCTCTACTTAATAAGTCATGTGACGCCATACATTTACGTAAACTTTGAACACTGCATATATCAGAAAATAACGCACGCCACAAGCCTTCTATGTTTATACAGCACTAGAAAAAGTCCCGTGAAATCGCAGGAATGTTTTTTATTGTTGGGATTCGTCTGAATAGATATGAGTTATATCATGTCCCAGTGCCCTCTTACAGGATAAGGACCAAGTGATTCAAATGAATAAACTGGCCTTGGTGGCGTTTGTCTTGGGTCGGGCACGGTATTCGTGATAAATAATTTCTTTCTGATGGTCAGCCGTCTTCCACCGCTGTACTTAGTTAACTACAGAGATGCATGTATAAGTTTCAGTACTTTCAGAACTCCGAGAAAGAGTTGTTAGGTGAACTGGCCAACTGTAAGCATTTGATGGCATAAAATGGCATTAAACAATTCAAATTAAATAAAATAAACAAAGCTTAACACACAAAAAGAAGATACAATCAAAAAAGGACTCATTGCTGTAATATATTTAAAGGTGTGTGTTTTAATTTCCAATTGGGATGATAATAGTTGCATCAATGGAATATAATAAATATGAGGTTGTCTTAGCCTAGGGCCATATACCCTGCTTTTCACAATCATATACCTTTTGCTATATCGTGATTAATACCCATTCCAGACTGCAGCGATTCGTATAAACCCCACACAACATAAACTCGAAAGATAAATAGGAAAACTCTAAATTATAAATTATAATATTAAAAAAAATATTCTATAAATGTTCTCCGACAGTGATTCGACTCCACATCCCTTTTCGCCTGAATAGCGAACAGCCTAACTATTTTACCTACTGACCTCGTTCAAAACATTTTTATCGGATGTATTTGTTACCTGGCGCTTGAAATACCAGCCATTTATACTTCAAAATATCTGCGAATGAGGTGCGATTTTTTCGCTTTCGTACTTTCTTTGTTCATCACAGTTTATCAAACACGTTATCTCCAACATCGATTAACAAAATACATGTATATTGATTCAGTTTTGATTTCCATAACACAATCGTACTGAAATAAACATGAAAATTATCACCACTTAGTGAAACGACAGAAAACAAAATTTGGAACTATATCTCCGCGTAGTAAAAAGGAGGGAAATCTAAATATAGATGTCTAAATATAGTCAGGAAATGTTGTGCGATTCAAAGATGTGTGTTACCACAGAACACCGTTGCAAGTAATCCTGTTTAATAAGTCCACCGCCAATACTAAGAAATAATGGGTACCGTACTGCTCACAGTGCGCCCAGCCTACGTAATATGTGAAGTCATTTAACGTTGTCGGAAGCAGCATAGGAGGAGAAAAATGCTTTAAGAGTGTAAGGTCTATCAATTTAATGGGATATAACACACGCGAAGCGGAAAATAAATTGTGCAATACAAATGGGCCATAATTTTTTTTTCAAATGCACAGGTTTTTCCTTTCATTCGGGGAAACACTATTAGTGATGTGCTCTTCGTGATAACAAACAAATTTTCACTTATTCTGAAGGTTTTCTCAATGTTATAAATACTGTACATCACTCAGTAATCATGTATAGGGTACAATTTTCAGTTGATAATTAAGTTATCGCTAATGACACTGCCAATGGAAGCAAAACACTTGAAACATTGTATATTTGCAAAATATGTGAGATTTATAAGCAAAACCGTGGTGGGGGCGTTATTATCTAAAGCTTAAAAGCGTGAATCGATCTTTCACAACGAAAACGTGAAACTAATCATACATGTAGAAAAGGAAGAGAGCTCGCCTATTTTGTTAATACAGGTACTTCCGGCATGGCAGTATTGACTTCCGGTTATTGGCACAGTGCGAAGTACTACCTAAATTATACAAGTATCAGAATTAAAGTAACTCACATTAAAACTTAACCAAGATGATCATATTTCGGATTGCATGTTTAACTTTTAACTAACTTTTACATTTTTTTTGCAGAATTAATTGCAATAAATGAAAAAGAAGACCCTTAATAATGATATTATTATTAAAGCTCCGTTCATGATGCAGTTGTTGTTGTTGTTTTTTTTTCGTACTAATAAACAACCACGTTTGTTTGAAATACAAGTTCTTACTGCAGAAATATAGGCATACATGTACGTACGCAGTTCGTTTGGAAATGTAAAGAAATCAAAACGAAAATGACATTCAAAATACAACATTAACACAGAAATATAGCTTATGAATGCATTATCTGCCATGAAGCCTGAATTCCCAAATCTAACTCCATTAGTAGCATTGCTGCGCAATTTTGATGTTACGTCAGCGACATTCTTAGTCACTAGCTGTAACGTAAAATTGTTGTTGTTTTTTATTCCGGTACCATTACATAGCAAACAGTACGTATCTCTGATTTTGTACATAGTTTTAATATCCAGTTACATTTTTGATAGGACCACTGATAACACCGCATTTAAGCAGGTGCGTTTAGAAATAAATTTCTGGTCATTTCTGAATGGCTAAAAGCCGTTGAAAACATCGATGTAAATAGCAAAATCCTACAGCAGCCAAAATATGCTCAGGTACGCCCATAATAACAGTCAATACAGTGTTAAGGTTTTGTAGTGGATTTTTTGGCTGTAAAGAGATGGGAAGTGGCATCGCTAGGTTGATTCTGATAAGTTGCGGTGTCAGTTGTGTTATACTCGGAACTGCTTTGGTCCACTTTGGAGGCACTATACCACTTGTCGGGCTCATCCAAGGTCTCGTATTGACTGTCGTCCCCTTCTTTGGTGTGTTCACCCAGATCACAGTAACTTGTGCTGGTGTCATAGAAAATAGAGTCAATTTAAGAAACACAATAATAATTTGCAATCCGCCTACCTTTGGAATTCTTTACATCATGAAACTCAATTTAAATAGTTCAGTAGGGTTAAGTTATATCTTATGAACGAACTGTTTAGCTACAATTCTTCCCTTGAATGAAAACAATAATTGATTGACAATATATAGGCTCCGCAAAATATCTAGTTCTGGCAGGCCAGACTAAACAAGTAACTTGTGTTGCGCGCAACACTTGAGCACCCTACCGGCGAGGTGCATATTTTTCCCGTTACCATAGCAACAAGAATTTTGGTCCGAGAAAAAAAAACACAAAGTGACGTGCAGAATCTCGATACTACCATCTATCTTATAATATTATCTTAAACGGTTTTTAAGTAATCGTAGGATCCAGATTTCCGGACATCCGGACGGACAGACGGAGGGCAAACCTGTAGTGCCCCCCAGTGTACACACCGGTAGGGGACTAATAAGAGCACCGGGAGATATAGATTAGGTTAAAATGAACCTAAATTTTGTGGCCCTTGATGAGAATCTAGCCGTTGTCATAGTGAACAAGTATGTGAAGTTTGATGACTGGTATGGAAATAAATCTAGAAGTTAAGGCTAAGGTTAAAGTTTTTCAGTGATTAAATATTTAAATATCTGTAAAACATTTTAGATATGTAAGCATGTATGTGGTTAGGAAACGTGCATCCGTTCCTCGGCAACCATTCTTTTTATAAAACAAATTGATAATTTATCTTTAACTTTTTAAAAGTTCTTAATGATTTTTTTGTGTCACAGTTATGTAAAATGTATATAACTGACATTTCAAATATGTTAGGTTTGAGTCTCTCTCTTCTTCTTTTTCATCTTCTTCATAATTTGTATTTTAAAATTACATTAATTTTACTTGCTTCTGCGTGTGTGCGTGTGTGAAAAAAATTAATTGGATTTGTTTTTGAGTCAATGACCTTCTGGTTTGAATAAACATAAAAACTTGAAAATTGAAGAAAAAAAAAACACTTACTTATCAAAGTGAATGGAAACTGCACCGATCGATTTCCCACCTGCTGACATTGGACGCTCATGTCTAGAAAATTTATAGTTATAATTCATGAATTATATTGTTTTATTAGTTAAGCATATTTATGATATAGTAAATAACATGACATCATACATGTGGTAAACGACACATAGACCAACACGCACACACAAAACATCTCTCTCTCTTTCTCTCTCTCTCTCTCTCTCTCACACACACACACACACACACATACATCTCTCTCTCTCTCTTTCTCTCTCTCTCAAACACATATTAATAAATCAAAACTTAATAAATACATTTATAGTTGAACACATCAATCACATTGTAAAAACACAAAAGAAAGCAATACCAGACAAATTCATCTTGTTAAATGATAAACGTATATAAAGCTGAAATATTACCTAACAACAGTCACCGTTATAAAGTTAGGTATAAAACATGTAGCATGCGTACCTTTCCCTGTTGTCGGACTGTAAACTTGTTTGACTGTGGCCAATAGTTCTGCGTAATTAACAGAGGTCAGATAGTACTAATATGTGTATTGAAAAATACTAGCTCTATACCAAATACATTTGTATTTTACCAGATTAACTACAGCAAACACAGGAACTACTTTCTACGCAAAATACTAATTGTTAAATTACTACGCCATATTAATCGCACCAAGAAAAAAATGGTTTACTACAGCAAGCACAAAATTTTAAATTCACGACACAAAGCACACATTTTTCTATTCACAACACAAAACAATTTTTATTTACTACACAAAACAAATATTTTGATTTACTATACAAAACACAAAATTTGATTTTTTTTTACAGAGTTTGAAAATTGCTACACATAACAAAAATTTCAGATTAAGACCACCACGTGGGTTCGAATCCCGGCAGGGTCATTCGGATTTTTATGTGAGAAAGCCTTCCAGCTGGCTTGCGGTAGGTCGGTGGTTCTACCCGGATGCCACCGTGCATTCGGGTCTTCCTCCACCTGTAATTAGCTGGACGTCGCTGTATGACTGAAATACTGTCAAAGCGACCGTAAACTCTTATCGTCAAGTCAAATAGTCAAGTCAGATTATGAAACATTTAATTAACATTTTAATACTTCTATTAACTGAAATACTTACGGAGTATGCCTGCTTTTTCCCCTGCATTTCTTTTTCCACAAGACACAAGTCACGACTAGTACGAGGACGACGAGTAACAGGATGCCACCAACAATGGCTATCACTATGACAACCTGGTTGTCGACCTTCGAGTCGTCGCACACTGGGTTACAAAAGGCATATTTCTCTTCAGAAATATAATGTAGTAGATAAAATTGCTGTCCAAGATTAGTACATTGCAAAGTGACATTTTTAAGGCAGTTTTAATAACGGAATATTAGTAATTACCATTTGATGCATTGAATTGGTCCAGAAATGTATGACGCCATATTGAAAAGGTTGTCCATAGGAAGGGTGGATAATACCTTTTAGTTCGTATATTCGAAAAAACAAAGAAAATGTTAAACTTCATTTATTCGTAGCTACATCAGTATTTTATCATCAATCCCTTGTAACAAAATGTAAATTTATGACGCTTACCAACTGTCCATCTAAACGAATTTAAAGATGTGTTACATCCAAAGCATGCTTCGTTAATGTGAAGGTCACCATCGACAACACATTGTCCATCGATGAAACAATAACCATTCTGAAAAATAAATGTGGTAAACTTTACTAGACGTTTGAGCTCAGTGTTCAACTCACATATTAGCGACTGGTAAAATATTTATTGTGTTCATTGTGACATATGACATGTGGTTGTACAAAGTCGACTATCAAAATGTCATTTATTATTTTAAGGTGAAAATGTCAATGTTACATTTCCTGTCCACGGTCTCCTCTGTATTTACAATGTTGTTACCAAGATTATACACGGTCTGCACGAAAAATGAAATAAAATATTGTTTGATATAGAATCAACCATTCAAGGTTCAATATAACAATATTTATCAAATCATAAATTTTTTCACGAATATTCATCAGTATGGGAAAGCAGTTTTTACAACGTCACTGTTTGAAACACAAATTCGAACGTACACACCGGAATCTGCACGGATCGGGTAAGTTTTTCTCATGTTTCAACAATATTATCACGCTCCTAAATCTAAGACCAAGCCTACCGACCGCACCAGTTCATAAGCTTTCCAAAGATGTAAGCAATGCCTCGGCACCTTTTAGTTTTTGAGAACATTCAAACAATATTTTCCAAACATGGCATAAATTGTATATTTGTAAAACATACACACTTCAGACTAAATTCTAATAAAAACGACCATAAGTACCATGCCTATACGTTACAACAGGTTTGAATAGGTCTTGAAGGTGACAAATGCGCTTTTACTATTCCTAGATACTTCCGAATGCAGGGATTCACACGCACGCACAAAAAAAAAAAAAAAAAAAAAAAAAAAAAAAACACATCGAAACCGACAGAAGTGTAAGGATGTCAACGTACACACTTTTTACCTCGTACATGCTTTAAAAATTTGAAAGTTAAAGTAAGGTTTAAAAAAATGTATATGCTCTCCTGTTTTATAAAATGATTTTCGATGTTTCAAACAGTGAATATTACCATTTTATTATTTTCACTGTTTTGTAACGGACTACTGAAAGATACTATCGTAATTTTCTCTTAAGATATTTCAATTGATTTCTTCATTGAATAAACATTTTCAAGAAACAGTGTGGTCATACCTCGTGGTATATGACGTTATCTTAATCGAACGCGAAAAACATAGTCTGCATCTATTCAAAGGGAAAAACTGCTGTTTTTATTCTTTATCAATTCTAATGGAATGTAGCGCATACGAAGCGAAAATTGTGCACTACACAAAAGCCCTTATGATTCTTTTGTCAGGTGTACAGTATTTCCCTACATTCGGGAAAACATTTTAGCGATGTGCTTTACATGTTAGCAAACAAATTTCTCGGAAGGTTTCCCTGAATGTTAAGAAAACTGTACAACTGACGAAAGAATCAGTGGGACCTATGCATAGGACACAATGTGCTACATAGCATTAAAATTGATAAAGAAATAAAATACTTACAGCAGTTTTCCCCTCTGAAACGATGCAAATTATGTTTTTCGCGTCAGCTTAAAATGACGTCATACACCAAGTTCTTTTTTGAAATACTCATATTTATTGCAAGAACTACTTGTAACTTGTTTAGCGAGTCTTTGAACACATATGAATAATTTGGTAAATATGGTTGAGAGATTAAGAAAATACATACTATTCCACCAATATCTGATACACTTAATTCCCATGTAATGGATCTTTTAATGTAAATTTTTAAAACCACATTTCAAGGTCATGGTTAAATCAGTTGCTCACAAACAGTAATGGCATGCAATCCAATGTTGTTGTTGTTGTTGTTGTTGTTATTGTTGTTGTTTTCTGCAATACTTATTCAACTACTGATCAAACCGAAATCGCAAGCAAAAGTTTGTTGTTGTTGTTGTTGTTGTTGTTGTTGTTGTTTTGTCAAAACTATATGAGCCATCGATAGTATCCCATTGTGGTTATATGTCAGCCTGATATTTTAATTTCAATATACATGTATATTTATGCAGGAAAGAACCTTTGTCCTCATATCAATGCAGCTTTTGGATAATCTGGTAATTCATTTTGAATAAATGTGTAAACATGCAAAAGTTCTGTATCTTCGAATTGCATTATCTGGTGATACTTACTAAATAAATGTGTAAACATGCGAAAGTTCTGTTATCTTAGCATTAGATACCCTATTGATTCAGGGGGCCGCCGTGGCCGAGCGGTTACAGTCGTGGACTACAAATCTCTCAGTCCCTCACCGCTGTGGGTTCGAATCCCTTCGAATTTTTCATGTGAGGAAGCCTTCCAGCTGGCTTGCGGTAGGTCGGTGGTTCTACCCGGGTACCTCTGTGTACTCGGTGTCTTCCTCCACCTGTAATTAGCTGGACGTCGCTATATGATTGAAATACTATCGCAGCGACGGTAAACCCCAATACAACAACAACCTATTGATTCAATTTGGATTAACTGATTTTTTTTAGATTACCGTCGCTGCGACAATATTTTAGTCATATATCGACGTCCAGCTAATCACTCTGAATAAATGTGAAAACATGCGAAAGTTCCGTTATACTCGCATTGGATAATCTGTTGATTCAGTCTGAATAAAAATGTAAAGAGTTTAAAATTCATTGTCCTCATTACTAAAATGTTTAAAATTACAATACGTACCATCAGCTGGATGCTTGTAGTGTTGTCATTGTTAACTGAGGCCGTCTGGCAGGTGGAGTCGTATAGGGCAACAGTAAAGGCCGCCCCAAAGTTGGAACCGCTGTTACTAAGGGTGATATCATAGATTGTCGCAAACGTGGCACTAGTCGACCTCTTTTTTCTGGTGACCGACAGACAGCAAAACCCGGAGAAAATGTCGTACCGCTCGCCTGTCACAGTGGTGGTTGAAGTCGAGCTAACGTTAAAATCACTATCAACCTACAATGTGTTGATGATTAGTCCATGCAATTTTGAAGGACAACATATATTCTGAAGTTTGCGAAATACTGTCGTCAGAACTCACAGTATTAGGCTCAAATTATAATGATCGCTAAAATTACCTTGTTCAATGACCGTCTACAATGAACCGAAATGACCCATATTACCAAAATCGTCCAAAAATAACCGTAATGCTTATAAAACACTTGTACGATGTTGTACGATGTACTTCAGTAACTGTGTAACTCTTCCACTGTGTACCAACATGAACCGAAACTACCCACAACAGTATAAATTAACCTAACTAAATCTGATATAACCAAATTTCTCTACACTTTGTTTGAAATTAAACGAACCACATTAAAAAACTTCCAAAATCTTTTTTACTACAACGACAAATGTCAAAAAAATGTCAGATTACCTCTCTCTTGGAGAACTGACATGTGAAGTTATCGACGAGCTGTGACGTGTAGACATAGAAACACCTACACTCCCCACCCTCAGACAAGTCACAGAGGTTGCCGCCCTCAATATAGTCCACGTCTATCAGATCCACACCGGCAATACTGCAGTCAGCTCCATGGTATCCAGACAAACAAATACATTCTCCTGGAACACAATAGGGCGGGTCTGGAGAATAAGTTAATAGGGTGTACAATTTGTGTCGTGAACAAAATTTTAATAGGGCGGGTCTAGACATTAAGTTTATATGGCGTACCATTTGTGTCAGAATTGACCCGACATGTATAAGAAAATATAGTTGCATCTGCAAGTTAACAGTTGAGAGTGCATCTCAAATGTAGTTTTACCTACAAATATATACATGAAACAATATCTGAGATACAGTTGTGGCTGTAATTATGAATGGGTCATTTTATATACAGCATATCTCAATATAGTTCGACAGCAAGTGACAACAGTTTTCACTGTTAAACATATTTACATGAAATAACTGTTTCATTACCTGATCAATCATTTCATAATTAAATTGCACATATAAAATAACAACAATTCATTCCTGAAGAATTCATTATTTTTTGTCAACAGTTCAGCTCGTACTACGTATTGATGTAACAGTTCGAAGTGTTGCCCATGCAAAAGTTTCTCTGTGCTAGAAATCGACTGAATTTCCTTGAAACAGATTAGAATGTTTACAATAAATCAGGTAATTATTTCAACTAAATATAAAATGACTACAGTTGCAACTATATTTAGGATATAGTTATATCCGTATATTTTCAACTGTAACTGTATTTTCTTTCACCTGTCATGTTAAAGCAAATTTTGGACTAGAATGTCAAAAGTATATCTGGTATACGGTATATTATTATAAGCCATCATCTAAATTAGTTTATTTATTTCTATGGATATTTTTTTTCTATTCATATGTTTTGAGCCTTATAAATGAAAACACTTTGAAAAAAGCTATGTGATTTAAAGCAGCTCGTTCGCATATGGTCATTGATTAAGAATCTGATTTTTAACTACGCCTATCAATACTCATATAAAGCACATGATCACCCTTTGCAACATTCCGTGTTTGTAAGAAAAATGTGTGGTTTCTCCACCTCAGGCAATAGCGCCAGGAACGATATTGAAGCTATTTTTTTAGAATTATATAAAAAAAAACTATGTTTAGAATTTCTATTTTTCTTGTGTCGTCAAATGACTAATCAAGATTCTCTCACTGCAAAGGCTGAACCATGAACTAGTGAAGACGTAATGTTGCAGAACGTGTTACATGGTATCGAAAGCACCTGTTTTGGAGATACCTTTTTCTATATTAAACCGATTTCCCTGAAATGGGCGTTGACGAAAATATCGTTTTCCCGTGCAATATGACAACACTTGCCGAGTTTATTTGTCAGGAGACAACGTCTTCACCAACATCACCGAGGGGGTGTAGAATCAAAGCGCACAATGCGCTGAGAGACGGCGAAATAGCTATAATTCTAAACCTAGCGTTTCTGAAGTCATATGATGACAAAAACTCCACACACTGTTGCTACAGAGGTAGTTGAAACCGCTCTCTGTTTGTTCCATAATAATCCAGAGTAAGGGTCATAAACCTTTCATTCATAAAGTTGCATACCTTAGTAGGTCATTATTTTTCTTCAGTACTAGCGAACCTGATGTATACATTCTATCTGTTGTTGTGTATGTGTAGAAATTGACAAGGTATTTGATTATTTAAGATACTAGATGTTTACCTATCTATTTCAAAGTCAAGAAATGCTCTGGGAGGAACCTAACTCGCCATCATGCAAAATTACGTGTGGACTACTTTAGGTCAATTACATACATGTATACGGAGTGCTATTTTTTTCTTTTTACAGGAGTAGATTTCGTGTATGTAAAATGGGTTGCTGTTCTGATTAAGAAATGTCACGGATATTTTTTTCACGCTTAAAATTGATGTTTCCAGTGCAAAATAATGGTAAAAGAAAACATGTGAACAAACAATTACACATTATAAGCGGTTACGGTTATGATTTAAGCGTCTGTGTAGCATATTCCACTCGTGTTCGTTAGTGCAGAATTGCATTGCATAGATCCGCACTAAGCGCGGAGAGGTACAGTTAAACTTTCCGTGTAAAATATGCAAATCACCAAGGCCTGATTTTGTTTTTCAGCATAAGACGGCTGTCGCCGTCTAAAAATCGTACCAATAATCTGTGAACGAGCTGTTTTAAGGTACTTATATGTACACTGAGAAGTGGTGTCAAAGAAACACTTTGCCACCCTTTGCGGTAATGCCATTTGGTATGTAAATACCTCCACATTAAGACTATACTACGCTTATTTTCACCAGAATATGACGTATTTTGTAACATTATATATATATATAACGAAACCACTAGGTGTCTCACCATTTGAGCACGTGCCCCTTGCACTGCAGTTACTAGGACACGTGTTAAAGATGAACGTTTCCACAGTCTCTTTGTTGTTGGCCACAAATGCAGGATCCAGCTGAAATGTCCGCTTAACCCTATCGTTCAGAGACTCAACATGAAAATCTCCCAACGTGCGGTCATTTCCGGCCTAGACCAAACATACAAAATAAAATCTTATTTTCTTATACCCCGGTTGTTTATTATATGCAAAACAAACTTTAGTACAATGAAATATTAGACCCTCCATTAACCGATTATTGTCATAAATGATAAAACAGGGTGCTTTAAATGCTACACAATGTGTGAAAGAGTTTATAATATTCTAAATCTAAAGATGAATCATAATTATGCATCGGGCAAATAATGGTGCTTGTGAGCTTAAAATGACGTCATATACCACGTGGTATGGCCACACTGAATAAAGCAAAGTAGCAGTACAATAAACAAAATCGTAAATTCATTACACAGAATCAATCACGAAGAACCAAGCACATACCATAACATCTATGACGCATTGCTTAATGACTTCCCGGGTCTTCCCCGACCAAGTTGTCTGAATAATTCTTGACCGCCAGAGATTCAGATATCATCTCCGAGCAATTTCCTTTGGCATCCGCTTCCGACAGTATATACTCGGGCCCTTGTCTCTGACAGACATGGAAATTAAAGGTGATGTTCAGCGACCTTAGTCATCAATTTTGAATGACACACAAATTCAGATTTAAATATCATTAAAATTTGTATATACTTTTTGTTTATTCATTTAAGCGATTATAGAAAAAAAGGTGTTTTCAAAGTATTTACAAAACGACATCGACCGTAAAAGAAAAGAAATATTAGTCCAAACCAGAGTTGAATGTTGTCTACCTTCTGTCTACTGTTGAAATGGCTGACTCGAGGTTTTCTCATAAGTTCCAGTAATGTGTCAATTTCTCTTTGAAAATGGTCCACCGACCTACGTCTTCCACATTTGGCTAGGAAACATTTCTTTTCAGTGACATCCCTATCGAATGTACAATTCAAGTATTGTGTGGGAGCACAGTAGGCTTGTGCGACACGCTGAGTAGGCAGTGCTGAGTTTGGTAAAGCTTGTTCACAAACACAGAAGAAACCGTTCGTCTCCTCCCATCGGGTTAACTCCCTTGGTTTTACTGTGCGGAACATACTCGTATTGTTCGAAAGACTGCAATTGTTTATAAGTAATGAATAATACAATCGAAATAAATGCTATGATGGCATACTTCTACGAACACGTAATTTTAGGGAAAATTTTCATGATAACAATATAATTAATATAGTTTTCATGAAAATCAAATGACAATCAGGGACATACCCGGGCGGTTTTGAAATGCAAGCAAATTATGGTCAACGTTTCTATTATCGGTATTATATTTAAGATGTTGGGCTTCCCAAAGAAAATTCTGTGGCAAATAATGCATTCATAATGCCCCATTTACGATTGATCTGCGTTGCGTCTACGGAGGCGGCTATAGACTGCCTGTATCTCCCATTTTTTGCGGCCTCGTTGCGGAGGCAGGTTGCTGCCGTGAGTTAAACTTTTTTTTTTTTTAAATCGTAAGCTTGTAGACATATCGTTGCTGACATTTATCTAATATCTTAATTGACGCTCGCATTGCATTACAGGTCAACACAAACCTTCGACAGCCTAACAAAAGATATAATAACCAAACAGAGATTCGCAACTCTAATAGAGGTGAAGAGTTCGTCAAGAGAAGCTCTCGTTAATTTACGTGTACGATCATATGACTGCGAGGTAACATGAATTGTGTAAAATTGCTTAAATTAAAAGTATATATGATATATGGTTTAATCGGCAATAAACTGAACAGAAAACTCAGAATTAATACATTTGGTATAATATTATTACGCCTGTCTCTCACTATATTGCAGATCTTTTATATGAATGATATTGTAAAGAGTCTGCAAGATGTTAAGCGTCTCAGCGAGATTTCGCCCAAATCCCGTTCACCTGTCTTTTTCGTCACGATAAAACATTATTTCGGACAGTTTCATATCTGTTGAATAGGTCTTTGGTTTTAGCCAGTCAAATCGATTTGGTATAATTTCGTGAATATTCGTAAGTCATACGCAGTGTAAGCTGTAAAAGATTTTGCGGATATCACCGAGGTATTCCGATTTTCAAGATGACTTTGTTTTGAAACGCGCATTCTGACTGGACAATTCAATAGAATTTTCTTGATATCATCGACTTGAGACGACCATTCACGGGATCGGAGTGAAAACAATGAGCTAGTGGCATTGTATAACTCTCGCAAGGGTCGCATCATGGCCGTACAGCGAGCAGCTATTCTTCAGATGGGTATATACATTACGCTTTGATTGGTCACCGCAGAAATTTAATGCAATCCTTCCAAGAGCTGTCTGATTAGGGTCTTCCCTATTTGCTCATATGATATTGTAGCTAAGTTTTACGACCTGCACAGAAAATTATAAAGATCCATTGTTTTATATACTATTTATAGTTTTGCCATTTGAAATTCACCAAGTCATAAATATGAATAATTATTTGGATATTAAAGAAAATGATAGTAAAACACATGAATGCCTTCATATTTTACGAAAGGCTTCCTCACAACAATAACCTTTTACCTTATATGAACATTCTGTGGCAGTCCTAGACTATTGTGAAACTTTCTTTAATCTTTTTAAACTACAGACCGTTTAAACTGTTTTGGAAAAAAATAAGTATCGCTAGTTTCAAAGTTTGTTATAACATTTCAATATGATCAAAGCACTGAGAGCACTGTCAGAAGCGAAAGTTAAAATGTGTGAATCATAACTCTTTTTTTTTTTTCTTTTTTTTTTTTTCTTTTTTTTTTTTGTGGTATGCATGTAAAAATCCAGGAAAGTTAAATCTTATTCAAACAGCAGGTAAGAGAGATTATTTTATTTATTGGTCTCTGTCAAATTAAACAAAAATGGACAAGGAACAGTCGTTCTTAGTATTGATCCTCTCAGTACTTTTAATACTTCATAAATTTGCTGCAGACAGAAATAATTTTAAAAGAAAAGCAAGAAAATGGGACAAGATAAAGTTATTGTTCTTTTTCACTTCACATCCTTCCCATGTGTAAAGAATGATATCCATGCCTTCCATAGTTTTTATAGAAAAACATTATTTCACCATACAAGTAAGTAATAGAGATGAAGCATGGTAGAGTTATTGATCTTGGTAAGTAAAGTTTGACCTTTGTATAAAGTATAAACTCAATTCCTAAAGTACTTTCTGAGTTGTGACATACAAATGCGACTAGAGACACTATAGTCATTTACGACTCTAACAAGAAAAGATTATAAATAAAATGTTTCACTTGACGGCTTGCATTAAACGTATACTGTCCCCCTCTCATTTCTACTGTTTTGATCTTATAACCGAACCTGTCTATGCGCAGGACCCTCATATTAGAAAAATCGACCTCTCTATAAATAATTTATATATAGAGAGGTCAATTTTTTTTTACTGAATATTAGGGTCCTGTGGTGTATGATTTAAATCAAAAGGTTAACGAACGCAAAATAATGGAAGCATAAAAACTAGAATTAAAAAATTCTAAATATATAACCCAAGAATATAAAAAAAAAATAAGTATTCCAAAAAATAAATCCGCAGCCGTAAGTTTGTAGTGCAAATAAGGTGTTTTATAGGTTGTTTAATGAATGAAACTGCGGATGATCACTAAATTATAAACTTGCTTATTTTACAGTTTTATTTGCACAGAAATTGTGAGTATACCCAATGCTTTCAAAACCCTGCAAATATATCTTACTTTATCAAAACTGCAATGTTGACTTCTACTACCAGTGGTACTATTTTTCAACGCGAATGTATGGATAAGTGGCGGTAACGTGATTGTAAGTAGAAAATCCTATGCGTTATATTGCACACTTTCCAGTTTGTGTAACTTCATTTTTTTTATTCGCTTCTCATCATTCTCGGACATGTTGCATTTGGCAAATAGCCGAGATAATCCATTTGTTTACAAGTCATAGCCGTGTTTCCTAAAGTTAAAGTGAAATGTAGGAAAGTTCGAAGTTCAATGGGGCGAATCGCCCAATGAACATCAGCATTTGACTGCTTGTTCTGGTACACTGCCTTTTAACAAAATATATAACCGGAAACCATTCATAATTATTTAAACAATTATTATATCAACACATATTTGTACTAATCGGACTTCTACGCTATATTATTAAATGTGAGAAAATAATGCGCCTAGCGTCTTTCATACGGAATTGTACCCGACCCTCGACGGATAAGGCCAAGTAATTACGATTGAGCTTCTCTGTCCTAAAACTAACGTCACCACTTTCTTAATTAAATCATATACCAATTAATCTTTTATGATGAGAATGTCGAATCCAAATACCTCCATAAGTTTTTAAAATTGGCAGTGTCATCATCATTTTTATCATTATTGAAATTCCCACAAAGTCCTTCGGTGTTCCGGACATCTTTTGGTGACAACGTGATATCGATGTTCAAAAACTTGTTCCTATAACTCCAACCCTGAATTGTGACTGAAATCCAGGTTCCAATAGGAGTAAATAACTGAAAAAAAAATCAATCATCATTTGAAAGATAATCCGAGAAGTCAAACTAATTATTTATATATTTTACGGTTTTTACTTCCTTATTTTGTGTGGTGTTATCAGTGTCGTCTGGTGTATTTTATTGACTAATGCAATTAAACCAAACTTTTTTAATTTAATCCATTGGTAAAATAAATCACTTTTGGAAGACATGGGGTCTGTTTCCGGCTGCAACATACAAATCATCAAAAGTGATTTTGTGTTGGGCTGAGGTGACACACTGGGTGTCGAATACATATTCGTATCCAGATACGGAATTAAAGTGACACAAATGACTTCATTATTAACACCTATATCTGAAAAAGACATTGTTTTATACATACAACCAATTGAAGTTTAGACCAATTCATTAATTCAAGCAATCATTTATACAAGTTTAATATTTTGATTAATAAGCATATTTCTACATTATTCAACTTTCGCATGATCGACAAACTGGTCAAAAACATTATGAATGGATTAAATCAAACATACGGCATCCCTGCACCCACAAAAATGTACAAAACCTGTACAGAACACGTACAAGATTCGTACAGAATACGTACAAAACTCCTACAGAATACGTACAAAACCACGTACGTTATAATGATTTGAATTCTCCTCGATAACGTGTAAAATACCACCGTCCTCACAGGAAAGAAATCCAATGAAGTTCACGGAGCCGCACAGGTTGATCATGAAAACGTCAGCGCCAGCACGAATTGCCACCCCACATGCGCATGTTTCCAGTTTGACGTTTGGGAAGCATAATTTTGTTTTCGTGTGGACCTTAGAAAATTGAAACGACATGTGTTGCCATTATTTGCTTGTTTCATTTATTTATTTTAATATAATATTTGAAATAAAAGGATATACATTATCGATTTGATTTTTATACTAACTATAAGCAATTAAACTTAAGTGTTACCCGGTAACAATGTAAAGTTATTTAAAGTATACATATTTGCACGTACGCATACGCGCACTTGTACGCACGCATATATTACTCAAACTTTATCAGCCTTCCAAGCATAAACAAGAAACACGTCAAATGACGTAAAACTAGGTTTTAAAGTGTCGCCCAGGCAAGCAAACTTATTTTTAGTAACAGTGACCTTGACTCTATTGACTTTAAAATCAATTCCAATCCAACTCTTCCCATAAGGTATCTATTTACCTCATCATACCTCACTCATAAAAGAAAATATGTGACGGATCTGTTTTTGTAGCAGTGACCTTGACCTTGACCCTATCATCCTGAAAATCAGAAGGTATCTACCTACCCAGTATGAAAACTGTATCTATTATCTAACAGGGGATAAAATGTTTGATTCCAGCCCATCCACCTGCACGCCCAATGACAAACCCCATTCTAATAACCAGGATTTTCTAACCTGGTTAAAAATATTAGTAAGATTGTCAATATGCACATTTATATCCTAGTATATCTTAATTGATTGGTATTTTGAATGTATTAGCCAAGTCGGTCATGTGATAAATGTGTCCACCCTTAACGGAAATGTCGTGGGTTCGATTACCGGCCTTAAGTATAGTGGTGCGTCTCCCTGGCATAGCGTTAAACATATGAGGGAAGTTCCCGCGATGGTTGGCTGGATTTCAGGTGTTACAGTTTTCCACCTGTTGTTGGCGCTGAGGTAATAAGAAGAACAATAGGGCTATAATAGCCATAAATAGCTCACCTGAGTTCAGCTGCTACGAAGAAAATGCTTAACGTATTTAATTAGGATGAAATTGGACATAATATGTAGTTTTAAGAAGAAAGGGGTCACAACTCTGTCATAAGTATTTTGAGACGGACAACTAAACTTTATACTGATGAATCATGTTCTGTTAAGTTTTATCAAAATTTGCCCAGTGGTTAAGAAGGAGATATTATTTAAAGATATTTATATTTATGGTTTGTCGTTCATCTTGTTCAGCGGACCGGAATGACTTTTGCATTTTTTGTACACTACTACCAAATTGTTCCATCATAATCTGCTCAGCGGTTTAGAAGAAGATGGACTTTTCAAATTTTAGCTCTGGCGACCCTCTTGTTCAGCAGACCGGAATGATCCTAGCTATTTTTTTCTATTTTTAGTTCTAGCAGCCATCTTTTTTGGCGAACTCGAACTACTAGCTAATTTGTGCACTATTCCCAAATGATCACTCCTATAGAGTTTCATCAAAATATGTCGTTTGAATATTTTTTCCTTATTTTAGCTCACGCGGGAATCTTGTTTGGCCGACCGGCACTATTCTAGCTATTCTTGTTCATTATAACACAATGATCATTCCTATCAAGTTTCATAAAAATCTGCTCATCGGTTTATGAGAAGATGTCGTTTAAAGATTTTTCTATTTTTTGCTCTGGTGGCCATCTTGTTTGATGGACCAAAACCATTTTATTTAATTTTTGTACACAGTATCACCCAAGAATCATTCATGTAAAGTTTTATTAAATCTGTTCAGCGGATTAGTAGATGTCTTTTAAAGAAAAAGCTGATAACGCACAAAGGTTGATTGCAAAATCTCACCTGAGCACGAGGGGCTAAAGTAAAGTTGACCCGGTTTTCGAAAAACGCGTTTCTAATCAAAAATTGTTTTATAATCATTCCTTTAACCTAACAGCTACACTTGATTTCCATTCAATCTCACCTTCAGGTATTACAGCGATAAATGTAAGACTAAAACGGCAGATACACACGAATGAGAATCAATTTTTAATGAAATATGGATCACAGCTCTTATTATAAATAATAAGATTTTCATATGTCGACTGGATTGTTTTCTGTCTATTCCAAATAACAAATAGGAATTTTCACTTAATGCAGTAATCCCTATAATCGCTTACCCTGGCTGTTCAAACGCCGCTTCAAAAATAAATTCACGATTTTTATTCACTTGTGACGTGCAGTTGATACAAATACCAATTAGAATCTCATGTTTTAACATTTTGATTGGGATCTGAACATTACTCTCAACAATATCTGACAGGAAATGCAATTTAAACAAACTGACATATAGAAAGGGTCCCCCTTTCCCTTTCCCTCACATAGAAGTATAACCTTGAATCCATGTGTCCCTTGGTGCATATCAACTTTATAAAGCAGCTCGTTCACAGATCATATGTGGAAAAAAATGTTTCTTCTCTCCTTCGTAAATGTTTTAGTACTTATTTCCTGACAAATATACTCGGCAAGTGTAGATCGATTTGCACGAAGAAACGCTATTTCAGTAAACGCCACTTCGGGGAAATTGTTTAGATATAGAACATATATGATATCCCATAAAAAGGTACCACGTGACACGTTCCGCAACATGGCGTTTTCACCAATTCCAGATAGCGAATTTGTAAGTTTAGCCTCTGAATTGAGCGCATGCGCTTTGAATGAATGTTATCAGTCAAGTGATGGCAAATGAAAATAGAAAATCTAATTATAGGTTTTATAATTCTAAGTAGTGTAAATACCGTTCGTAACGCTATTCCAAGTGATAGGGAACACTCTTTTTTCATAAAATATGAAATATTGCATTGTGTGATAAAGTGTCTGTAGATGGTTATTGATAGACGAAATACACAAATATATGTGAAGTAAAAATTAAATTTTTAGTTAATGGCCATCTGTGAACGAGCTGTTTTAAAGGATCCTTGGTAATTATATATATAGTACCTCTGTTTCATAAGCTGTGTTTCTATAAAATAGAAACTCTCCTTCATGGTGCAATTCATACCACCTGGAAAGTAAAGTAAATCGATTTTCAACCATTAATTAATATTAAATACAGATCCTGCCTCTGGTATATTCGTGTAACTCCGCCTGTCTCCGATATCCTCCGTGATTCTGGTAACGTCAAGGTACTGATAGTACTACTTTTGGTTAAATTTAAAGTTACTTCAACAAAAATCGAGTTAAATTTTGTTTACCACAACAAAATAACTATAACTACTCCTACCACTACAACTGCTACTAACACAATTGTAACTGCTCGGTCATGTCCGTCGATGCTCGTAGAAATGAGCGAGGTGATCCAAATGCTTCTGGATCATTGAAGATGATGAATATCCCCAGATACCGCTTTGTCACAGTTACTGTTACCATGTCAGACAGTCTTGATAAAGTTGAAGGATAGAAATTAAAAGACACCAAAACCAGATGGAGATCTGATACACGAATACATGCATCGCCGACGAAAAAAAATAAAACCTTGAACTGATAAATGTGCAACTAGTGTTGGTACTTATAAAATTAGAATCTGATGAATGGTAGCTGAAAAATGGAACAGATAAAATATATTCAAGAAATATAGAAAGGGGAAATAACTCAGTGAAAAAAGAAGCAAGCATGAAATGCCTACAATATGAACAAGTAGACTTGCTATTTATAATTGTTTTGAAATTAATTGAAAAGTAGATTAGAAATAGTGTGGATATATATATATATATATATATATATATATATATATATATAAAACAAAGGGCCATAATTCATTTAAAATCCAGCAGAAGGCAAAAGAAGATGTACCAGATGCACAACTTGGCTTTGTGCTTATTAATGCAGTTAAGTCTGACCTAAGGTAGCCGAAACATAGCGCGGACAAAATACATTTAAGAAATATAACAAACGGACATAACTCATTTAAAATCAAGTGAAAAATGATGTGCCAAAGAAATGCGCATCTAGGCTTGGTACGCATTAATACTGCGAAGTTAAATCCAAAGCCGACCAAAAGGTAGCTGAGAAATAGCGCAGACAAAATATATTTGAGAATATAACAAAGGGTCATGACTCATTTATAACCAACCCGATTATGAAGTGCTAAAGATATGCGTAACTAGGCATGGTACTTGCCATTCTTGTAAATTTAAATCAAAATCCAACTGACCGACGAACATGACCTTCGATTATGTAAAATCTCGTGAACATCAAGATAAGCATAACAACAGGGACTGCATCAGACGATTGGACCTTGGTGAAAAAGTAGTTAATTCGACATCAAAAAAGTGGCAGCAGCGGCAAAAGTAACTATAGATACTGCAAATGAAATACTGCTTTTAATGATAGCACAGTTATGTCTCTTTCTTACTACTTCAATTTCTGATACTTCTACTATCACCTGAACAACAACAACCACTGATACTGGTTGTAATGCTACTACTACTACGACTTAAATTACTACCACTTTTACTACTACTGATACCAATACCAATGCTTATACTAGTACTATTACCTTTTCTTCTTCTGTTCATTTATTACCATCTGTCATCATCATTAAAATCAATATAACCAATATTATTATCATCCTCATCATCAGTATTATTATAATCGTAACCATTATCAAAAATACTATAAACATCAATATTATTAATAAGAGTAACAGTATAAGTACAGTAGAAAGAGCATGACTTATAGACAATCACTTATAAACAAGTTTGATACGTTTGATATCATCGTAAGTGCAGTAGAAAGAGCATGGCTTATAGACAATCACTTATCCATTGGTTTGAAACGTTGATATCATCGTAAGTACAGTAGAAAGAGCTGGTTATATTTCATCGTAAGTGCAGTAGAAAGAGCATGTTTTTTTTTAAAACAAAAAATGACAAATGATTTGAAGGATTCCACAACAGTATTCTAATTCAGAAATCAAATTACAAGTAAAACACTTTAGTGTAAGTAATCATACGTACTTATTATCTGCTGTTTTAAGGTGGGGGTCGACGTGGGAATAGCAATTTTTGTTTTTGTATGACTCATCGTCAATAACTGTTACCTGGAAAGTAGTGAGTGTGTATGATACAACAAGAACAAAGCACGCGTGGACGTTGTAGATTTCTTAGACTAGTGATTCTACATATTGTAACCTCTGGGTGGGACCAGCCAAAAAGTTCGGATTTTAGAAGTTTCCGGAATTCAGAAGTACAGAATGACATTGCCACTACAAGTGTATTTTTATTTTGTTTAGGGTTTGTAACACATAAAAATGATTCAAAAATAAAAAATATTTATTAGACAAATTCTTACATGTATATGTTTTAAACATATTGAGCAAACGCTTTTTTTGTTAAACATAGATACACTTTGTATACATTTATTGATGTATATGTTTCAAACATATATGATGAAACACCACTAAATACCACTGCACACTTTAATTGACAACTATCTATTGTCAAAATGTTTGGCTTCACTTTAATCATATATTTGACGGTATGTGATTATAATTTATTAAAACGCGTTTCAAAAGAAATTATCACTGCTGAATGGCAATAAATCGAAAGAGCGCAAATAAAATTTTGCGGCAGTGTCTTATTGTGATTCAAACGCGTGTCAAAAAACGATCACTGAGTGGTAAACAATAAAATTTTGCAGCAGGGTTTACAATCTTATCGTTGACACTTATTGCAATTTCCGGGTTCTGGAAGTAAAATTTCAGTGATATAGCCCAAAATTTACGAAAATATTGTCCGGAATTCAGAATTTGGAAGTTCTGGAGTTCAAAAGAATTATTTAAATAGGAAGATGAATTTCAGGACCAAGAAAATCGTTCGTATTTCAGAAGTTTCCGGATTTTAGAAGGTCCGGAATTCGGAATGCACACCTTATATATATATAAATCTATGTGTGTGTGTGTGTGTGTAAAACATATACAATGATTATAGCATGTACCAGTAGTAATATGAAAATATATATAAGGCAAGACAGGGAGCCCATACCTTCACTTGGTCCAAATTGTATCCACTCCATAGCTTGTTTCCGCTGTTTTCGTACGTCCGCAGATGAAGTGTATACGTTCGTGGGTCGTTGTAGTTGACGTCAGAAGTCGTTATGTTCATTTCAAACTCTGAACTTGGATCAAAAGTCTCACCGAATTTTAATGTCTGTTGATAAAGAATGTAAGAAAAATACTTCTGCAGTAGCTAATGACTATAAACGTTGTTGTTGTTGTTGTTGTTGTTGTTGTTGTTGTTGTTGTTGTTGTTGTTGTTGTTGTTGTTGTTGTTGTAGGAGGAGGAGGAGGAGGAGGAGGAGGAGGAGGAGTTTACCGTCGCTGCGATAGTATTTCAATCATATAGCGACGTCCAGCTAATTACAGGTGGAGGAAGACCTCGAGTACACAGAGGTACCCGGGTAGAACCACCGACCTACCGCAAGCCAGCTGGAAGGAAACATTAACGTATTTAGTATTTTATTTCAACATAAACTAAATCCGTGATCGTTTTATCGTTTTGACCCTTGACAACTTAAAAAGCGTGGCAAAATTAAAATATTCTTTACAACTGTTTATTTCAACATTTTGTTTTTAAAAGTACACACGATATGATAAAATAACTTTTATAAGTTTGAGTTTATAAAGAAGTTTCTACGGGAATAAGTAAACTCAGTGAGCGGAGCGGAGCGAGCGATTTTACTTATTCACGTAGGATATAACTTAGTGTTAGTATTTAAACACAGTTGACCGTAGAGCGCACTGTTCAATAGGAAAATGTGACATCAGTTGGAGTCGACGACAACAGGCGTACTTTGTACATGTAGTGCGAGACGCAGTGAATATACAATGTTAGTGGCTCTCCGGTTTAATATTTTCTAAACAATTTTGGGTAAAATCAAGTTTACAATTTAAAAAACTACAAAAAAGAGTCCTTCTGACAAACTGTTGACAACGTTAACGCTTTACTTATCGTGAATTTCAGTGAAAAAATGACCAAAAGTTTCGCTTTAATGAGCCATTTGGCCAATAAGTCAGAAAAAACTTTTTCTGGCCAAAGTAAATAATTTCAAGCTACGAAACATTCTGTCTCTTATTCATCCAAACCACGGCTTCCCAAACGCTTTTTCTTGCAGATATAAGATGTTAAAGTTGACATGACTTCGAAATTTGAGTCTGTCGCGATTCAAGGATAACGACGGAATCAGTCAATAATTAGCATGGAAAACGTCGTAAACCAGTGGAACAAAATCATAATATGATTCTTTTGCAGTCTTTTTTTTAAATTGAAGTGTGGAAGAAATAAACAGAAACAAATAGATAAAATGGTGTGATACATGAACGGCTGCTTTGACTGCAATCATATAAAAATATTCGTTCGGTATAATGTCAAATTGAAATCATGTAATGCTACTTAAGATTGTTACATGGTCGAATCCATTCAATATATTTTGATATTTTCGACTGATGAGTGAGCTGAAAAATAGTTGAGTTTCAGCTAAACCATAGGTTATCAATAGCGTAACTTTTGGTGCACGCCATGGTCACGTGGAAACTCAGTGTGGCAGTGATTGAAGCGGAGCCAATCCACTGCGCAGGAATTTGGGTGGCGCATCTGGGTCGTCCGGAAAACCCTGATAAATCAGGCAACCACCGTTACCACTCATGTATTAACCGAAAATCAAACACGGGACGCATTGGTGGGAAGGGAAGTGCGTTATCACTACGCTATCAAGACTAAAAATTTAACACACCCAGTGTGTTTTTAGCCCGTTTAATATCGGTATCTAGACATCACTTTGAGGTTCACTTTCAGAAGCCTTACCCTCTCTACATTGACGATAACTTCGTGTGTAAAATACATGTAGATCAATTTACCCTGATGTCACTTCCGCAGCGACGATGTTCAGATGTCTTCACCAAGTTACCTTGACCACACGTGTAATACTCGGCTGGGTCGACAACGTTCAAACCCAGTTCACACGACCCTGGGGGATCCATGGTATTATATCGACAGCCAATGGGAATGGTTGGCTGAAACGTGATTGTAGAATAACCGCCCTTCTGAAGTTCAATGTTTGGGGTCTTGACCTAGAAATACAACATAAAGGTTTTTGCCTCATTTTGGTAAATCGTTATGTGGAGTATTTCTATTGTCCCTTTCTTCTATTTCTCTTTCTTTTATCTCCCTCCTACACACAAGTATATATTTCTTACTTTTGATATTTATTTCATACTTAATACATTATTACAGCAGCTCTGCTTTCCGGCAAGAATTTGAGTCACATCTTTTTATTTGCTTTATCATTTAATTATATGTAAATACATTCAGTGGAAGTTTTGTACATGGTACTTTACTTTTCGGAGATAAATACTTATTTACAACACTTAACTTTAATAAGTAAAATTTATTGAAAAACTCATCAAGAAAAACTGTAAACAAAATGTTGACAAAACATTACGCGGATTATACATTCTATGCAATTGCGTAGGTGCACTTTAATCTGGTAGGCAACATGGGGATTGCCAAATGATCAGATATGCCGGATATTATAAACGTGGGAAAATCATTTAAGAAATCATCGATAATCCTACGAAAAATTATAATTATACAATATCATTTTATTTTCGCTAACCTTGAGTCCGGCAAAGAAGTTTTCACTAAAATTTGCGGATGTTGTTAGGCCAGTTGTATTCTTGGATATTCGAACACCGCACCGGATCTAGAAATGTGCCAATATAAAATAAAACTTCAATATATTTCACTCAACATAGTATGACCGATGTTCATGTAGATGCAATGATACTGATAACCCTCCTGAAGAGCTACTCACAAAAGTCAAGGAAATTAAATTGAGATGGTACGGACATGTTTCCCGCTAAACAAACCTCGCCAAATTAATACCCCAGGGAACAGTCAATGTGACAAGAAAACGTGGAAGGACAGCTTTGAAAGTAACGTAGAGGAGTGATGAGGCTTTAGCTCTGCAGCATTTCAGAGAGCAGTTGAGGACAGGAGAAAGTGGAGAGAGAATTCCATGATGTCAGTTATGGGTCAAGTAAGAGAACTGAGCAATAATATTGATATCATTTAATAAGTTAAATAAAGATTTTTTTTTAGAAATGTGGATAGTACAGTGTAAATAAAATGAAATCTTGCAGTTTGGCGATGTTTCAAGGGACATATAGTTTGACCTGCTGGGACGATTTCAGCTATAATCAAATTTGGTCGTAAACTGTGTCATCAATTTTGAAAAGGAATGCTCGCGACATAAAATGCTAGAATTATATTAACTCTAGATCTATTGGTCCAACATCAGACTTAATTGAAATTGACTGCATTTGCACTGAGTATAAGTTTGATTGTCATAAACTGGAATGCTACTTGTTGCTCCCATGAGTTAAAACATAATTTTAATCAAATTTTCATGTAGTAAAATGATATATATTCACGACTACATGTATGCCTTTATAATGTAACTGGTGCTGTATGCAATTTCAAACCATTTACTCTGTTTATTTGTCATCCTTATACAATAGTTGTCAACATCTCCATATGACTTTAAACTACGTTACACATACCTGTTGTTGTTATGTGCGATAGTATTTCAATCATTTAGCGACGTTCAGCTAATTACAGGTGGAGGAGACCCCGAGTACACAGAGGTACCCGGGTAGAACCACCGACCTACCGCAAGCCCGCAAGCCAGCTGGAAACCTTTATCTGTGATATTGATATTGACGTATACTTTTGCAATATTAACATAGAGGTATGCCAAGGCAATGCAATACATTGTATATATAGGATCCGACATAAATTGGTATTTCATATCAAATTTTAAGTAACCAGTTCATGAAAATGTTATTTAGCGATCGTTATCTGGCGAACTAAATATTCATGTCAAATTCTTTTTATCATATGACCTATAGTGACAGTCAATCGTGATTATATCAACAAACAAAAACATAAATGAACGTACTGAGAACGAATTATTTTTGTAATCTAACACCAAGAAAATAGTTTCAAATAATAACTGAAAATAACGATTTAACTTGTGTGTTTCTCATACATGTTCAACATCATATGAAAAACACATCTTTTTTATCTAAGTTAGTTGCATCAAACACATTTAATCCAGCTGTACAAGTTAAACACTCTATGCATATATATATATATATAGAGAGAGAGAGAGAGAGAATAAGATGTAAATCGGCCTAAAAGTTATATGTAACGTGTTAAATATAAGAAAATATGTGACTGCTATACGAAACCGAAAACGACTGTTTAAGAACAATATGATAAAAATTGATATTTGGGACTATTGACATCAATGTATTCGGTACATTGCTCTTAAAGAAAATCATTTATAATTGTAAAAATATCATTAAATTCCATTTACAAAATTGATTTTCAATTTTACTGACCTAATACACAGTAAGAAGGTTTCGTGACAATGCCGAAAACTTATTCCTCTCTCTAATACAAAATAAATCGTAGTTAATGAAAATCGACCAGTAATTAAAGTAGATAACGCTACTGATAAACTGATTTTTGTTATATGTAATGTTTTTTATTATTAAAAAAATATTGTACAAGAGTACACTTTTACAATGAATTTTTTTTTTTATGTTCTTATTCTTCTTGTTCTTGATTGTAAAACTTGCCATTTTACCATTGCTGTTATCAACAAGGATTTCATGGGAAATTTTGATGCTGAAACCACTGTAATGAACGGGTGCATATATGAAGGAAAATTTGTTATGTACCGTAAATCCCAGTGTTACGTTCTCTATGGTATTGTTCATCAAATATCTCTCACTAAGCTGGAAGTCCACTGTTTGGTTGGACGGACCTGTCTGGTGAAAGTAATCCCCATCTATATACCTGTAAACAGAGACATAAAGCACGCTTTTGAAAAGCATATGTTGTTCAAATTAGACACGCATACTAATAAGAAAAAGGTAAATGATCCTTATCCGTGTCTAATGTGTTAAAATAACCCACCAATGACTTTGCTGTTTTGTTGCTGTTGTTTTTTTAAACTAGTCATTTCTAACATGAAGGTTATCTATCCATCATAAAGGTTTAATCATGGTCATTCGAATGCTTATAAAGACGTCAGTGCATATGCAAGCATCCACTGACTTTGAGTTATAAGCTATGTCGCTCAAGGTCTGTAAAGTCTTGCATTTACTATAAAATTCCCGCGATCACTTGGTGGACCATGAATATAATTTAATTAAAGATGAATTACGTTAATCTTATTATATCCCAAAATATGTGTGCACAATTTCTTATTTGTATTACGATTTGTATTTAGAAAAATAAATGATATTATT
>CM037789.1:35116781-35166781 GCA_021229015.1 Solen grandis
TTTTTTAAAGATGTTTATATCACATGGTATTTTAAACCTCGATTTTAAGAAAATCTAGAACCAGTTTTTACCCTTCAATGCATACAATCTACAAATCTTGATTTTCTGTAGTT
The DNA here is from genome assembly GCA_021229015.1 of Solen grandis. Lineage (NCBI taxonomy): Eukaryota > Metazoa > Mollusca > Bivalvia > Adapedonta > Solenidae > Solen > Solen grandis. The sequence continues at coordinate 35,116,895 of CM037789.1, forward strand.
GCACACCTAGACTGCTGGCTGATCAATGAGTTTAACACAATTCACTTACTACAGAAATCCTACGTTATGTATATGCATAACCACTAAGTAAAAATAGTAGATTATGCTAGACTACTTTTTACAATGATGCACTATATATTATGTGGAATTTTCTCTGGCATTTTCTAGGGATGTGATTTGGTGAGTTGGTGATTGCTTAATTACAAAATGTTAGCAATTAAGTAACGAAAGTGTTCTTTGGAACACATGTCACTTGCTGAAGCGTGACGAAAAAAGGGTGATGGACATACAGACAGATGATGGAAAAGTGATCCTTATGTGTCACCTCTGCTTACAGCAGATAATACAAAAACCTCAAATAAATAAGTGGCTTCAAGATTTTTAGTTTAAGTACCATTCTCATAATCTGGCCACATGTATTTTTGGAAACAAAACTTAATACCGATCATAATTAGGAAATGCACTTCATAATACAAAGGCCCTTACTGACTCTTTAGATCGACAACCAACAGACCCTCTGGTTACTCACCATTCATCCTCCACAGTTTCACCTGGCGATCATCTGCTCCTGAGACAATGAGGGGCAGACTGGGATGGAAAGCTACCCAGTTCACACCACGGTCATGTCCCTCCAGCACGTGCTTCACAACTGCATCAGACATCCCAAACAGATCTGGCTGGTTGGGGCCTCTGATTCTCTCCTCAATACTGCTGGAGCCTGGAATATACAGACAAACATTCTGTAGCAAGACCTATAACACACACATTACGTCTTTATCATGGAAATTGGGTGGCATGTCTTTAACCCTTTCCCTCATATAGACTCATTTTAACCCTTTCCCTCATATAGACTCATTTTGACGCCCTTAATAGGTACCACATAAAGCCACATAAAGCCTGATCTGCAGAAAACCACAGTTAAACCTTTCCAAATTTAATTACAAAATCCTCATTTCCAGACCACTGAGGAGCAGCGAACAGCATATAACCTGATTAGCCTTTAGATCTGGTTTTATGCTGTTCGCATAGGTCTTTTCAGGGAAAGGGTTAAGTATCATAAAACTTTAAAGTAATTTAAGATCACCTCACATGAGACATCTCTCCTATCTGAATATTTTTTCAGAGATATTCATCAGCTTCTTCCTCCTGAAAATGTCTTTAGGATCATGTTTGCAATTTTTTAGAATACGAGAGCTATTGTAGTCGCCCTTGTGTCGGCGTTGCAGCTTTTGGTTAAAATTTTGCATGCAAGTTACTATCAACGTTATATCTCAATAAACATTTATGGTATTGACTTGAAAGTTTATGAATATGTTCAGGGGCATCAGACAACCAAGGTAGATAACTTTTGATGGAATATATTACAAATTATGGCGCTTTTTAACTTAGAAATTTTGGTTAAAGTTTTGCATGCTTATCTCTCAGTATCCAGTCATGCGATTGATTTTAAACATCTTTAATATGTTAAGGAGTATCATACTATCAAGGTAGATAACTTTTTATGGAATATATTGCAAGTTATGGCCCCTTTTTTAACTTAGAAATTTTGGTTAAAGTTTTGCATGCAAGGTACTTTCATGCATATATCTCAAAGTCCAGGCATGGGATTGATTTGAAACATCTTTAATATGTTTAGGGGTATCATACTATAAAGGAAGATAACACTTGATGGAATATATTAAAAATTATGACCCCCTTTTAACTTAGAATTTTGGTTAAATTTTTGCATTCAAGCTACTATCCAGCTTATATCTCAGAAATTGCTTGTGGAATTGACTAGAAAATTAAGGAGTGTCTTCAGGGGCATCAGAAAACTAAGGAGGATAACTTTTGGACTGAATTTTATGCAAATATGGCCCTTTTCTAACTTGGATTTTTGGTTCAAGTTTTGCATGCACAGTGTTATTGAGCTTATGTCTCAGTAACTAGGCATGGGATTGATTTTAGACATCATAAAAATATTAAGGGGTATCAGACTATCAAGGTTTATCATTTTTGACTATTATTATGTACAGGGTATGTGAAGGGCAAGAATTGAAATAGATTTCATTTGATTTACCAACAAGCATTTTGAATAGTCGAGCATGCTGTCCTCTGACAGCTCTTGTTTTTTTTTAACAATAAGCCTAGTCAATTTTTTTATGAACTATACCTAAGACAAAGCATCTGTACGCAAATGAAAGCTTTCTTGAATTCACATCAAGGCATAATAAACAATCCCAGATACTATGACTCTCTTTGAACTAGAGATATCAAGATTGAATACCTGACTTTCTCATTAACCTAAATACACCTTTAAAATAAAATAGAAATATTGGCATAATATGCATATTGTTGTGTCTATCTGACCGATTTAAGCATACCTGGTGTTAGGGCTGGGAATTGCAGGCAAAACTGATATTGTATAAAATCGTAACATACATAAAAGATGTGGACACTTGGTTGAAGTTACCTTAACCCCTTCACTGCCTTACCCCGAGCAGCCTATACACCTATGCCCCAAGCACTGCTTGGGATTACGAGAACAAAAATCATCTAAGGGAGGCAACTCAATTACTAAAACTGTAAAAGCTATACAGAGATAACGTTCATGAACTGTAACTTTTGGCATGTGATACAAAATGACGTTCATTTGTTGATTTTTATGGGAAGAAAGACTGTTTTCTAACATTTTTACCCAGCATACAGCATGCATTTATATATGGCAGTGAAAGGGTTATGGTATTTTCATATTTTGAGCATGCAAAATTCTTTGCATTTTGAGCATGCAAAATTCTTTGCTTTAACTTTTCAACTGATGTTTTGGCTTCAAGATTGTGTTCATTTTTATAGTAACCATTCCCACTTAATCATATTAACTTGTTAATACTGCATGTTCATTGTGCAATTGTTCTCCAGAAGTTGTGAAATTTACTTTAGAATAAAAATAAACACAATATATTGCCATATTTGAAATTAAATTGCGATACAGTGGTCACGTGATTCCTCAATGTTGCAATTCATTGAAAAATGGCGATGACTTGAGCTACAAGCACAGTCCCTTGATTAAGCTCTTCTTATTCTATATGAATTTATGGGCAATTCTTCAAACATGTGATTTTGGATTCCTTGAGCTCTGTCCTTGGTCCCTAGATAGTATATCCTATATAATTTCTATGCCATTCCTCGAAGTCGATATCAAAACCTACCTGTATCTCCTTGACAACCATACTCCAGCCCTATGACCACCTGTCCCTGTAATTAACACCTTGGTCAAGATGGTTTTGCATTTGTTTTCACAAATCGTCAAACCTCCAGAGAGTACATAGGTAAATCATTATTTTAACACTGCCATGTTATTACGTATTTTCACACCTACTGAAACTATGACGGGTCTGCATGATTGATCATTTGTCATTAAAGGAGCCTATTTTGTTTGTTTGTGTGTTGTTCTTTTTCTTTGTAATCATTAATTTGGAGAACTAAGGCATAATGTTAAGTGTATATTACAAGAATGCAAAAAGTACACAACGCCACCCTATACACAAACTAAAACAAAGGGTTTCAGTCAAATTATTGGTAAAAAAAACCCAATTTATTTCTGACTTAATTCTCACATTGAAAGCTATGGTCATGTTATTTTTGTAATGGTTAAACATACTCTATATTTAAAAAGTACTATTAAAGGCTAAACATAACAAAATAATAAATGAAAAGACGATGTTACGGTATCAACAAATATAAATGTATTGAAGTTTGACATAAAATGATTCCGCGAATATGGCGATTCTTCAAGTTTTCTTTGCAGATCCTGTCTGACCCTGAGAAATCGCGTGACCACTGTATATTGAGAGACAAATGGTATTGTGATATATTGCCAACCCCTACCTGGTGTGACATTCTTCTTCCTCAGCCCTGAGATGTCCCACACACGCACTGTCTGATCAAGAGAGGCTGACACGATAAGGTCATCAGACGGATGGAACTGGGCACACATCACAAAGTGGCTGTGTCCGGCCAGCACACTGAAACATACAGCACCAGAACCTTTATTATTCAGAAATGTCATGTTCTGACCATTACAAAACAAGATCAGGATGAAATGAATTTCAAGTCTTAACAGGGCTTCCGTTTCATCTCTGTAACACTAGTGATTTGAAAAGAATGTGTTACCTGCTGAAGCGTGATGGAAAAAGGGTGACAGACAGACAGACAACGGGAGAGTGATCCCTATGTGCCACCTCTGCTTACAGAAGGTGACACAAAAAGTACATAACATAATCAGCCTCCAAGTTACATTTGTTGATTTAATCAGGTCATAACCTTGACCAGACTATGACCTCCGACCTACCAAATACAGTTCCTGGACTGCCAGTTCCAGATACGGATGGTCTGGTCATCAGAAGAACTGAGGATCCAAGGGTACTCCTGAAATACAGAAAAATCACTTCAATACACAACAATCAAAGTAACAGCAAACTGCAAATCAATCCTTAACAGTCAGTTTTGAATGATTCATTTATAAAATGATGACTGAACAAATCAATGAATTTCACTTATGGAAAAAGTATGTTATTTTAACGTTTGTATAGACAGACCAGAGTAAAACAGCCAATCTATATAAAGTGAAACATTTTCAATTTTGCAAAGTAACATCTTGTTTACATGAAAGATATCCATTTTGACACATTGCCAAACAGAGCAATGTTAAGACCGCTACTTCCAGGAGCTGTATGATCAGGGTCTCCGCTGTTTGCTCATACAATATTGTAGCTCAGATTTTATACAGTCTTCACAGCAAAATAAAAATCCTTTGTTTAATATATCATTTAAAGTTCAGCAAATGAATATTCATCAAGTCAAATATTTATACATGAACATTCCTGAGGTAGAGAGTTTTACGTTCTGTTCAGCAGTCACGTGGGCAAGGCATGCTACTTCTTCAATTCCAGTGATTCGCCCTATAAACACTTTGATATTTTATTTAGATAAGCATTTCCAGTGTTTAACCATTTCCCTCATATATACTCATTTTGACGCCCTCAATAGGTATCATATAAAGCCTGATCTGCAGAAAACCACAGTTAAACCTTACCAAATTTAATTACAAAATACTCATTTCCAGACCACTGAGGAGCAGCGAACAGCATAAAACTCGCAGGCTGATCTGGTTTTATGCTGTTCGCATAGCTCTTTTCATGGTGTCCTCTATGAGGGAAAGGGTTAATGAAAGTTACAGCTTACATGGTGGAAGGTGGTTGTTCGAATGTAATCTTGGTGACCCAGCAGTGTAAACAGACATCTTCTCTGCTTGTAGTTCCACACCTACAAAACACGGGGCTAAAGTCAAAATGTGCATCATCTCCAACCATAAGTGTATCACACAAAAAAAAGTGTTCAATATTATTTATATATGCCTAGAAGAGTGACCACGATCAAACTCATCCAAATACTATTAAAAGCTATCTTCAGTGTAAATATTTGTTTATTGGGTTTATCATCTCACTGACAGTATTAAGAGACAATGTCTACTAGAGACAGATATGGTGCTGCTGCACTGCAGAATTACGCTGTAGACATGTGGCATGATACCACACCCAGTCACATTATCCTGACACTGGGTCAACCGGTCCTGGAACTACCTTTATATGCTAAGCACGACGCAAGGGAGCTATACAAGTACCATTTTTTACGACTTTGGTATGTCGCAACCAGGGATCAAAACCACAACCTCCAGATTCCAGGGCAGACGCTCTAACCACTCGGCCACCGGGACCAGTCAGTGTAAATGAAGAACTATTTCAACTGGGCCAGTTTCACTGATGTATGAGCATTCACAGTTAAGATACTTAGCAAATAAAGAAAGTTTTATAACCAATTTTTTTTACAATTTTGTTGCCTCTATAATATTTTTTTTGTAATTACCTATTTCTTTAATAGAGGAACAGATAAGAAATGGTTTCAATTGAGTGATCACTCCCTGTTTTGTACTTATTGAGTGAAACCTGTTTCTTATGAGTACTTTTTACCGCAAATGTTTTAACTTTTTGAGTAAAACCTTTTCTTACCTTAAAAAGGTGGCTTAATCTAAAATACCTGAGAATGGTATTTTGGTTACTTGTAAGGGATGATTTCCTAGAACTTGATTTTCTAACTCGAATTGACATTGTTTTTCTCGCCAGAATGTAAAGATGACAAGCTCTAATTCACGAGACAAATGTGACATTATTGACAATAAAGCAATAATCTTTTTTTACGAAAAAAAAAATATTTGCATGTTATAATTATTTCAAATGCATTGCATTATAATTCATTTCTAAGTTGCATAAATGTTAAAAAAAAGATAACAGAACAAAGATGATAAAATTGCGCATTTTTAGCCCAGTCCACTATTGATTGGCAGGGATACGATCGACAACCCGTTAAGTCATCAAGGAGCACCAGACGCTCTTGACATTTTTAATGTACAGGAAGTGACAATCAGCTGTTTGTTAAAACATTGACATAAGGAATTAAAAAGAATAGAGTGAGGCCTTTTTTCATGCGTAAATGGAACACACAGAATTGAAATGTTTAGCATATTGGTCCATTTCATTTGCGTAAAATACACAGATACACAGCTTATCTGTTCCTCTGCATTAACCTATTACACACTGACAACAAAGTTAAATAAAATAACAGATTTTGTCAATGGTCAAATGGATTTTGAACATTCATAAATTTTTCAAGAACTGCTGAAAAAGAATCAAATTTTATGCAATTTTGACCAATGAATGAAATCTGCAATTGGCTATTAATGAAAACCCTGTGGCAATATATTCCCTTGGTAATTTTCTTACTTTGACGGAGCCAATATCAAAATATTTGGTAAATGATTATCCTGAAAAAGTTTAAATAACACTTCTACAAAAGTCAAAGGAATAAAATGATACGGGTTACTCGTTTTACCGGAATCCCCCTATTTACCGGAATCTACCGGAATCCACTTAGATTTTACCGGAATCCACCTTATTTATCTTGTATTATGTTATTTTTTATATGTTTTTATTATAATTACTGAACTTAAATACGATATTAGTATTGAATTTCATTTAATACATTTTTATCTGTTTTTAAATGACATTTGACGTAGGCCTATGTTGTCGTTTACTGTACGAAATTGACTTAGCTATTTATAGAGCCGGCCGATTCGGACCTGGTAACTTTTCTAGATTAATATTATTGTTTTATCTTCTTAAACTTACATGTCATATCATTTTCGTCTTATAATTGCCTATGGTTGATACGGACAGCTTTTATTTATAATGTGTTTCGTTTACCGAACAAAATGGCAGAATCACTTCACTTCACCGTGTATTATCCGATATCAACCTAAAAGCCAGGTACATAGTTTTTTTTTCCTTGTTTGTTGTTTGACTAGAAATTGCATTGTATTTTCTCTCTCTCTCCCCCCCACTCCCCTCCGGCTCTCTCTCTCTCTCTCATATGGTTATGAGTTATGAGAAATGATGTTTTCAATTTCGATATAGGTGATAATCCAATTACCGAAAGCGTGCCGCAAGGTGAAATACTGTACACGCGCCAACTGTCACGCGGCACACTTATGATCAGTAACTCCATAGAGGCATCACGCGGTATTATTTAAGATACTGATAATTAATTTTGATTCACCAAAACATCAATAAATTTTATGTCAAATCTGTTTATTAAATATGACAGTTATAATAAAACACTTTTGATATAGCTTTTGTCTGTATTTTGACTGTCATGTTAGGCCTACTATATACCATTTTATTTATACTGAGGTAGACCGGAATCGACATCATAAGTTAAGAAACGAGGCTCTGAAGCATGTTATGTTTGTTTTACCAATTAAACGAGTAACTGGAAACTTCAAATCCAAACGGAATAACAACAAAACACAAAATGGGCGGATATATAATGATTTGTTCATTGCCTTGACCAAAGACTATTCATCGTCAAATCCGATAACCAATTTAGAGTGAGGCACGTCATGTAGTTTGAGTTTCAGTTGATAAAGGAAATGAGAAAATGATTCGAAATCGCTGTTGTCGTGTATAAATATGGGGCCAAGGAAGCTAGGAGGTTGACTTGTTCGTTGATGAGTGACCGTTTGTTGCTTGTAACATGTAACCGTAACGTGCATCTTGCACAACATCAGGGTGCCCACTGAATTTTGAAACTGGGGGTACAATTGCTGTTTTCCTTTAACTTTGTACCCCTTCATATAGAGAGTCCCTACCATTTTGGGGGTACATGGCAAAATTTGGGGGTAAAAAACCCTCTACAGGGGGTGAATGGGCATGCTGAACATAAACATTTTATGGAGTAAAGGATGAAGTTTATTATTTCCTTAATGTTGTTGAGGAATATACAATATCCATGCATTAACATTTATCTTTCTGTCCATACACATTTTTTTTTTACTATAAGTCTATAATTCAAAAACGACGAAAAAATGAAAGTATTTTTATCACAGCATACGTATGAATTGTATAAACTACTAACCTCCTACGATCATCGTTAAGGTAGTATTTGGTAGCGATTTTAATTGCACCCCACGGATAACTTGCTGATTGTGTGTGTGTGTCACAGCAGGTGCTAACTGATAGCCGTCAAGGAACAGTTTGATTAACTCGGTTTAACATAAGGAGAACCACATAATTACGTTTCTTTGCCCCAATGCTGTTGGACAAAATAAGTCGGCATAACATCTTATGTGAAAACTTTTTTTTCAATAAGTGTGTGTGTGTTTTAACAAGAACTTGTTAAAACGCCACTTAATTACGTGTTAATCTTTCTTAATTGATTCTTTAATTTTGAAATCACACACTCATTACTCGCGTTAAATTCTTCGCTGTTAATTGGTGGTAATCAAAGACCGCATAGTCGCTAGGTATTCTTTTAGCTCTGCAAACTGTAAATTTTGATTGTGTAATCTGATTTAAAATAAAAAGGTGGCGGAGACTCAAAAGACGATTAGGGATGTATATTATTTATACACTGAAAGTATATTTTGGTTAGGAATAAAATGGCCTTTATAAGTGTCATAGTTAAGCACTCTTCAAATTCATAATTTTGTTAAAACTTTAATTGCAACTTAAGAAATAGTCAGACCAATATTGTCAGCGATAGAGCCTCGTACTCAAACTTGCGCTGTCTATTTCGTGAGACGTGATTCTATGTTGATGCCACATATTCCACTTAATAAATCGGCCATGTTGTGTAACGTTACGATCAGTTTACTTATCTTTTATAAAGCTCTACATACCAACCACTGAAAACTAAAAGATGAAAAGGATATGACAATTTTTATTAGTATTATTACGAAGATCAGATGAAATAGTCATTCAAAACCACGAGGATGACTTCATGCCGGAATCCACTTAGTCGGTACCGGTAAGTCAAATACATTAAATGTCCGTTAGGAAAAGAACAAAAATGCTAAATGCAGTTGGCTTTTATGTGATCACATTTTCTTAGGTACTTTCAATAACATAAGTCAAAATATGCTTTATTTGACATGAAAATAAGGTGGATTCTGGTAAAATCTAAGTGGATTCCAGTAGATTCCAGTAAATAGGGGGATTCCGGTAAAAAGAGTAACAGAAATGATACTGTACTTTTATTTTGTAGTCATCTCCTCCTGAGACAAACAAGGGCTGTTGGTTGTGGAAACAAATTCCTCTCACAGGTCCTGGAATCAAACATATTACATCACATAACAAGTGAATTTTGTCTACAAAAGAATTCTTCCTGCAGCTTATCATGTTATAAAGTACTGTGAGATTGAACAGACAGAGACCAAGAGGAGGCGAGATAGGAGAAAATTATTCAAGAAAGCAACTATAAGTGAATATCCTGTTATGATTAGTATTATAATCAATTTCCAGCTATCAAGAAACTAAAATAAAAAGACAATCTATTAAATTGATCTTACACAGACAGAATCCAATTCCAAGACCAATATGGATTGTTCCCTTGTCATCCAGTTAATACATGATAATTATAATTCATAAATATTATACATCATTACGTAGAACAGAACCTTCTAAAAACATTGAGTAAAGTTTTGACTTACCATCATGTTCATCAAATTTGTCAATCAATGTGCACATACGGTAGTCCCACAGCTGTATGACACCACTGAACAAACTTGACAGAACCCATGGTCTCTTGGGATGAAATGAAATCCCTGAAATTTAATATTGCAATTTACTCTGCGTCATAACAATAAACAAGGAATTTGTGTATCTAAAAGAACTATTAATCTCAATGTATTTTAACCCTTTCCCTCATATAGACTCATTTTGACGCACTCAACAGGTACCACATAAAGCCTGATCTGCAGAAAACCACAGTTAAACCTTACCAAATTTAATTACAAAATCCTCATTTCCAGACCACTGAGGAGCAACGAACAGCATAAAACCTGATCAGCCTGCGAGTTACTCAAGCTGAAAACATGCACCCCTCCAGATATTATCTTGAATAACAATTATTTATATCAAGGTATGAAAAGATGGTTGTGACAACATATTTACCAAGGAAATTATTTGATTGACTGAAGTTCTAAAACAAAATTGAATTATATATTTTTAACACAAAGGATATGAATAAATAAAGTAAACTTGTAAGTTTCAATGTCTTATACAGTACTATAACAAAATCGTATTAAGTATTTTTTTATTTTTTTTGTAATTTAGGACAAACGACCTAAAATAATTGACCATTTAGGACAACTTTCTTAAGGAAAGTGGGTCCAATCTGAATCACTGCAGGAATAGTTTTATTTCATAAAAAAAACAGTCACTCGATAAAACTGCACCAAGAATGACAATCACCAAGTTAACTTGCTAGATCTGACACAGTCACTCATATGCTGATTTTGTGGACCATTATAAATCATGACATGGTTAAAATGATTATTTTGCCTATTGTTTCAGGACATGTGTATTGTGATTCCTTCACTCCATTGCTAAAACTGAGTTAATATAATAATAATATACGTGTCTTATCCGGATTTTGATGTGGCTTTTTATGGTGAACCGGCATATATAAGATGAATGAACGTAATTTGAACATACCTTTCACTCGAGCAGACTTTGTTTCAAACTTAGTAAGCATATTTAAGGTTTAATTAATGAATAACACCCATGGAAGACTGTCTCTCGTCAACAATCCTTGGTGCACGATCTACTTTCAATGTTGACAGTTGTCAGTTCCAACGTGTAACAAATGGCGGACAAACCGGAAATATATCAAATTATGCTGTACATAGTTATCTCTCTTTTCGTTATTCGGAACTATACGGATCACTCCGGCATGGCCGGAAATTGCCGAATCGGAACTATAATTCGCCAGTAAAGACACGATGATCGTCCATCTAACCATATGTTTGGGTTTAAGGTCTGAAACGACAATTTAATAGCGCAAAAATGATAGCTGTCATCGGGGTTAGGAATATATTCTAAAGTAAAATACTTTGTTACTTTGTATGCTAAATTATTCGATTTCAATCATATTCGATTTTTTTTTCTTGACGAATTGTTCCCGCTACTGGCGCACGTGCGTATTTGATTTTTTATTCTGCATTTGATTCGACTGCCGTTCGCCCCAGGCACGATTGGGTACGTGTCTTGTTATATAATATATAACACTTCATATCAATTTATAAGCACCGACAGAAATATAATGCAACATTGCAGCAGTATAAAGCTTTTCGTAGACCAGTCGCACGATATAAATATAATTCAACCAATCCTGGAACAAAGCGCCAAAGAAGAGACCTTTATACAACGTGCAACTTTCACAAATAAAGTCCATCGTCGTATCACAGCAAGAAAGCAGTAAGTCGGAACACAACAAAGTCGAATGACGAACTAATATTCCCCTTTGAATTTTGTAGCGCCCGCAACCACGAACTACTGATTGGTCAACTATGTACAGGTGATGGTCAGTCTCCTTACAGCAATTCTTACAGAGTTACACTTATACACACATACGCACGCACGTGCACGCACGAACACGAGAATAGCTCATTACACATGTTATGTTAATGTACATGTGTGTGTGTGTGTGTGTGGTGATATCTATCAAACGTAGCATTATATCTCATATAACTGCGAATTATACCTTAGATAACATTCTGTATGCCATAACTGTATACATGCAATATTCGTGATTAATGTTGCAGCCCGTCATTTAATGAACTTAAGTCCTAATTGTTCTTGTAAGAATCATATTTATTATATACATTGTATTCACAAATTTTCATCTTGCACCATAAATGTTAACTTATATATGGTGACTTATAGGCCCGTTGGGCCGGGTGTATATTTCTTTTGTATATGAATTACTTACTTATGCATGTACACAAGTCACTATAATAAAAGATTATCTTATCTTATTTAACAAAGAGTCTATATTTTATTCATTGATCCGACGATGCCTACTTTAAATGCCAAAATACCTCGTAGTTATATATTTACTGCTATGACATTACCGTCTCTAATGCATTTTGTAGTCTGAATTACAATTTAAAATAATATATAGTTTTCCATATAAATCCATTTTATTCTGGTTTCAGTACGTGCGACGACGCAAAATAAAAACCCGCGAAATGTTATACGCACACTCCATAGCATCTTTGAAAATTCAATCCTAAAGACAAAAAGGAAATGTCTTCCGATAATTCTGAGTCCACAGTGCCGATTTAGGACTGCCTCTGGCTGAACCCAATTCTCTCTCTATACAACTCAATGTCATTGATTGACTTCCCCAGCTCACTAATGAGCTGTGTGTTAGAAGACACAATCGCGTTTTCAGTCAGTTTATAAGTTAAGAAGCAGCGCAAAATAATAAAATAATATGTAAAACGAATAATATGTATATACCATTAAATTCCTGTCGGGTCTCTCTCTCTCCCGATCTGTGTGTGTTTTTGTGTTAAATAAAGTGGCAGCTCATTTTGAGTATAACATACGGGCGCAAGGATTTGGTTTATGATTATAACTCTACGGGGACTACGTTTTCTTCCAATCCACAAATAACTCGGCCCATATCCACGAGAGTCACTATGACAAGTACTTATCGCCTCAGGCAGTTTTGAGTATACATGTATATGAAGTCACCATACGGTGTGCCACGTAAACAAAATTATTTTATGCTTTTTTAATTTTGTACATATATCTAATCAAGAAAATAGAAAAAATATCTTCAATCACTTGAAATAAAAATTGATAAAAGGTTATCAAAGAAAAGAAAGAAAAAAAAAACAAGGTATTTGAACACATATAGTAGGTTTGACTGTCGGCCGGGAGTTGTGGCGTGCTCCTGTAATCCAGCTACTTGGAGGCCCGGGTCTGAGGACGGCTTGAGGTCGGGAGCCCTGCTGTCAGATTGTCTGTGTCGATCGGGCGTCCGCACTAAGCCCGGCATCAATATGGGCCACTCGGGGGAGCCCGGGCGGTCCAGGTTGACTAAGGAGAGACGTACCGGCCCAGGGTGGTGACACAGCAGGCAAAAGTCCCCGTGTCGCGCAGTAGTGGGATCGCGCTCGTGAACAGGCACCTGCCAGCAGCCCGGCCGATATAGCTGGACTCGACCCTTTTTATTTATTTACTTTTTTTCTATCATTTACATATTCAGTCATTTATTTCTAATTCTATTTGGATGGTTCTTCTTTTTAACTGCTATTAATACATTGATACACATTTTGAAACATGAAATATTGCCTGGCAATATTAACCTGAGACATTTAAATATTCAGTGACCTATCTTTGGCAGTCGTCGGTTTCCGATGTAAAACATACAGACTAAAAAGTATGGTACAATACTTACATGTGTTATTTAGAAGCACATGAGTATCACACGCCTTGCCCGTAGTTATATATTTACTGCCATGATATATCCGTCTTACAGAATGCGTTCTGTAGTCTGAAAATTCCAATAAAAAGTACGAATATATGTTTTATATAATTATATCAACCGTATTCTGGTTTCAGTACGAGCGACATCGCAAAATAAAAACCCGCAAAATATTATACGCACGAATTTAATTTTTGAAGACAAAAAGGAAATGTCTTCCGATAATTCTGAGTCCACAGTGCCGATTTAGGACTGCCTCTGGTTGAACCCAATTCTCTCTATATACAACTCAATATCATTGATTGACTTCCCCAGCATACTACTGAGCTGTGTGTTACAAGACACAATCGCATTATAACGTGCATTAATTCAATCAGTCTATAGGTTTAGAGGCAGCGCAAAATAATAAAATAATATGTGAATCGAAAAATATTTATACACTATCATATTTCTGCCGAGGCCCTCTCTCTTTATCTCTTCCACGCAATCTCTCGTGTGCTACAAGCGTTCCTATTAGTGCTCTCATTCTAGCGGGAAATTCGTTCTCCATCCTTTTGTGTATTTTTTGCTCTGTGTCTTTCTTGTAATTTGCGCGCGCTCTCGCTCTCTTTCATGTAATTAATACACTCTCGTGTGTAATTAGCTTTCTTATAATTAATGCGCTTTCCTGTGTAACTGGTGCTCTCTTGATACATCTGCAGCACATCAGAATGAACAATAACTAAATATTAAATCAATGACTTTTTTATTTTGCTTTAAAAAGAAATTTAAAAATATGTAAATGACACTATATATATCAATGTCATAGGTTACTTCCCCTGTAATCAAATCAGTTAAGAGGCAGTGCAAAATAATAAAATAATATGTAAATCGGTAAATAGATTATATGTACATTTAATATCAAATAAAACTTATCATAAATTCAAGAATTATCCTACAAAATATAAAATGAAAATACATTCCCGGTATAGTAAATCAAAAACAAACAACCATATAAGCTTTATGTTTTTAACATATTATATTTTAATATAATTTATTTCTATGTAAATTTACATAGAATTACAAAAATACCTTACATCACTGATATACACGTTTAACATTTTACCTCATGAATATTTCTTTTTTGTACAAATATGACTTGATAAATATTAATAAACTGATCTGAAAATCGTATATGAAATCCTGATTTTTTTTTCTTAGCTATATGGAATGTGCAGAAACTAGGCTACTTGATAGAAGCAGTCTTATCTGGGTCTGCTCTGTTTGGCAATGCATGAAAAAGAGTCCATATGAAACAAAGGGTTAACATAAATGAATATCCTAGCTGCACGAAAATCCAGAAAACTATGTTTAAGATATAAGTTCAAGAAGAAGCTTTTTAACACATTAAAATGACATTAAAATTTGCTAGCAATGACAATTTTAAAAGTACACACACACACGCACACAGCGAGAGAGAGAGAGAGAAATTTCCCCCCAAAGAGCAAAATATAATTAAATCATATCCTATACGTTTATATATACAGTAATTAAAAAGTTTGGTGTTCTGACCGAATTGACAAGCGTGTAGACTTATGGTCTACTATAGAAAATTTCTTTCTAAGTAAAGTTTCATATATCTTGAATAACATATGCAAATGAAGTAGTAAACAATGTCTATGTCATGTGACCCACTGTATTAACAATATATTTTAACTCTGGGAATAGTATCTCCTAATTGTACCATTACATAAAAAGGTGATCTAAATGATGGGGTGGACACCAGGCGTCACGTCCCGGTATCGTCTGTAAACGGTTGAGAATAAAAAAAAACGTGCCATTCTAGGTCAACAACATTTTATTGACGCCGGTACACAATAGTTTTTTGTTTGTTTTTTGTTTTTGTTTTTTTTGCCAGTGGAGCGGCATAATCAAAACAGGGAGCAACCACTGTTATTATCGTGAAATAAAAACATGTAATACGTTTAAACGCTCTATGAATCAATTACTTGCATTAACTGATGAAAAAAAAAGATTCAAAATATGCAAGCCTTCTATCGTTATCATAAAGAAAATGGACACATATAATGTGTATATGTTGACTTCTCCTTAAACTTTTAAAACTTGGTTAACGGACCTTGCAAGGCAACCTGTTTCATTAAAGTTAAAAAAAAAACAAACAAAAAACAAAACAACATAAGGAAGATGTTTTGAGATCTTAAAATATTCAGATTTTAGATACAAACCGTCAACTTGAAAAAAATAATGGAACAACAGTTTAAAAATAAGTATTACAGCATAATGTAGAAAATGTAGAAAGTGTAAAACACACAAACACTTTGCATATGGCCGTAGCGGACATGTCTAATTTACGAACCCAGACCCAATGTGCGGTCTCATTATGTATAGTTCTTGAAATTGGTAACTTTAACTGAACATTACATAGCTTATGTTGTAAAGCCTTTTAAACATATATTTATTTTTTACACATATCACCAACACACACAAAAAAATTACAATACTCCTACGCCAAGCTACGTTATCAAGGGAAGTAATAACTATTGGGAAGATTGTTAATTAATACCGGGACCTGTACCTAAATCCCTTACCAAATAAAAACTTATCTGTGCTGAATTGTTTCTTCATCATTGTCCTTGTTGTTGCTTCTGCTGCTGTTGATAACGATGATGATGTTTTTTTTACATTGACATTAATACCGCCTTAGTAGCTTATTGCCTGGAAATTTCATGCATCATTAGTCTTGTTACACTCTATACTCTACAATATGTTAACGTCGTCACATTACAAGCTTGGCGGAGTTATCACCCATAGACCGTTAACACTATCATTCAGACATAACAGATACATGTAACTATATTTCTTCCACTAAATTTGACTCAGTACTTTGAACGTTCTGCAACTTATGACATAATTTTAACATAAGTTTTACTTTTAAACATACTTTTACCAAAGCTACTACATTTTCAAGAAAATAAATGTCTATGACCAACATTTTAAGCAAATTTAACTTAAAAACTACATTATAGCAAATAATACTCAATATCTAAAGAAATTCAACTGTCATAACAAAACAATTAGTATTCACTTTATCAATTTCAAGCACAGCAAATACATTTTGCTCAATACAATTCATCTAATACATTTTTTAGTCATTTTTGTCCAAATATTTCTGTTAGCAATGTAAGCATCTACGTCTTATATCATAAATTATAATGTAATGATTCATGTAATATCATGATATATGTAGTGTACTGATTCATGTAATATCTTGATCCATGTACTGATTCATGTAATATCATGATCAATGTAGTGTACAGATTCCTGTAATATCATGATCCATGTACTGATTCCTGTAATATCTTGATCCATGTAGTGAACTGATTCCTGTAATATCTTGATCCATGTAGTGTACTGATTCAAGTTATATCATGACCCATGTAGTGTACAGATTCCTGTAATATCATGATCCATGTACTGATTCATGTAATATCATGATCCATGTAGTGTACTGATTCATGTAATATCTTGATCCATGTACTGATTCATGTAATATCATGATCCATGTACTGATTCATGTAATATCATGATCCATGTACTGATTCATGTAATAACTGGATCCATGATCCATGTACTGATTCATGTAATATCATGATCCATGTACTGATTCATGTAATATCATGATCCATGTAGTGTACTGATTCATGTAATATCTTGATCCATGTACTGATTCATGTAATATCATGATCCATGTACTGATTCCCGTAATATCATGATCCATGTAGTGTACTGATTCATGTAATATCATGATCCTTGTAGTGTACTGATTCATGTAATGTCATGATCCATGTAGTGTACTGATTTATGTAATATCATAATCCATGTAGTGTACTGATTCATGTATTATCATGATCCATGTACTGATTCATGAAATATCATGATCCATGTAGTGTACTGATTCATGTAATATCATGATCCATGTACTGATTCATGTAATATCATGATCCATGTACTGATTCATGTAATGTCATGATCCATGTTCTGATTCATGTAATATCATGATCCATGTACTGATTCATGAAATATCATGATCCATGTACTGATTCATGTAATATCATGATCCATGATCCATGTACTGATTCATGTAATATCATGATCTATGTACTGATTCATGTAATATCATGATCCATGTAATGATTCATGTAATATCATGATCTATGTACTGATTCATGAAATATCATGATCCATGTACTGATTCATGTAATATAATGATCCATGATCCATGTACTGATTCATGAAATATCATGATCTATGTACTGATTCATGAAATATCATGATCCATGTACTGATTCATGTAATATCATGATCTATGTACTGATTCATGTAATATCATGATGCATGTACTGATTCATGTAATATCATGATGCATGATCCATGTACTGATTCATGTAATGTCATGATCAATGATCCATGTACTGATTCATGTAATATCATGATCCATGTACTGATTCATGTAATATCATGATCCATGTAGTGTACTTATTTATGTAATATCATGATCCATGTAATGTACTGATTCATGTAATATCATGATCCATGTAGTGTACTGATTCATGTAATATCATGATCCATGTAGTGTACAGATTCATGTGATATCATGATCCATGTAGTGTACTGATTCATGTAATATCATGATCCATGTAGTGTACTTATTTATGTAATATTTTGATCCATGTAGTGTACTGATTCATGTAATATCTTGATCCATGTAGTGTACAGATTCATGTAATGTCTTGATCCATGTAGTGTACAGATTCATGTAATATCTTGATTCATGTAATGTACTGATTAATGTAAAGTTCTGATTCATGTAATGTACTGATTCATGTAATGTATTGATTCATGTAATGTTTTGATTCTTGTAATGTAATGTACTGATTCATGTAATGTAATGATTCATGTAATGTTCTGATTCATGTAATGTTCTGATTCATGTAGTGTAATAATTTATGTAAAATAATGCACTGATTCATGTAATGTACTGATTCATGTAGTGTTCTGATTCATGTAATGTAATGTATTGATTCATGTTATGTCATGATCCAATTAATGTAATGATCAATTGACTGTAATGATCCCTGTCTTTAATAATTTATGTTACACAATTATTCAGGTAAAATAATGACTCATGTAACACACATATTTATCACGAGAAGGAACAAGAAATAAAATCATGTAAATTATAATTTGAATTAAAATCACGTAGGGATAATTATGTCCTTTAAACACACGTGATTTTTCTTAATTTTACCTAGCACTTTATTTTAACACTTATTTTATTCAAGTTTATCAGGTTTCCTTCGGATTATGGTTGAGTATCATCGTTCAACAACTGGTTCAGATTCCGTCTCTGGAATCGGATTATCCCTCACACTCTCTGGTGGTTGTTGTTTCCTTCGGAATAACACTGTTGTCACAATTTAGTGGTTTGTTATTAATTGTCATTGTTTCGAATGATGTTTCAAATGAACAAAGTAGAATACAAATCGGAAAAAAGAACAATATAATACAAATGGCAAAAAAGAACAATATAAATATCCAAACTTTGAATATAAATAACAAATGTTGCATATGAATGATCAAAATGTAGAATATAAATTATATTTTTTGCACATAAATAGAATATATCTAATATTGCAACGTAATATACGACCTAGATGTATGCAACCCAATGTGGAAGAATATTTTACCGTGACCAGTCATTTTTAGTCCCCTTTAGAACAGGAAAATATTGTACTACCCTTCTGTCGCTGGTATGACTTATGCTTAATTACGTACTGTTACATAACACTGCAATTCGTATCAGTCAGTCACACATCACGATCAAGAGTTTAATTGACCCTGATAAAAATCATGCTCACATGCAAACTTCGCATCGATCATGATCTGGGTTAGTAAAATTATCTGGAAGAGCAATCTATAAATAGATTGACGTGTTGTGAGGTAGTATTACCGTTTATTTCTATCTTACTTCTACTTCTATTATTTTACTGCCCAGGGTTTTACGCATAGTGAGCAAGTGACGCCATCAAAACTTGATAAAACAACTTTTTTGAAAACTAAAAACAATAAAAAAAATGTATTCCTAGGCTAGGTAATTCTGTAGAAGAGTATTGAAATCATCTACAGATGTGGATAATGATATGTAATGATATGTATGAAGGGGACGGGGCGGCATTCCAGTCTTTGATAGCTCAGGGTAAAACGCTGCTTTTGTAGTTTTTTTTAGTTAGCTCGTAATTCAATAAAGGTCTTGTTGTGAGTTCTGGTATAATGTGGAGAGTGTAAATAAAGTTAATAGTTTTTTGATGTTTCGTCTGTGCTGCAGGATAGGCCGGTTTAGAGTTTTAAGCATTGATGATACGCTGTCTCTGTATGAATTGATGGTGACAAAGTGGGCTCCCCTGCGTAGAGCATGAATATTTAGTTTGTAGTAGGGGTACCAGACAATTATGAAATATTCAAGCTGTGACCGAACTAGAGTTATGATGGTGTTTGATTTCCTTATTACAGTTACATAAGTGTCGTCTCAAAAGGTTTAGCATTTCATAAGCTCTGCATGAGAGAGAGAGAGAGAGTTAAGAGGGCCCAACACAGTTCATTGAGGGACGCCAATGAGAACTTGAGAGTCAGAGGAAGTAGAGCCACCAAGTACAACACTCTGTTGGCGATGGCATAGCCAAGACTCAATCCAGTTGCCTGTCTTTCCATCACTCCCGTAATGTAGAATCTTATGAAGAAGTCTTCTGTGAGGAATAGTGTCAAAGGCCTTGCTGAAATCAAGGATCAGTACATCAGTGGTTAACCTATGATCAAGTCACGTCGTGTAAGATCTTCTACTGGGTTAAGAAGTTGTGTTTCACACGAATGGTTGGATCTCAAACCATGTTGGAATTAAAATGTTCATATGATCAATAGTTTGCTTCCCTAGGTAAAGGACGAAGTGTTCCGAATGTGTAATGAAGATCACACTCCCATTACCAGTTACCAGTTCATTTCTAAATCCATAACACGAATTTCGAACATTTTTTTCTACAGATGCCACTTGTTTTAAATCATTATTATTTAGATGTTTGTAAATGCATTTAAATTCTTAGAAAGTGTACGTAACACAAAGTTCTATAAATCTATATATGCCGTGCTTTGAAATTATATCACTTTTTTAAGTTGTGGAGATATATTACTTAGGAATCTTTGAATTAAAATTTTGATATAACAGTCTCTCCGTACATATTATTTAATGTCATTTATTAAAAGCTGTCCAAGGTGAAAATGGTGTTAGATAGAAGCAGTCAATATTAGGAAATGGAAGTTAAACAGCCTTAATTGATTAAAAGGAGTAGATTAAAATAAATTTTGTGTAAACTTAGCGTAATGCCCCCATCACAGTTTGTTGTGAATTTTTTGTGTCACATGCTGTAAAGAGAAGTGACACATAGGGATCACTTATCCGTCGTCTGTCCATCCGTCCGGTTGCCTGTCCGTCACACTTTTTCCGTCACGCTTCAGCAGGTGTAACACGTGTTCCAGAGAACACTCTTGTTTACACATCTACTTATGTTTTACGGTCCAAAATTAATTTTCAACAACACCAAGGAAATACAGTCATCATGACTGGAATGGTGGTGGATGAATCTTACGGCGTACAATTTCAAGGTCAACTATCGTTCACAGAACAAAATGATCTCCATTCATTGCTTGAGACACCCTATGAAGGGTATGCAAAATAAACAAGAAATATCTTTAAAAAAGATATTCGGCGTAGGATGAAAGAAAAACGAGATTTTCATTCATGCATAAATATACTTTAATTAAGAAACTTATAAATGGAAATATATGCAAAACACATTTCAAAGACTCTAATGTTATGATAGGTTATAAAAGCATTGTTGTAAATAATTGTAAAAAAACATGTCTAATTTTGGTAGTGAACAATGATGAATGGCAATGTTTTTAACAAGGTTTATTTTGCAAATAATAGTCCACGAGATGTGTACAACAACAGGAATGTAGCAAAAAAAAGTACAATTTTAAAATAATGTCTATATATATTCAAAACAAAATGTACAGTAAAGAATGACTAGACTATTATACAAAAGACACGACTGACCATTATCGTAAACAGGCTTACCTGCACCATAAAAATTGTAAAATGATTAAAATCAGAATATGAAATGATTTGATATAACAATTATTTCAGAGTACCTCCAAATGTTCTTATTTAAAAGCAGTGTAATGTTATAAATTATCCTATGAACTATAAAAAAATCTATGATAATCCGCTGCATAAAACCTAATTTAGTTCCAGGCTGATCATGTAATGCTGCTCGTTGTAGTTAGGACATACAATTTTTTCTTCACCTTTATTTTATTTCTTACTGACAAAAGCTTGTTCAGGTCTGATTTTATCAGTTGTAAACTGTATCAAAATAGTTTGTACAGCATATACATTAATGATCAGCACCTTAAAGCATAGATTCATTGATAAAGGACTTCTAGAACATTCCGAGGAAAAGCGCGCGAAATACCGACGCACAACAAATTTAGCACGCTCTAGAAATAGTTCAGTATTTTTTCTATGAAATATACTTATTTATAGACGGTTATACAAAAAATTATTTTTGCATATGACAATTATGATATAAAAGCGTTATTAGTTGTTTTGGTTTTGGCGAATTAATTTTCAATGAGAGCATCTCGGCAGGCTGGAAGAGTTCAATATACATAGTAATTAAGGGGTTTCATGTCATAACACGGTGGGTTCTTTTTTGTTGTTTTAAATCATTTTCACAAAGTAGCATTCCTCAACTGATGGAAAAGGATTGTATTTAACTTACTGAAATCACTTTCATGTTAACATCAAAAAGAAAAGTAATAACACCAAGCTGAATGATATATACAAGCTGCACCCCTTATTTACAGTAATTTTATAGTCCATAACGATGCGTTAACCAATAACAGGAGTCCTTTTATTCAGCTTAGAATTATTTACCGCTGTTAGCGTACATTTGATTGGTTTAAGATGCGAGTTGAAATCGAAATTATACAGCTACGCCGAAAAAATTCGCAGAGGATTATGTCAATTTTCTTGTCTTGTCGGTTGTACCGAAATCATTTACAATATCTATCGCGCAGATCACCATGAAGAACAAGGTGTTAATCGCTGTCATAAACGCTACCCAGCACAATTCGAGGTTATGCATACCGTTACAAAATCACGTTTTTAACCTCACACAACAGATATCACCAAGGCCGCGTTAAATTAAGAAAAGATGCTGGTTTCCTTTCATGGGCAGACTCGTTGATGAAATATGCATGAACTGCATTCCATACATGACGTCATTAGCAACAACATATGCAGAACAATAAAACTGAGTTCGTTACCAAAACGTATATGAGATGAAATGTCTGTAGATTTCTGTGGCCTATACATGTATCCTATTAGTGGTTACTTTATGGTTGTAATTTGGGATTAAAGCCGAATTCATGTTGTGGAATGTATCAGTAATGTCTCTGCACACAAGCTATTATACCGCATCTTAAGATAATATTTTGCATGTTTGGGATACCAAGAATTCTTAAATCAGACGACAGAGAACCATTCAATAGCAAAGAAATTATACAAATCGCAAAACAGACAGGGTTTGAACATCACAACGTTACATCTTTACATACACAGGCAAACGGTATTGTTGCATCCATTATAAAACCTTTTGGGGTACTTTGAAATTCAGTGTTCCTAAAAAAACGCATTTGTCACACAGACACAGCTTATCTAAAAGAAAGAACAAAAATATGCAAACCGCAAACGCAAAGCAAAGAAATCCCCGCTAAAAACAGGAGAATCGGTTT
Organism: Solen grandis; assembly: GCA_021229015.1. NCBI lineage: Eukaryota > Metazoa > Mollusca > Bivalvia > Adapedonta > Solenidae > Solen > Solen grandis. The sequence continues at coordinate 35,140,673 of CM037789.1, forward strand.
TAGTGGGACAAAGAAGTAAAAATATATGGGATACGCCGTATAAATCGACTCCCGCTAATTGTTTCAAGGAACGGCTTTATAATAATAGGGGTGCACAAAAGTAGAACATTTTGCCGTGATGCATTACACTTTAAACCCGTGGAACAGAAAACGAATCTTCCCCATTTTGACCCCCCGGATCAGTCGAATCAGAAAGATCACCCGCAATGAGCCAAATATGCGACCATAGAGAGAAAATCACCGTCCACCAAGAAGATACTTAGATAATTGATGTGCTTTTCAACAAATAAGATAGTTATAAGCTTACAAACTGTTTGCACGAGTGGAATACAAATTAATGTAAAGAAGAATTCAGTATTTTTATGGAAAATCATGTGTGGATTATCAAGGTGTATACTAGGGCATAATTGTTCTTGATTTGATATCAAATATATATCAAACGTGTTTAGATTGTCTAGCGATCCATTTGCACAAAAAAAAAAATGAAAAAGAGAAAAATACGTTTGAAACCAAAACAATTGTTCTAAACCTGCAATGTCAGTTAAGAATACCACGAGAATATTGTCTGACTTTACTCAGTAATATAACGGAAATATCAGCACCAGTTGAAATGAACATTTAGGTCAGAATTAGACACTGAATGAACCATTCAAACTGTTTTAAACAATTCAAACTCTTTTATTAATGTGCTAGTACTTACCGGCAAATAATTTAATACTACGCCAGTGACTAGAAGTCTGCTAGTCATATGAATTCTCACATAATGTTGTTTTTAATCCACTACCGGCATAGGTTTGCACACCGTTCGTGGGTCAGTCCATCAGTTACACACGTTTTCAGCTGTTGTGTTTTCTAAACGCTTGCAGATATTGATGTAATATTTAGTATGTGATTCTACCATAATGAGTTACAGATCAAGTTCGAGTTTAATTCCGGTCCACTCATTTTTGACGAAATTACGGGCCTTAGACTTAGAATTTCTTTAAAATGATAGAGAACACTGGACATCTGTCATAATAATCACAAGGGCTTAATAATTTTATTGGGCACATTTCGACTAAACACCTTCAAAAGACAACATATTTAAATTAATGCGGAAAGGACTACTGACGATATGCATTCATTTTGCTTTATTGAATATCGTGATTTGGTTTTAAATACACGAAACACATGATCGATCGAAGAAAAATAGTTTCTTTGATGGGAAAAAGAATATTCTTCCTGACAGACGATAGAGTAAAAGCGGTCAACATTTCAGAGCAAAAACCAAATGGTGAATGTACATATTTTACCATTTCTAGAATATTTTTCAGCAAGTATCTTGGATACCCGTGAACTCGAACAACTCAATGCAATTTTGTATTGTCAATTCGGACGAAGCATTATCATTATTAACGTAAAAAGTTATGTGGTAACAGAAAGCATGTTAACCAATTTATCAACTTAGAATGGTTCCCTTAAAGCAGCCAATTCACAGTTAACCTCATAGAGTAGTCGCATAATGCGATCGTTTTGGCAATAACATTAATGCAGTTTACATATGCTTGGTTGCGCATACGCCTCGTGAAAGAAATCAGAATCCCTTAAAGCAGCTCATTCACAGTTGATCAATAGTAATAACAAGTGTTTCGTTCAAACGAACGTCATGACCCAGCGGGGGCCTTAGACATTGGGATCAATGTCATTTGAAGGTCAAGGCCACCTGGCCGGTAGAGCTCATCAAGGTGCTACCTGTGAAGATTGGAGGTTATGGATGGAAGCACGTTCATGTTGTGGCCAATGTTAATATTTGCTTTTCTGAGTCATGGTAACCTTGACCTTTGGTCATGTGACCTGTAAGTGGGTTTGTTGGATAGAGCATAGAGCTTATCAAGTTCCATACGCCTGTAAAGTTTCAAGCTTTGAATGAAAGTCATTTCATTTAATGGTCAAGATTAATATATGCTATATGGTGACCTTGATCTTTACCCCGTGACCTATATGTGGGCCTGCAGGCAGTATTCATTTAAGGATTCTGTACATTTATAAACATTCTTAAAAAAACAACAGATTTTGAGCTATGATTCTGTAAAAAAAAACGATTTAAAATGTCTCTCTTTCTCAATCCCATTTCTGTAATGATTTAAAAAAAATGTTTGTTTTTTACGTTAAGTTCTTTTCTCTGCGCTAGTCTGGACAAAATGAGTTAAAATTAAAACTTGATAGTTATGAATATAGGAAGTAAAAATAAAAACGTTGCCCTTGTATATATTGCTATTTTAACTTTCGGTATATGGTCTTGTTTTTGTGATTCTTAATATCGTGAGAGAACCTTACTAGTTCAATTGAATCCTGTTTTTGAATTTACCAATTTTACAACGTTTACCATATTCAATAATAGCAAAAATGCAAATCTTGTATCTCTCATACCAAACATTCTTTTAAATATTTCTATCATCTGCTTGCTGAAGAATCAATAAAACATACCGACACCCAAGTGCAACAGTGTTGCAAGAGGTAGATATAACCTTTAAGTGTTTTTGCACATTAACGTTCAAGATCACAAGGTGCATGTTTTGTGATAATTATCAGCATTCTATCCAAAAAGAATTGACGTCAGAATTTGACTTTCGAGTTAGTTCGAAAGTGAAACCATACTTCCTAAATATGAAAAAAGTTGGAATTTTGAAGAAAAATAAATAATAAAAAAATAAATGACACAGAGGTTATGGTGGAAACACAAAAAATGATTCAGCTACTAGTTAGTTAATAAATTCAGCAACTATAAAATTACTTATTTGGTTACTAAAACTCAGCTACTTTTTTCAGCTTTTAATTCAGCTACTACTTAACTGTTTTTGTTTTCTGCGGTTGCATTTTTTTTGCGGTTTATGACCTAAAATGGCTAAACTTATTTTTGCGTATTTATTTTTTACGGAATTCTAAAATGAAGTGATACAATTTTCGTGGATTCTTTATACGAAATGTGTTTTGATTTTGGAAAACTAGATCTACAAGGGTCGTCCAGAAATAAATGAGAGTTGCTTAATTACGTATTTAAAGCATTTTCATAAGTTTATACATTTAATAGAAGCATCATTGTTTGCAGAGTATCTTGCGTGATGATAAAGCCTCCAATAAAGGTCTTTTGGGGTCTGGTAAATCCTTTCATTATAACTGCGAGTCACAAACTGATATAAACATGTTTCAGTAAACCAGGACATGTATTGTGTCTCTTCGCTTATGCATAAACACAGGTGTATCGCTACAATTATATCATAGCGCGTCATGTGTGAAAATCATTTCGTCGGTAGGCGACCAAAACCTCGTATATCAATATTTCTTGAAAATCGGCTTTTCACGATTTTGATATCATAATAACAGCGCGCAAAACCTGTCAAAATATCGTAGACATCGACCAATTAAAGTTGTATTTCTGAACATGTGACTAAATTTCGTATGCTGATTGGATAAATATTTTGATTTCAAAATATCGTATAATACGTAGAATAATCGTATTTGGCGTTCAAAAGTGAATAACAGACCCGGATACTAGGGGGTTGGGGGATATAAAGACATGATTGTGATATCAGTGGTAGAGGGGTCCGGGGCATGCTCCCCCGAAAAAAAAATGATTCTAGGATGACATTCTGAGGGATATCTGGGGAAATATGGTAGCTTTTAAAGTTAGATATGTGATTTATATATTTAAATCTAAGTCTTGGTCAAAGTAGTTTTATTGCTTGGGGTCTAAAGTTTTACATCAGCTTATTCTTTTCTTCATTTTTATGCTTTTTGTCTCTACAATCAACTTCAATGCACCTTATTAGTCCCCTAACGGTGTTTACACCGGAGAGGACTGTAGGTTTGCTCTCCGTCTGTCTGCCCTTCTGTCCGTCTATTTGTCCGTATCTCGCGATAACTTTAAACCGTTTAAAATAATATTATAAAACTTGATATATGAATAGATGGCAATATGGAGATTCTGCACGTCATTTTTTTCCTCGGACCAAAATTCTGGTTGCTATGGTAACGGAAAAAGTATGCACCTCACCGGTAGGGGAGTCATATGTTGTGTTCAACACCACTTACTTGTTTTCTTTTGTTTTGACAAGATTCTTGTCCCAGGTGGGCAATTAACCTAACCATCGTACTGAGGAAGGTACAGTACTAGACTCACAATCTCTGTAAAGATTTCTCGCATACAAAAACCATAGATAGTAGCCAGGGCTCGAAATCATAGCCCTCTAAACCAATATATCTAGATCCGTGAAAATATTTTTCTGTATGATTTATATACCATTAATACGAATTTTATGGCAATGGCTGCAAAGCTAGGTTGCGAGTTCTATTACAGCTAGGGGACTTTTTTACTATATTAAATCTCATTAAAGATAAAAAAAAATGAAAAAAAGTTTAAATATGAAAATGAAAGTATTACATTATATTTTGGGGCTCTATATAAAAGCATAAAATGGTTACATTAAATCATTTTTTTAACATCGACGTGGTTGTTATTGTCCATATGATTCCTTTCCATTTGAATACATATGTTTATGTTCACCTTATAATCTGTAAGAAAGGGGGGGGGGAACTTAAGCCGTCCATTAAATCATAATAAATGTTAGGATTTTTTTTTTCTCTTTGGTCGCAGTTCAAAAGTGTATATAACATTGAGTTTGATCCTCGCTTATTAATTTTACTATAATATGCACAATAAATACGACTTAAATGTATACTAATCGCTCTCAGTGCATTAATTAACGTCTGTGTAATGCACACAAGCGTAGAGTAGACACAATGATGTTGCCAAGGTGACAGCGGATACTCTCACAGCAGGGGTCGGCCTGGGTGATTGGTCATTTAGCTAACTTTTATTTCAGTAAGGGGCTCACAATGGGGATTTCCACTACTTACCACAAGCACAAACCAGGCAAATTCAGTCACCTAGAAAATTGTATGAAGGCCAGCTGGGGGGACTTAACTTAAGCCCCAGCCTTTGTCGGGCGTCCGGCGTCGTGAGTCGAGCAATTTACTTATAACATTTTCTTCTCTGAAACTACCGATAGGAAAGTGATCAAACTTGGCAAGGATGGTCCGAAGGTGGTCCCCTATAAAAATGTTCAAATGGTTCCGGTCTGTTGTATAATTAGGTCACAGGCCCAGAGTTTAGATATTTGATGTGTGGCTTTGTCTAGTAGACCTCTACCAAGTTTGGTCAAATCATGACCCCTGGGTCTAAATTGGCACCGCCCCAGAGGTCACTCTATTTTACATGAACTTATTTAGGAAAACCTTGAAAAAACCTTCTTGTTAGAAACCACAAGGCCTGGAGGTTAGATATTTGATATGTAACAGGGCCTAGTAGACCTCTACTGAGTTTGTTCAAATCGTTACCCTAGGGTCAAAATTGGCCCAGGGGTCACTTGATTTAACATAGACTTATATAGAATTTATTTTTAGAAAAATCGAAAATTAGAAATTGCCTCCACCCCAGGGATCACTTGATTTTACTTAGCCTAACGATACCAGGTGAGTGATTCAGGGCCAATATGGCCTTTTTGTTTTATTAATGCACACACTCTTTTCAATCTTAATATACTTTTATATGATAAACGAAAAAAAAATCATGACTTATATGTAGGCAGAGTAGTTCAAAAGTGTAAGTAAAGATAGGATTTATTTATATAATTATATAATAATAGAATGTACAAAATGACGTATAATGTAAAATAAATGGATATAAATCTCGTACATGACGTAAAACAAGTACGTCTTCAACTTTTGCAGAACAGAAATATCGTATATTAGTTTTAACGTAATTCTGACGTCAATACAACGTTAACACGATTTAGGTGACCGTTGTCTAATTTCTGTCCCTTTAATATATAACAATTAACCAATAGATTAATCGTACATATACTGTGTAAAAAATGAAAAAGTTTTTTGCTGCTCCTGAAAAGTTGTGATTTTATAAGGTACGAGGTTTTGGTCGCCTACCGACGATTTGTACTGTTAAAGGTAATTTAGGGGAAGTGGAGTGTTTGTACTGTCGGTACGACTGTCGGGCAACTAGGAGGAAACATGTAATGAATATTCTGCGCATTTAATTTTTGAGGTCTGCTAGCATCCGCGGCACAAGTGATCGTTAGGACAAGGCGATGAGTCGCGAACAAATCCCAGGTCACTAGCTTGATTGACGGTCAATACCTAAGAACTATGTTGAAACTTAGAATCGTGTACCAGCTGCAACTTTGTTGTAGAAGTGTTTTGAAATAACTTGGCACAAGTTATCATAGGGACAAGACAATGTGTCGCAAACAAATACCAAGTCAATAGCTTGAAGATTAAGGCAACATCACTCAGTTGATCTTAAAATCGTCCTCTGGCTGTAAATTTGTTTTGAAGGAACATGTTTTGAAATAACACAAACAATCTTTACGACATGACGATTCAGCAGATAGTTGATTTTTGAAATTTGTAAACACTCCTATCCGAGCTGTATCTTGGTTGAGTATCGGATGATTATGTCCCAATCAGAAACTAGGTTGCTAGCTCGAAAGTCAATGTCTCAGCAATCAGTTGTCCGGTCTGTAACTATGATTGTATTCTGAAATAACTTGTCGTTAAAGATTCCTAGGACCAATCGGTGTTGCAAACAAGAATTAGTCACTTTCTTTAAGAAAATATAGTACAGCGGTTGACCTTGAAATCATATCTAGGCTATAATTTTGTTGTGTATAGTAGAGTATTAAAACAAATTTGCACAAATAAACCCTGGGATTAGATAATGTGTCTCGAAGACAAACAGGGTTGCTAGCGTCAAGGTCAGGATCACAACACTCAGTCGACCTTATAATCTGTGTAAGCAATTGTGTCCGGCTAATAACTATTTTGTGTATGCTCTTGTTTAAAATAAAATTTAACATAAATGATCACTAGGACAGGATAATGTGTCACTTGCAAGCCAGATCCAATTCGCTAGCTTGAAGGTCAAGGCCACGGCAATCGATTTAACTTCTTTTAAAGCAATTGTGTCTCAGCTGTTACTTTGCTGTGCATGTTCGTGTTTTAAAAATGACACAAATTATCTCTATGACAAAATGTTGTGTTGTAATCCAGAAAGTCACATCAGGCAGTTGACCTTAAAGTCTATGCAATCAATCGTTTCTTGCCCGTTACCTTGCTTTAAATGCAATGCCGCAACCAAAAGCGATTGGCAAATCACATTTTCTTTAAAGTTTATGCCCTGTAATTCACTTCCGGTTAAGGTATATGCCCCATAATAACCATCAAAGCCATGCATATAACTTTACAATATAAGCTTTAAAAATGTCAAACCATTAAATCTTAAAGGCAAATTGACATTTTATGACATATGACAAATTATTTTATTACCTGGGGCCTCCGTGGCCGGGAGGGTAAAGTCGCTGACTTTAACACTCACTCAGCCCCTCACCGCGTGGTGAGTGGGTTCGAAACCCGGCAGGGTCATTCGGATTTTCATGTGAGGAAGCCTTCCAGCTGGCTTGCGGTAGGTCGGTGGTTCTACCCGGATGCCTCCGTGCATTCGGGGTCTTCTTCCACCTGTAATTAGTTTCATAGAAATATTTCCATCCAGGAACAAGATAAGGAAAATGGGTATTAGGGGGATTATACCTTAATTGAGCCAGCCAAAACAGGCATTCTGCATATTTTCTCAGTATGATACACATTTCTGCCAAATACGTTTGTTAAGCAAGTTGGTCTTGTCTATTAATCCGTCGCTTACAATGAATTTAACTCTTTATATATGGCCATCGCCACTTAACTATTACATTGTATTATTCTATCACCCAGTATTGGAAAAAAAACATCCTGGACTCATGCAAACAGCCTGTTATCCTTAGATAAGTACAGGGTCTCCGCAACATTTCTCCCCCAAAACATCTATGGATATGAAGATGCCCTTGCTACCTAGAACATTGCCAAGGGTGTAGCTAGGTTGTTTTGGATGCTACGCACTTTATGTTTGGGGATCCAGGAGCCGATTGCGACCTTGGTGGGTACAGTGTGTTTTGGCTTTTATCCAGCTTTCGATCCGACTATCTTGTTTACTCATTTGTCTTGCTTCATATGCAACAGGATGTATTTGTAGATCAAATAAACTTGACGGTTTGGAATGCAAATATCAATTAAATCCGGTTCTGATAGTCATAATCACATATCTTAAACCGATATGGACCACATACGGCTGACAAAGTTTACGATATGCGTACATGTGGCTTTTGGATCTTGTCATGCCTCGTTGCACTTTTTAAACATTGCTTACAGTGCAATCGCTGCAGAATTATAATGAATAATCTTCATAACTAAGCGACGTATATGAATATGCATTTGGAAATGGTTTTAACCTTAATACAACGCACTTAGACTTATTTTTAACAAGACCAATTGTACAACATTCAGGACCCCCACGTTTATGCATCTGTATAGGAAGATGGTGTGTATAGGAGCAACCCATCAAATTGTTTTTGTCTTATCAGTTTTTTTTTGTCTGCCTGTGGGAAACTTTAACCCTGGCCATAACCTCAAAACTATACAAGGTATTGACGTGAAACTTAAAATATACATATAATGTATAAGATGATGACTATAAAAAGTACAACAATAAAGAAACACAACTCTCAGTGGTCCAATTCAAATCATCTTATGTATTTTTTTTCCAGTTTAAGCAGGTGATAACTTGAAACTATAAACAGATAACGAGATGGGAAAGTGCAGGGATAAAAAAAATAACCTGGACCAGTTTTGTAATAACAACATAACAACCCTTATTTTTGCCCCTGGCTGTTACATCTTGTCATGTCTCACTGAGCTTCACGAGTTTAGTGTTTTATACATTACTTGTAATGCAATCTTTCCAGAACATAATGATAAATGCTTTTAACAATTAAGTGATGTCTTCATAAGGATGTCAGGGATATGTGTTTTTGATTTTGTAGTAAATTTTACAATATTTTTTGTCCGGAGCATACCTCATTTAATATATATATATATATATATATATATATATATATATATATGCCTCGTTGCGCTTTTTAAACATTGCTTATAGTGCAGTCGTTGCAGAATATTATAATGAATTACTTATATCGAGATTATACTAGTTGGCAAACGATGCTTATGTTTTAAGATTTTTTTTATCAATTGTAACTTAGGTTTGACTTAACAACTCTATATATCTTATAGAATATGTTATATCATTCTTATATCTTGCTTTTTATGTCACCTGTTGTAAGCATAGATGACACATAGGGATTATCCGTTGTCTGTCTGTCCGTCACACCTTTTTCCGTCAAGCTTCAGTAGGTGACACATGTGTTTTAAAGAACACTCTTGTTTCAATATACTTATCACTCATAACGTGTTTGTTTTAACTTTCTTTTATAAATATTCTGATTCTTAAAAAGCGTATTGTCTATAACATATTGTGAATATAATTATAAGATATGCTTTAAAATGCAGCATTTTATTGTTGAATAAATATTTTTTAAAATAATAAATATTAACAACGGCATATAGGGTTAAATAATAATTACGTGAATCAAGTACCTAAATTCAAACTGATTTTTACCTTGCTAAATGACTTTTTAAAATGAAATACCTATACATATGGTACAAATAAAACTTAACAGTGTTTCTTTCTATATTGGGAGTGGCAAATATACAGGCGGCATCTAAAAACAGAGTCTCAACCCAATTCACTGGCTCGCGAGGGTTATTGCGCACACATTTATTGATTGTACGCTAATGAATTTAGTAAATTATTACATCACGCATGTATATTTAGCTACTTGGAAACAATTTTGTCGGAAGAAACAATGAGTAAGAGGATTGGAAGGCTGACGTCGTTAATTAAGCTCGCTGAGTCACATCGGTGCCCGAAACACGCACTTACATGTGCCCCCTCCCAGTTACGAAACACGCACTCACATGTGCCCCCTCCCAGTTACGAAACACGCACTCACATGTGCCCCCTCCCAGTTACGAAACACGCACTCACACGTGCCCCCTCCCAGTTACGAAACACGCACTCACATGTGCCCCCTCCCAATTACGAAACACGCACTCACACGTGCCCCCTCCCAGTTGCGAATTCCTGAATCCGCCACTGATGAACCATGTCAATATAAATGCCATAGACTTCTGCCCTACCAGTAGCAGTCTTGGGCTTTGTTACCGTAAATCACTGACAATGACCTATCCTCTGACATGGCCTCTTTTGAAGATCCCCATCATTGGGCTGTTTAATACAGGTTACATTTAAAACAAGCTGACCGAATAAAACATAATTTGTTTCACATTTTTACACTATGACAAGTGCATGCTTATAAGCAACACATGTACAGAAACAGTCTACCTAATGTAAAGGCAAATTCGTATGAACACGTGCAACTGGCTTGTATATTGAATAAATGCATTTCCCCCGAGGAAAGATCCAGCTATCGAAAGCCTTTACCCCCAGTCGTACGAGTACCGCCATAGTGTCACGTCTGATTGTGCAGGTATGCATTTATGTTTTATGTCTAAAGATTTTACATCTATAAAATCATACGCTCCCGCGGTTTATAACCAAGATAATGTAAATAAGGAACATTTATTAACTGAGAGATACATATCCATTATAATTATACACGGATAGTGTCATAAAATAAATGTGTTTACAAAACCTGTTGTACAGATGCTTGAACACCACTTCGAACATTCAGGTCCATCCAATAATTAAACATACGGTAAAGTAAATAGATTTAGCATTTCATCTTATATAGACGAGTTTTAATACATTTCCTTTTGCAAGTTTTGACAGCACCACATTCATGAAATCTGATGCAAACGGTATTTACTTACAGCTAAAACCTTGAAAGTAATGTGAACAATCAAAATATATAGTTCGTGTATGAAACAGTGTAGGAATTATCACGCGACCGCTATTTCAGTAAAGGTATCAATACCAAGACAAAAACTGTCAACTTGGGCTCCGCATGGAAATAGAATATTACTACGTGAAACCTTGAAATTTGTATACGAGCTGACTACAAGTTATTTTGTTCCATGTTTAACTTAGTGCTTTGTTTGTTTGATGGGTTTAGCGTCCCACCAACAGTATTTCAGTCATTTGGAGACAATGTCTACTTGAGACAGATATAGTGCTGTCACACCACAGTGCTTTGAAAAACTGCTCAGCTGCTGATAGAGATCCTATATTCCGTTGCAAGCTTAAATTTATTTCCTTACTCTGACACATGTCCAATAGAAATCGATGAAAAAATGAACTACTTACTGATAATTTTCTTTTTTTTTCCAAGGGAGCAAATGTTGACAGTTTTTGTCTTAGATTTGATGCCTCACGTCACAATCTTGTGGTATTGCTACACTGTGAAAGCTATATCAAACCATTTTCGGCTTGCACTTGTAAATTTGTTTTAATTATTGTCTTACGCATTTTCAAGAGTTACACACAAAGAACTATGGAAATGTTTTCCATAAGATAAGGGCGAAAACATTAAACCATTTTCTACTTTTATTTATTTTTTTAAAGTTACTTTGGAAAGACCTAGATATGCACCACGTTTGGTGACATATCGAATCTAAATTCATGCATGACTAAAGACAATTTCAGTATAAAACAACCTTCTGAATTGTAATTTAATACTTATTCGATTTATATATGATGTTTTGTTGGTCTGACTTTAATATCCACAATATCATAAACGCATGACGCAACACAAATTCCTGACAGTATGCACCCCCAAACGCGTGAACATTTAAAAACAATACTCTCTCAACACTCTATTGTTTAAAAAAGTGGACACAAGACCGTAAACAAAACTGTTTTTGATTTCGTTATTGTTTGGCCTTCTTACTTTATTGTTTATTTATTATGATGTTTATTTGAAAAAAAATATCTCAAGGATAACTTTGGTAAATGCCTTCTCGAAGTTTTATTTTATTAAAAAGAATATTTTTACAAGCAGCTTAATTATATCATATTTCTGTGAAAAAGCAATGAAATTATGCCGAGTTATCTTTTTGAGTAATATTTTTACTTATTTCAGGTCATCATTGATGTTGAGATTGTCATGTTATGGCAGGTTTATATATAACTAACTTTCTGTATATCATACACATACCTAGACAGTAATTTGAATTAACACGTAGTCTGTTTTGTTCCACAATTTCATTCGTTCTTTCTTCTAGTATCAGTAAACGAAAATGATGTTAAAAGTGCTTAGAAAAAGTGAAAATAATGTATATGGATAACATAATCAAGGATTAGAAACTAAACTATTTCATGTTCAAACATTAAATGAGCTTTTAAGTTGCTACATTTAAGATAAATGTATAAAAAAGCTTGAGATATATGTTAAGTTCTAAAATACATATTACTTATAATCATTTTTTAAAAATTATTCCAACATCCAAAATAAGAACAATATATATAGAAGCAAACAAATACATGTAAATGTGCCCAAATAGAACTTGTATCTTGTATGAGTGCATGTGTGGATGGAGTGGGAAAAAATTGAGTATTGAACTTCAAGTATTATAAATATATTAGCACTTTAATGTTAAGTTTCTTTGAAATACTCATTGACTATTTTACACATTATGCTTAGGTTTTCTAGCTGCTTTATGTTATCACTTGTTGCTAAGTTTATAAATTTAAACATACTAGACCCTATCTATATATCCAAGTCTGTATTATTTAACCCTTTCCCTCATACAGACTCATTTTAACCCTTTCCCTCATATAGACTCATTTTAACCCGTTCCCTCATATAGACTAATTTAACCCTTTCCCTCATATAGACTCATTTATCCCTTTCCCTCATATAGACTCATTTTGACCCTTTCCATCATATAGACTCATTTAACCCTTTCCCTCATATAGACTCATTTAACCCTTTCCCTCGTATAGACTCATTTAACCCTTTCCCTCATATAGACTCAGTTTTACCCTTTCCCTCATATAGACTCATTTAACCCTTTTCCTCATATAGACCCATTTAACCCTTTCCCTCATATGGACTCATTTAACCCGTTCCCTCATATAAGTTCATTTAACCATTTCCACCATATAGACTCATTTAACACTTTCCCTCATATAGACTCATTTAACCCGTTCCCTCATTTAACCCTTTCCCTCATGTAGACTCATTTTAACCCTTTGCCCCTTATAGACTCATTTAACCCTTTCCCTCATATAAGTTCATTTAACCATTTCCACCATATAGACTCATTTAACCCTTTCCCTCATATAGACTCATTTAACCCTTTCCCTCATATTGACTCCTTTAACCCTTTCCCTCATATAGACTCCTTTTACCCTTTCCCTCATATAGACTCATTTAACCCTTTCCCTCATATAGACTCATTTAACCCTTTCCCTCATATAGACTCATTTAACCCTTTCCCCCATAAAGACTCATTTCACCCTATCCCTCATATAGACTCATTTAACCCTTTCCCTCATATAGACTCATTTAACGCTTACCCTCATATAGACCCATTTAACCCTTTCCCTCATATAGACTCATTTAACCCTTTCCCTCATATAGACTCATTTAACCCTTTCCCTCATATAGACTCATTTAACCCTTTCCCTCATATAGACTCATTTAACCCTTTCCCTCATATAGACTCATTTTAACCCTTTCCCTCATATAGATTCATTTAACCCTTTCCCTCATATAGACTCATTTAACCCTTTCCCTCATTTATAATCATTTAGACGCACTCAATAGGTACCACATAAAGCCTGATCTGCAGAAAACCACAGTTAAACCTTACCAAATTTAATTACAAAGTCCTCATTTCCAGACCACTGAGGAGCAGCGAACAACATAAAACCTGATCAGCCTGCGAGTTACTCGCAGGCTGATCTGGTTTTATGTTGTTCGCATAGGTCTTTTCATGGTTTCCTCTATGAGGGAAAGGGTTAAATAAGGAACATATAAATATGAAATGATATTCGTCTCCTTATTATATACAATTTTAAAATTAACGTTCATTAGACGGTACATTTTGCCAACGTCCTATTCCAATAGGAAAGTTATGACTACAAGTTAGAAATGAAATTGATATTTTACAGCGGTAAGTAGGCAATTTGTCAATAAAGTTGCTGAGTTTAAATTTAGTTTTAGTCGTATGGATTCGTGTTAGAAGCAAGTTGCTACTTATAAAACTTTGTACCAAATCCCTGAAAAACAGTCTGACAAGATTGCAAGATATATCAATTAACTGATGTTTAAAGTTTCATATTTATATGTGACGTACATAACCTATAATTCATATATCAATTATTTTTTAGGTTTCTGGTTTTCATGTCCTCAAAAAGTACCTTCCAAGTACCTTCACAGCTATGGTTGAAATAATAATTGGTTAATTTCCAAATTAACAATGCCGATATTCAGCATATACTTATAGGTCGATTTTCATTTTGTGAATGTAATGTGTTGATATGGAGGCCGACGGTATGTGAGAGTAATAAACTTCAAAAGGAAAAGTAAGCCTCGTCCCTGCCTGATATTTCCGACCCTCGGGCGAGATATTCCTATCCTACATGAACGCTTATATTCTTATTAATCTTAGGGAATGTTTGATCTTATCCATTATACTTTTTATCGATAGATGATTTAATGCAAACGAAACGAGTCGAATAGAAGAATCCCCTTAAATACTGAAAAAAAGTTTGTTTATAAATTAAATATTTATATAAGGAGAGAATCATTTGTGAGTTTAAAGTTGGTGTTTAAAGTAAATTTACATTGACTTTGAGTGCCATTTCTTATACTTATCTATGCAATAATATTTATCCACACACACACACACACACACACACACCTTTATTCATGTATTATTTTCATAAATAGTATAGCTTTAAACCTTTGCACCTTCCCAAGTATAGGCACAAAGTACTGGTCCAGCCAATGAAATTGGAGTAGAATTAATATTAAACTAAACCTATCCAGTTTTCTGTATATTGTGTAGATTTCCTACACAGAAAAAAAAAAATTTAAGCTTTATATAATAGATGGTTCATTACCATAATACTTTTAAGAGTATTTAATTGTTTTAATTTGGTCTTTCTTTTTGGTAATTTTAGTGTACTGTACATGCAGTATGTAAAAGTATATAAGGCTATGGATGTCTCTCTCACACACACACTGAATAATGACACAATAGTTGTTTATTTAGTTGTTTATCTATATTCTAAGATTACATTTATGATATCACAAAATAATTTCAACATTCAGCAACGTCTTACTTTGAAATGAGAGCATACACCTTTGTTTGCTTTCTGCAATCTGAAAAACAGTAATAATGATGCTCACATCTTCAGTGCAAATATTTGACAGAAATATAATCTCAAACCCAACCACCTCATTTTCAAAAACCAACACTATATGAGGGGAAATATCATCAAAATATTGTAATATTCTCAGAAGAAGACTGAATAAAAAATGTTTGATTTATAGATATTTGTAATATACATGAAAATCATTGTTTTCCATACTTTGCAAGTATTCTTGCCTCGAAACATTTTATTCTAGATCAGCTCATTTTGGTTAATTTCTATCCTACGTTTAGAATATATACATATGCATGTCTTATATAAAGAACTAGGCTTGATATATATATATATATATATATATATATATATATATATATATAATTTCATTTTTATATTATAAACTTGTTCAGAATGTTCTCAACACTTCAATGTGCAGTGTTTCATTCATTTCCATGAAAAATGATGCATCTTTATCTGACCTTCACATAACACTGCTGTCTAATTAATAAATGGTTATGTTTCACAAATATTGATTTGGACCTGAAACAAATAGTGTATGTTAAAAAAGTGTTATTTATGCAAATCTCCTACTCATTTTCCACTAGGTAAAATTTTTAAATTAAGAAACAAGAAACCATACATAGAATGAATTGTCAAATTTTGTTATTCTTTATGATGAAAGTAATATTCAATTGAAGGTCGTTAAGATTATGTCACAAAAAGGCACCTGCAAAAAAGGGGACAGGGCCTTTGTTATCAGGGAAATTCAACAATTTGACTGACTTTGGAACTCAGAAAGATGTTATCGCATTTCGTTTTGGAGATATCAAAGTAAGGGAAAACACTCTTTCTTCTTAGCGGTTTTTTATGTTTTATTTTTTTTTCTCTAACGGACAGATTTTTCCCATATATTTGCACATAAGTAATTTATTCTATAACAAAAATATTTGAATTAAAATTAGGATGTCACCATGCTTTTGTTTTGCTTACATTTGTTGAAAAATCAAGGCATTAAAGAAGCAGAAAGATTGCATTCTAAACACTTTGATAATGAATCAAAATAATATTTTCCGAATATTATATCAAAATTTGTAACAGTGACAAAACGAGCAAAAATCGCTATTGTGTCAGAAACAAAATATATACAAAACTACCCAAAATAATTGGAATGTTATATATATATTTCTTTACAAATAATCAAGGGACAAATTTCCTTTATTTTTTTCAGATTCAATCCTCTTATATAAAGGCTTTAAAACCAAAAAAAATTTTAAAAAAAATTATACCACTCCATTGTTTTCACTGAAACTGCTATTTTATTGCTTTCTTGGCAGAATTTGCATAAAAACACTAAAACGTGACTATTTAGACCCCCAACATTTGGCAAAATACTTTCAATCATGTTTTTAATACATTAATCTTAATATTTAGGTTTCCTACAACATTCTTTTGAAAAATCTTGAGAATTTCAAAAAAAATAATAAAAAATCATTGGTAACCCGATGAAACGTCCTTATGTCTCTACAGCATAAAAAAGAAATATCTAAGAGTGACCAGACGCTTGTGATATTTCCCACATAGAAATAAGAATAAGTTTACCCCAATTCATGAATTGTCGTACAAAACTCAGTAAACATAGTCAATACTGCTAAGTCTGGCCGGTCAGCCAGCAACAGTCTATCATTTTTGTATGAACTCTTATAACAAAGTTCTCGGTCTGATAAAATAAACGTCGTTCAAAAGATTCCCGGACTTGGCTTATTACACTATTAGTTTTTAGATTTATTTTCACCATACATAATCTACAGGAAACATTAAACATTTCAGAACAAATTGTACAAAATAATTTGCACACCAATGAACCACATTGTTCACTAATATATATGACAAAACGTCATTCTCGATCTAGCACATTTTGATGTCAGTCAACTAATGTCTTTTTGTGCTTATCATTTCTTTCTTAATTAAAAATCAAAATGCTCTCCTCATAATCCTCTTTTTGAAGGAAACCACTTCATTCATGACAGGACGACCGAGGTCAGTAAAATCAATAATATAAATTGATTAAAGATGAGTTCCTTTCAAAATTTATCCCTACGAATCGTGACAGAAAAATGTATGTTGAAACACTGTGTGAAAATCCATCGTGTAATATAAATATTTCGAGAAAGTCGGAAGATTGAAATAGACAAAGTCATAGGAACATAATGAAAAGCATAATAAAAATGCTGACTGTTTCAACTGACGAGTACACAAGAAGATTATCTAACATAGTCGAAAACAATCGGATCCATTCGGATGAATATTAATGTGGCAACAAACAAGATGCTCGTATTTCTTTCCCATTTACATTACGCTGCAGGGGACTGACAACACTACACCGACATAAGATACGCTTTTTTTTATATAATGCAATCATACAGAGTTTCAGTTCCTCGTGTTTCCTTGGTTTAACAAAGAAAAGAACAAATGCCTTACTCGTGTTTTCTTAGTCTAACAAAGAAAAGCATAAATGCCTTACTCGTGTTTTCTTGGTTTAACAAAGAAAAGCATAAATGCCTTCCTCGTGTTTTCTTGGGTATTTTCTATTACTTTAACAAAGGAAAGCACACATGCCTCCAATTATTCATCCTTATTTCGTGATTTCAAATATTATAACAAAGAGAAAAAGTTGTGAGCAACGCCTAAAATTATTCAAATAGTTCATAGAAATACACATCTGGGCTCTACGGGCCTCGATAATATTGTTATTGCACGGCGGATCACCGCCGGGCATGCTGTTTTTGGTTCGTCAATGGAACCGGATTTGGAGGTATAAAATCCTTTCGGGTGCAGTTTCGGCTTTTAGTTTTTGTAATAAAACATGAACTTTGTGTCTCGAATTGAGGGAGCATGATTGAAATAAAAATAACGGGATAATACGCAAAAAAATAATAATCCAGAAATGAATTGTATTCAATGCTGGAAATGAAGGCAAAATATATAACAATTCGGAATTGATCCTTTCGTTTCCCATTCTATTTTTACCATGATTAGATATTATGTTTATTTACATCATCAAAATGCCCATTTCAACATAAAAACATACTCTAGCATATTTAATTATAAACTGAAATTTACAGGTTCATGTCAATTTAATAAGTATCGTTTTGAAATGGAAGTAGCGTAAAACCATTATAAGAATCGAGATTTTTCATATTCTGAAATGGAGCAGTTGATTTGAAGCCCGACATACATTTTGATCAACAAAATTGAAATCTACAACTGTATTAAAAGTCTATACACGGTAAGTTGATATTTATTGTAATTACAAAGTTAGAGGTTTATGAAAATTTATATAAATATCCCTTTTTTAGTTTATTGTTTAGATCCCAAGAATGAAAGTACATTTCGGAAAGGTTCGGACTTATTTTCATGATGTTTGAGATTTCACAATCTGATGGCTACGGTATTTCTAGGCAGTGGAAAAAGTATTTGGTGAAATTTGTGAAAATATACATAGAGTTTAAAATATCTGCTTACTAGTGAAAATATACATAGAGTTTAAAATAACTGATTACTAGTGCATGTATTTACATAAAAAATTTGAAAAAAAAATCCACCTAAAAAGGGGGTGGGGGAGAATTTCAAATAAATTCTTCATTCTATCAAAATTCATTTCAAATATCTTCAGCTTTGTGTTCAGCTATGAGTATAATTAATTTATGGAAAAAATGTATATAAAGAGTAAAAAAATATGGGAAACAATTTCTGTAATGAAATTTTAATGCTTTATTACATACATTTTTTTTTATTTACACCTATATATAATGTCACAAGGTGAGAAAGATTTGCAGCCTGACCGTGACTCGAACCCGGGGCCTCTACTGACTGAGCTTCCCAGCCGCATACTTCTCTTTCTTCCCTATTGTGACTAATCAATAATATGACATTATCCCCCTTTAATTTAGAATTCTAGGAGTTATTGGGTAAATGTAACCATGTGCAGGTGTAATTAGACAGACCTGGCACCTACGTCACAGTGTGAGAAAAATGTGATGCATGACTGGGACTCAAACCTGGGACCTTTCGCTTACAGGGCAATTGCTGTACCCACTAGCTACCCGGCCAGTAGCATACCACATCCACATATTTATCCCCTATTGTTAGTAATATGCAGTATGGGAATCCAGTATCTCCGGAATCTCTTTCTTATTTATATGTTTTAATATCAAAGCAGATATATTACTGATGCTCACACACTATATTTAAAATAATGAATATGTAACTAATTATCTTCATTTTTCGACTTTTTTCAGCTTGCAATAACGAGAAAATGGGAGTGGAAAACCTGGTAAATTGGACACTGACAATATATAAGCACTAAAGAAATGCCAGGGGCAGCTATATCCAGTTTTCAAGCTAAAATTCAGCATCATGTTCATCTAAGCAGCAGTTAACAACACCTCAAGCAACCAATAGACCATTTCATCAGGGGTTTGGCAATACATGTATGTGATATAATTTGTGACAAAACTGACAAATCTGTGACTGGTGGAAAATCTGATGCATATGCTTAATACCCAACTGAACACTATGTGGAATGTTCTACGAACATGATGATCGATTTTGTGTTTGAAGAGGACTTCTTGACTTACATAGGTGAACGTCTCATTTCAGAGTGAAATATGTGCCTGTTAGCCAATCAATGGATGTACAACATTCATTGACAATCCTGTTATACTATATTTTCTCTTTTTCTTTTAGTTTTATTTTTGATGATTTGTTGTGTTTTAATTTAACCTTCATTTTATACCGCCGCCCCCCAAACAATGACCTTACTTGCATGTTTCAACATTTCAACTCAGATTTCTCTTAACAAAAAGTTCAGAAGGTCTAATCTCCCTTATTTATTGACCTAGTGATTAAATTGTTTCTCGTGAATGTTCTTATAGCAAATGGTATTTAATTTCATGCTATGAAATGTAAGAACAAACTCTGAAAAAAAGTTTTGAACTTATAGATTTGCTTTTTGAGAAGAAAATATGGGAGACTGTCATTCCAGATTGTCACACACCATTTCTAACTTTCTGAAGTGTAAGCACATCACTTTATAACTAATCTAATTTCTTTCTTTCTTTTTTTTTTGCATGGACCAAAACT
The DNA here is from genome assembly GCA_021229015.1 of Solen grandis. Classification (NCBI taxonomy): domain Eukaryota; kingdom Metazoa; phylum Mollusca; class Bivalvia; order Adapedonta; family Solenidae; genus Solen; species Solen grandis. Next base: position 35,161,131 of record CM037789.1, read on the forward strand.
TCTTCTTGTTTAAATCAAAATAATTGAAATAACACTATCCTACATTCCTTTTTTGTAATATGAATCAATAAATTAAAGCGATGTGTCCTGATCATGACCCTTTTTAGTTCAATATAGCACATGAAACTCAAGGTGAGCTATTCTTATCACCTTGTGTCCCATCTTCTGATGGCAACAATTTGCTTTAAAAGATATATCTTCTGAAACTACTTGAGGTATACCCATTTCTTGTTTGCATTGACAACCAACAAATTTGATTCTGAAAAGTCTCATGACTATCTATTATCATTGGTAAAATTAAGCTGTCCCTTAAATATCTTCCCATCTGAAACCAATGGTCAAAATTTAATTTCAATTTGCACAAGTGGTTACCTCATAGCCTTTTACCATAATTGCTTACTTTAAGTTTATACCTTAAATAAATGGAGCACCAGATGGTTTGCTAGTTTCCTAATAATTATACTGACTTTATATTTATAAAAAAAAAATCTTTGTAACTAATAGTCAGATTTTAATTTCATTTGGCACAAATGGTCACCTCATAGTTCTCTACCACACTGCTAAAATGAGTTTGATTCTTTGAAAAAATGATGTCTTAATTGGGGCAGCTAGTTTCTGTATGTACTCTTCACATGTAGTTAAATTCAAAATCTTTCTCCTGGAGTGTTTAAAATATTTTTTCCTAATGATAATCTCCTGGTACTTTCCTGCAATCCTATAAGTTATTGATCCCATGGAAAATGAGGCCTCCAGATATTTGACTTATTTTCTATTAATTATAATCTGTATAAAAACTTTGAACATTTATTATACCCGATATTTGACAATGGTTACTGCTGAAGGTAACCAGGTCAAATCAAGTGGCCTAAAATGTTATAATTAGGTGTATTGTACTCTGCCCCCCCCCCCCCACACACACACTTTTGTTCACAGTTATTGTCCTTTGTTAAAAAATTGTCTTCCCTTCCCAGAGCAATTCTCTTTATATTTAATTTAGCAGATGATATTTGGTACATGTATCAATGACCTAGAGACGATGTGTCGCGAGCAATTATTTCTATTAGAGCCTCTTTTCCTTTCTTATTAAAGATAGGCTGATGATTTATGCTTAATGTATTGACAACTTGTTAAGGATGTTATAATAAACTTTGGGGAATGGCCCTTTTACTTTCAGAGTCATTAACCTTTGTCTTCAGCTAGAATCTCTTAAAATTCAAGATAAGCTGATGATATATGGTTCATGTTCCAATAACATGGAACTCTTTGTTAAAAAAAATGTCCACAACATAATTTCAATATATTATAGTTTCTGAATTCCAGTACAATGACTTTCTCACATTTTCTGCAACTTCACATGGATCAATCAGGCTTTGTTCATTCTTTCATTTTTGTAAGCTTGACTTTTCAAAGAATAGGGTGAACTTTTGTAGTCACGTCGGCGTCTGCGTCCAAAGAAATGTTATTTTTTTAACGTTGCCATTATCTGCACTTTTACTCAACCGATGTCCCGCAAACTTCACACACGTGTTTATCATCATCAGACCAACCAGTAGAAACAGGAACAGTAACTCTTCCAAATATTTTTATGCATATTTATGGCCCTTTTTGGACGTAGAATTAATGTTAAACTTTTGTTTAACATTAATATTATCTCCAGTTGTACTCAATGGATGTCTATCAAACTGTACACATGTGTTAATCCTCATCAAACCTACCAGTAGAAACAGGAACAGTGACTCTTCCAAATATTTTTGCATATTTATGGCCCTTTTTGGACTTAGAGTTATGTTAAAACTTCTATTTAACATTCCTTTTATCTCCGGTTTTACACAAAAGACGTCTCTCAAACTTCAGCCATGTGTTTATCATCATCAGACTAACCAGTAGAAACAGGAACAGTAACTTTTCCAAATATTTTATCATATATATATATGGCCCTTTTTGGACTTAGAAAAAATGTTAAACTTTTGTTAAGCATTGCTGTTTCTCCACTTATACTTTAAGGATGTCCACAAACTTCACATATGGCTTGATCATCATGAGCTCAACCAGTAGAATCAAGAACTGCAACTCTTCCAATTTTTTATATTCATGGCCCTTTTTGGACTTAGAAAAAAGTTTTGTTTAATAATGCCATTATCTCCACTTTAACTCAATGTATGTCTTCCAAACTTCACGCATGCCTTGATGATCATCATCACACCAACTAGTAGAAACATGGACAGTAACTCTTACAAATATTTATTTGCAAATTTATGGCACTTTTTCGACTATTTTTTTAAGTTTTGTTTTACATTGCTATTATTTCCACTTTCACTGAATGGATGTCTCTCAAAATTCACACATAAGTTTATCATCATCAGACCAACGAGTAGAAACAGGAATGTATGCCCAAGTAGTTACAGGAACAGTAACTCTTAAATATTTTTGCATATTATTGGGCCTTTTTGTACTTAAAATATTAAAATTTGTTTATCATTGCTTGTATCTCCAATATCTTTCCATGGATGCCCCTCATAATCCACACATGACATTACATGTCTGTGTTGGAGGTCAGACTGTCATGAATTTTAAAATAGTTATGCCTTTTTTTTCTTCTTTTTTTTTAAAGAATCTTAGTTTAGGTTTTTGCACCACCTCATTTTTTCACTTAAACCTTTGAGGTATTGCTTTGAAACTTTAAATACCTGTTTATGACCATCATTTCTATTTGTACATGGCAAGAGTACATAACTCTGTCTTGGATTTTGACATAATTATGCCTCTTTTCTGACTTGATTATTTTATACTAACTCACTTTTTCACTGAATTCTTTGAGATTTTGCTTTAAAACTTGAAGCACATGTTTATTGTTCATGGGTATATTTTGACAATACAGAGATTCTTATTTTGCCTTTAACTGCAATATTGATTTTTATTGACAAACATTCAAATAGTCGAGCGTGTTATCTTACGGACAGCTCTTGTTGAAGGGTAGTAATCTGTTTTAGTTCACTAAAATAATATATTTTCTCATTTTTTGAATTTATGATATTTTCATTTCATATAACATATAAACTTCATTTCAAATATTCATCATTTTACTTAAAAAATGTATATTATAAATGTGAAACTAAAATGGTATATAATATACCTGAAGCATCTTGAAAACAATTTTAAACGTAAGCTATGTGTATTTTGACAAATATAGGAGTCGCCAATCATTTCCTGTAGTTACTAATCATGTGTTTGTTTGAAGATCAGTGAAACTATGATGCTAAATATAAAAAAGTGGAAACGGTGCAAATCTATGGAGTAAAATATCAACGTATACATATTTTATGTCTATACTAATACTTTGTAAGGAAAAAGAATATATTCTGCTTTGTAAACATTATCCATTAACCACGTGATTTGCAGTAAATTGAGTCTCTTGTGCTACGGACCATACTTATACTTCAAGTTTGTCGGTAAATTAAAAAGTTTATTCCGATATGTTTTATTTTGGCAGGTACTTAAACCGAGAGCCGCAGAATAAACGGACGTGTTTATTTTTTCGAAAATAAATCAAGAAAGAAAAATGTTAATTAAGGTATTCATACTGGATATAAAATAAAGAATTTACCATCGCATCTTTTGTAAAGTTACTCCTATACATCGGTTTATCTCTGTGGTGGAATTTTTAAATCGTAAGCTCAATTTTAAACTTTTGATATTAGAAGTCTCTCTTCATCAGTATTTTCTGACTCTCTAAAGATACCACAATACATAGGAAAAATAGCACACTAAATAAGGGCAATTATAGGCCTTTGCGCATTTTACCAGTTGTGTCAAAGGTGTTTGAAAGGGCCATTAATGTACAACTCACAGAATTATTCAGTAATCATTTTAATCCATTTTTATCTGCATTTGGACCAGGTTATGGTTGTCAAAGTACTTAACTCAAAGTTGTTGAAGATTGGGAAAAAAAACTATTGACAACAATTCATATATTGATATCTTGATGATCCTTTCAAAAGCCTTTGACTGTCTACCACATGACTTACTCCTTTTAAAATTGAAATATTATGGTGTTACGCAACCTGCTTTGAACCTTCTCAAAAGTTACCTAGCAAACAGAAAACAGTGTGTAAACGTTGTGGGGTGCTTTAGTAAATGAAAAAAAAATATAAGGATGTTCCCCAGGGATCAATACTTGTACAACTTTTATTTAATATTTTTGTAAATGATATTTTTGAGTTTGTCCAAGACAGCAGCTTATATAATTATGCTGATGATAATACATTATCATCTGCACACTCAGATATTGATCTAAAAACTACTCTTGAAATCGATACCACTACACTGATCAACTGAATTTCGGATAACAGAATGAAGGCAAATCCAGATAAATTTCAAGCAAAATGTGTGAGAAACAAAACAAAAAAGTAAACATGACTTTTGATATTGATGGGGCAAATTTACATCCGGATGAAAATGTTAAATTATTAGCTTTTAGACTTAATTTTGATAAACAGGTATCTGAAATGTGCAAGAAAGCCCCCAAACAGTTAAATGCTCTGTAACGTATAGGTAAATATCTCTGCAAACTGCTATTTTAATCTTAAAAAATATTAGCTACTAGTATTTCAACCCCTGATATCGGAATCTTTATCATCTACCGACCGAAAGTCCCTGAAAGACACACCAGGTGTTAGTCTTCGCAGAGTAGCTAACGGTATGTTATCTTCTGGGTCGTCCATTTCTGCCTTAGTTACTGCATGAGAGGCAGGTGTATGTTCGAACCCAGCGTGCCTGAAACAGTTGGTGATTGTGTATGTCTCCGACAATAAATAAAATTTGAATTGAATTGATTTGTACTTATTTTAGAAAAGAATCATTTCGTTCCCAACAAGTATTGTGAATAGATGCTTACATATCATACACCTCACGGCTGCCGGTCAATTACGTGGTATTTCACAATAAATCCTTTGGTTCCCAACAAGTTTCGTTAAATACAAATTCTGTCAAATTTGAGTAAGTATTTCTGTTTGATTCCAGGTTGTTCAGTTTCTTACACATTATACAGTAGGCTTCTTCTAGTATGAATTCAGTTTTATATTTGTCTTTTCTCTTTAAATATTCGGTATACAAATCTTCTCTGGAGCCTACTTTCTTCATGTATTCTGCAAGATGCGACACTGTTGAAAAATTTGCTGAATTAATGAAGATTCCAGCCGGAAATCGTCGTTTGTAATCCGCTCCTCCTCGGACCACAGTTATTAAATCATGCTGTAAAGATCTGAAGAACTTTTCTGTGACGTATTCTTGACACAAATCATTTTCAAAAGCAAGATAAAACTTGTACTGACCATTCATCATGTCGGTAAAATTGCTATTGCTTATCCTACCCCTTCCACATGCACCGAATATGTCCACAGAGATGCCGTGTTTTTGCAATAATTTCACGTATTTTTCTCGCTTACTCCCTGTATTACAGTGGCTCACTACCCATACCGCCATCTTTGTTTTCTGCCGAAATATATGTGAGTAGTTTTTTGGGGGCTTGTGTGTTCTTTCCGTAATTCTTGCGTGAATATTGAATATATCTGATTGTAAACGATAGGACATTGACCAATTCATAGTATTTGTCCAGGAAGGGTTTTTGAACCAGGTTCTCGGCCTCAAGCGAT
>CM037789.1:35166881-35189631 GCA_021229015.1 Solen grandis
TATGAGAAGATTGATTTTCCTGTGGTTGATATCATAAGAAGTATCCAATTTAAAACATGGAAGACAATAAAATCATGCAAACACATTTTTAAAGCTGCTCATTCACAGATGGTAACTGACTAAGAATTTGATTTTTCATTATATGTATTACCTCTATCATACCTATATAGAGATGCAATGTCACCAAATGCAACCATTTGTGTTTGTAAAAAAAATTTGGTGGTTTGTTTGTAACAGGAGGTAACCAGAGTGATAACATGTCAATAATATTATGTAATCAGCAGTATACCTATGGAATATAGGATAGTATTTCCTAATGTTGGTTACAAGGAACCTTGGATATTATATTAAGCAAACAAAAAGTCATGGTCCCAACAAATTTTATGGTAGTAATGTTTTGTCATATTTCAATATGATTTTTTTGCTTTTTGGAATAAATTGTTAAAATATTCATTTTCTCTAATTGGATCCAGTTATGATTGATAAGATAACAGCCATTGATCCAACTAAAAAAATGCAACCTGAACCGAGTTGTTCTTTTGTTTTTTCATCATATCAATGTGTTGTTGTTGTATTGGAGTTTACCATCGCTGCGATAGCATTTCAATCATATACATTGTAGCCATGTCCATCTAATTATAGGTGGAGAAAGACCCCGAGTGCACAGAGGTACCCGGGTAGAACCACCGACATATCAATGTGTATTCATATTCATCAATAAATATTCATATTATTGACCTTGTTTCAGGATGTGTATTTATATTTGCTACATAGGAAATTTTTGCTGGGAACTACTTAATCAGATGGAATGTATTAAGATATTTCCCCAGGCAGAAGAAGCCTCCTTTTGCTATGGTCTTCTGCTGCCTGCAGAATATGTTACAAATCAAGATTATTACTATATAGACAAAGAAGGACAACCAAAACTAGCAGAGAAAAAATTCTTGCACCTTGCATGATTACAGAAAATAACACAAGAAACATATCTATGGGATAAACAAGAGGACCGGAAAGCGTGGCAATATACGCCCGAAGTTACAGCAAAATCCAGACTTCATGCACATCTACATAAAAGGGCAAGTATTGTTGTTAATTTTGAACCAAATCCCTCCAGTAGTGGAGGAGGAGTTGCATTCACGAGGTTCTGCTAACAGACATACGGACAGACAGATGACTGAGGGTATAACATAATACAAACCTTCAGGCGTAAAATAAATAAAAATGTTTTACATATGACTTGAGGCAGAAATACATTTGTTACGTGTAAATGCAAAACATCTGGTTACATGTGTTCCAATTGAAAGAGAGCTTTGTTTTTCATGTTGTTTCACAGAATAATTAAAAATGTTGCTTTCAAATGCTTTGTAATTAATACCTAATGTTCTGCAATTTAGCACTCTTATTTCCTAAGGTATTATAGGTAGAGACAACACTCAAACATGGAATCAGAAACAAAAACAAGAGGGCCATGATGGCCCTGGATCGCTCACCTGAGTATATGGTTACCCAAGAAACATCAGTCTGTATTAAAACATTTTGAAATCTGGCCAGTAGTTTTAAAGGAGATGATCCCTGTAAAGTTTTCCCTATATACATAAAAGGCAAATAAGCCCCGCCCCTGGCGGCCATGTTTTTTAATTGGATCGGAATAATTTTAGCAACTTTGGTAGAGGTTGACCCAAGGAACATCTGTACCAATTTATTTTTAAATCTGGCCAGTAGTTTTGAAGAAGATGATTTTTAAAGTTTTCATATTTTTTTTCTTTTTGTTGCCATGGCAACCACAGTTCTATATGGATCAAGTTTATTTTAGCAACTTTTGTAAAGGTTGACCCAAGGATAATTCCTGCCAAGTTTAATCAAATTCTGTCCAGTGGTTTCAGAGGAAATGTTGATTAAAGTTTTCCCTATATACATATCAGGCAAATAAGCCCCGCCCCTGGCGGCCATGTTTTTTTATGGATCCAAATAATTTGAACAGTCTTGATAGACATTTAATCAAGGAACATCTGTGCCAAAACATTTTGAAATTCAGCCAGCAGTTTTGGAGGAGAAGATTTTTTAAGATTTGAGTATAGGCATCTAAGGAAAACTAGCCACGCCCCTGGCGGCCATGTTTTTTTACGGATCCAAATAATTTGAACAATCTTGGTAGACACTAACCAAAGGAACATCTGTGCCAAAACATTTTGAAATTCAGTTGGTTGTTTTGGAGAAGAAGACATTTTAAGTTTTTTCTTTCCGTTGCCATGGCAACCAGAATTCCAAATGGAATTCAATTCTTTGAACAACTTTGAAAGGGGACCACCCAAGGAACATCCCTGTAAAGTTTTATCAAAATTGACCAAGCGGTTAAGGAGGAGATGTCGTTTGAAGCAAAATGTTGACGGACGACGGACGGACGGACGGACGGACGACGGACGAAGACCGGTCACAATAGCTCACCTTGAGCCTCTGGCTCAGGTGAGCTAAAAATGGGGTGATGGTTGCCCTGGTAACTCACACAGCCCTTCTTGGAAAGCTCCCCCTCCCGGTCATGACTCTGGGTCCCATGTTGAGGTCTCTGAATGTCTGCTTTCGCTGTGCTGCCCTGAATTACAACACACAGATTGTCTCACCCAAACATTCATATCTTCACCCTTTATTCCATTTACAAAGATTGTACGACATGCACAGTAGTTATTTGCAAATCTATGAAAGCAAATGTTTATAGAAAAAAATTATCTCAAAATAACAAAGACAGTGTAAGATACAGATTTAAACAATAAACAAGAAAATGTTTCTGAGACACTAATGCCCTGCCAGGATGTAGTCAGAACCTAATATTTGCTTGAATTTTTTAAAGTTTATTTAATGATGTACATTTAAACAAAGTTTCATGATGATGTGAAGTTACCTTTACAGAAAAAGTAGCTTAAACACAGAGGTAAACCTGTGGCAGAATAACCAATTTTACCAAGTCACAGCCAAAATATTACATAAATACTACCAGAATATAATCCATATCATGATGTACATGTATGTCATGTTTCAGGAAGATTTAAAGTCATCTTTAAAGAAAAAAACATTTAAAAACAAAAGAACAATAATTTTTACCATGTTCATCCAATCATGAAATAATGGTCACAGCAATAATAAATATTAAATTGATCATATCAAAATGTACATGTGTACCTAGTTCCATCAAGATGAGAAGTCATATTCATAGAAAAAAACCTTAAATGCAAAGGTAAACCTGAGGTGTGACGGATGGACGGACGGACGGATGCACAGACTGAAAATCTATATGCCCCCGAACGGAAAATGGAAATGTGTCCACAGGACATAGATGCTCTCAAACTTAATAGCATGTCCTACATCATGACATGATCAGTAAACAAGAGGGCCAAGATGGCACTAATACGCTCACCTGAGAAAAACTACCTTCATTGCCTGTACAAGTTATAATATTAAAGAATTGTTGTACTGAATACATAATCCATTTAAATTCTACAAACTAAACAGTACCTGTGATCAAATTGTTAGAGTGCAAACAAAGTGAAATCTGGCATTTTTTAATATTATAAGGGGCATAACTCCTGACCTAACTGGCCGATATCAGCCGTAATTAAACATGGCTATGAGATTATAGTAATAAACCTTGTCATAGAGTTTCAAGATGATTGCTGAAGAAATGAAGATACTAGAGTGCAAACAAAGTGAAATCTGGCAAATTTAAACATTAAAAGGGGCATAACTCCTGATCTAACTGGTCGATATCAGCCATAAACAAACTTGGCCAAGAGATTATGGCAATAAACACTGTCATAAAGTTTGAAGATAATTACTTGAAAAATGAAGATGCTAGAGTGCAAACAATCTAACTGTGGATGATGGACGGACATTCATCTATCCTAATAGCTCATCCTGAGCACATGTGCTTAGGTGATCTAAAAAGGTATTATTATTAATACAGTGGTGCTATTGCATCAGTAGTCAAAAATAGCTTATATCATTCATATCGCATGGCATACTCAATTGCATAGTAACATATTGAATAAAATCCTCTAATGAATGGGCTTATATCGCATCATATCATATAGCAATGATATATCATAAATCGCACATCACATAACGTATATTGTCTCAAATCAATTTAAGTTTTTGGGCAGTCCAAGTTTCGGGACACCCTTTATTTTATTTTTTTGGAAAATGATTATGTTTCATGTCTCTAAATTTAACAATTTGCATATGTGTAGTAATTATGTATAATAAGTTTAAACTAAACTAATTATGTATAATAAATTATATGATGTAGTATAATCATATTTGTTTTAATCATAATAACATTCTTTTACTTTTTATGTATACTAAAAAAATTTAAAATCTGGCTAGAGTAGTTTTGAAAGAGATAATTTTTAAAGTTTTCATATTTTTTTTTCCACTGCCATGGCAACCAGTGTTCTGCATGGATCAAATTTATTTTAGCAACTTTTGTGAATATTAACCCAAGGATCATCTCTGCCAAGATAAATCAAATTTTGTCTGCGGTTTCAGAGGAGCTGTCATTTAAAGAAAATTGTTGATGACAGACAACAAAAGACGCTGGGTAATCCTAGGCTAACGAGAAATGTGTCCAGAAAACATAGATGCACCCACCTGATGCATTTTCCAAAACAAAGGCCAACAACCAGGTGCACGAGTAATGTCCTGAGTAATATATCCATAAAGTTTCAAGTCTGTACTACAAATACTTTTAGATTTATATGCATCACAAACAAAATTCCATATTTTTCAAAAACAAAGGCCCATAACTATGTGAACTTCAACAGGAATTCTATGAAAATATCCAGGTGTGAATGTTCATGTCCAGAATAATATAATCATGGTGTTTCAAGTCTGTTGTACAAATACTTTCAGAGTAACATGTGTTACAATCATAAAATTTCATATTTAAAAAAAAAAAAAAAAAGGCCCATAACCGTCAACTACAACGATGGTTTAATAAAATACCCAGGTGCACAAGTTCATGTCCTGAATAATATATCCATGAAATTTCAAGTCTTTAGTACAAATACTTTCAGAGTTACATGTGTCACAAACATTCAGGTCAGATGGATGGACTATTTTTGGTGGGAGCATAAAAACGTTCTCTTATTACATGTGCTAAACGATAGTCTCCTCTACAAAGTAAGATGTCTGAGTCCATTGATTTTTCAATGGGGATCAACATTCATCATTTCCTGTAGCTTGCTATGTATTTCGGATGAAAACACGATTAACTAGTTATACATGACAGCAAATATTGTTAACAACATAATGTTTTTGCATATTGCTTAACCTGTAGTCAAATCAAGATTATAGATATAATAATGATGTCATGTAAACAGTGCTTACTGTGTATCGCATAATATAAATTGCAGATCATTGATCGCATATCGTATGGTATCAGATGAAGAACACATCATATTGAATCGCAAAGGTAAATCAATTGTGCTATCACACATCGCATATTTTTTGTATTTCAATCTTTTATCAGTAGTATTTTTAACAACTGATGCGATAGCACCACTGTATTATGTACTAGTAATTAACAAGATACCAAAATAGGCATATCCCTGCATTTCTCAGACGTTAAATGTGAAAGCAAGGTTTATGTGCATTTATCTGTAGTTTTTTATGAGGTTAACTACTGATATGCATGTTTATTTGAATGTGGTACTTTGTTATGTTAATTGTAATGTAATACCCAATATCCTAAGCACTCCAATCTGAATGACTAACTTAAGATATTTAGCAGTCAGCACCCCTCATCGGGCTTTCTTCGGTGATGGCCCATTTTGGCTTGAGAATCTTCGCTTCCTGCAAAAATTACAATAGCATTTTTATATTTTAAAGGTACTTTTGAAGTGTTTTTTTTACACAGAGATTCTATGTATCACTTAAGTCTGTTTGTATATTCATATTTCGCTAACTGAATCTGACCACATTATGTAGAAGGTTCAGAATGACCTGTGTTTAAGCCAATCAAATCAGCACCTACAAAATCTTTAGGTATCCAGGGGAAGTAACGGCATCAATGTTTCTGAACAAACAAGATGAATTTTAAATTTATCTTTTCATTGCATTGCAATGGCAACTAGAGTTCTGCGTAAATCAATATAAATACTAGAGCTATCACTAAAGGTGATGAATACCCCCCACACAGCCTTTGCTTACAATCAAGTGCCCAGCTATAGGAGGTAAGTCACAATGAATTGATGTTTTCAATTGACATATTACACAAAACTATTTCACAATAATAATCTTAAGAAAGCTAAAGAAAGTAAATTAATTATTGGGAAATAATGCAAAGAAAATCAGCAAAGGGCAATAACATAAAAGAAAATCAGTCAACTGTAACCATTTCGCAATATGCACATCTATGGTTGCTAGTGAAGCTTCCTATGAAATTTAATTGAAATCCATCCAGTAGTTATTGAAAAATAGCGTGGACAAAGAAAACTCCAAGAAATCAACAAAGTGCCATAACTCAAAAGAAAATTAGTCAACCATAACCATTTCATAAAATGCACATCTGTGCTCACCAGTGAAGCTTCCTATGAAGTTTGATTGAAATCCACCCAGTAGTTAATGAGAAATAGCATGGACAAAGAAAACTCCAGAAAATCAGCAAAGGGCCATAACTCAAAAGAAAATCAGTCAACCGTAACCATTTCATAAAATGCACATCTGTGCTTGATATTGAAGCTTCCTATGATGTTTGTTTGAAATCCACCCAGTAGTTATTGAGAAATAGCGTGGACAAAAAAACTACGTTTGTGGGGGGTATAATAATGCCCCTAGTCATATAACTGTGCCTTGTCATGATTATAAAGTATTTCAAGTTTTGTGTTGATACCTTTCATAGTTTTCAAATCATTCTACTTAATAAGCAATTTTTACAAAAATTCTAAGTTAAAAAGGAGCAAAACTCTGAAAATACATATTTCAGAATAATGCCCCTTGTTTTACAACTGCGCCTTATCATGATTATAAGGTATCCCAAGTTTGGTGTTGATGCCTTTAAAAATGTTGAGTAATGGGCTACATTAAAAATTTTGCATGACACCGACGAAGCAGCAATCATAATAACTTGTCTTTTTTTTTCGAAACAGATAAGCTAAAAAGGGACAGATTTTAAATAATTTACAATCAATCAATTATTTAACAAATGGAGTTAATTTTAAACTTATAAAACAACATATTCCTAAGTAAATCCTGCCATCTCTGACCCCTAGTGAACTTGACAGTACTGACCTTGACCTGTCTCTGTCTTCCTCTTCTCTGCTATCCCTCCTTGCCTCATCGTATCTGTACATAGTATACAAATCAGTGAATATCACACATGGCAGCCATCTTGAATAGCAAATTCAATGAATTTTTATATGAATTACATAGAAGCAAAGACTTCATTTTCCTATAATTTCATTATTTCTGCTTGAAATTTGCAAATGTATACACAATTAAAAGCTCTTGAAATTCATTTTTAGGATAAAAAATTTATTATATGTATATAAGCACAAAAACATAAATGCAAAGTAAAGAAAAAAAGGATGGGTTCACCCTTCAACAAAATAAACAGTATAACTTTTTTGGGTATAAAGTTTTTATCTTAAAATTCATCAAAATATTTTTATATTCAAAATGATTAATCAATGTTGTTTAATTTGAAAAAAAAAATCAGTAAGACAGACTGAAAAATAAAAACACAGTGGTGATTTAAAACCAGCAAGTATTCTGAACTTTTGGTCTGCATTGACTTATGCCCCTAAAGATGGCTGCCAAAAGTGTCTTATCATGGCCTAAGACATCACACAGAAACTATGTATTTGGTTTAACATCCCATCCACAGTATTTCAGTCATTTGGAGACCATGAGTTATGGTTCTTGTGCACTGCACTTCTCCTCATTAAGATCCATCTACCTTTGGAGTTTCATGTTGATACCTCTTATAGTTTGTGTATAATGCTCCGGACAAAATTTAAGTATGAAAAAGGGCAATAACTCAATTATGCAAAACATACTTATGGTTCTTATACTCTGCACTTCTCTTATCTACCCATGATGATTCATGTTGATACCTCTTATAGTTTTCGTGTTATGTTCCGGACAAAATTATGATGGACGGACTGGACGGACAGACAAAGCTGCAACTATATGCCCTTCCTTCCGGGAGCATAAAAATACCTTTTTACTGTACTAGAGTGCACAACAGGCAATGTTTAAGTTGCAAGTGTTTTTCTTGGTATATCAACAACATATCATACATTTAAAATAGGATAATTATCCCACCCAACATTGCAAACGGTCTCATTACCATTTTTAGAGCAAATATTTAAGATTTGCAAACAACTATCAGGCAATACAAATATTATCATATGTATATATCATTGTGTTCAAATCTGTTTCTCCGTTGTCGTATAGCGATCACATATTTTTTTTATATTTAACAGGTTACATATAACTTTTGCGTCAAATTACATCATTCCGCGTCATGTGCGTGTATTCTTTATGTATGCATAGTGTGTTGAACTCAAAGAGCTGGATTAAATGTTTTTGATTAAATGTTCATTTGATGTTGAAAATGTATGAGAAACACACAATTTAAATCCTTATTTTCTTATTAATTTCTTATTATTTGAAACTATTTTCTTGGTGTTAGATTACAAAAGTAATTTGTTCACAGTTTGTTCATTCATGTTTTGTTTGCTTGCTTAATAGGCTTGCTTAATAACATTTTCATGAACTTGTATAGTAAAGTTTGATATGAAATAATTCATGTCAGATCCTATATATATATTAAGGTTCTGTTCTGATCATAAAACAAAGTACATTTATATTCCCACTTTTATTGGAAGTAAGGGAAGTAATTCTGATGCAGCACATATTTTATTAACGATATATGACAATTACATATAAAGAAACATATCCTATTACTTCATAACATATGACTGAAAGTTTGATCAAGCTGTGATTTTCATTATCCCAAGCATGTTTCGATGGGTTGTGATCTTTTATTTGCATTCTGAAAGCAAATGAAATTCAAAGGGAACTCCTCATTCCAAAATGAAGCTACCGGCTACCTGACCTCAATACCATCTGAAGTTTCACTAATGTCAAACTTTAAGAGCCAACATTCATATTTTTTTTTTAATAAAACATCTCTTTCTTGTAACAAAAAAAAATCCAAAACAGAGCTATTGACCATTTAAATGATGCATAATACCACAATGTCTGTAATTATGAAAAACGCACTGACCAGTTTACTGTGTGACATTCGTATTAAATATGTTGCCCCTCCGGCGCACAGTCTTTGCATTTAAGTGGCATTTGCAGAAAATAAGTGGGAATCCCACATCCTAGAAGCAACACTGACTACTAAACCACAATGATCTAGAGCTATATATAATGGTGAATTCCAACAGTTCACTTGATTCATGTCTTAACCTATCTGTTACGGTTTTTGAGATATAGAAAACTATTCCTCATGAAAATGGCAAACATCGGCAAAAAGATGTTCATGTCAATTACTACCCTTTGACAAATAACTTAATAATTAATGGTCCGATCATTAAAACCTGCATACCATTAGAACTACATTGCATCAGCTAAAAATATTGTTCTTTATGTTATTTTCAAAATTTAATAGTTTCTTAGAAACAAGAGGGCCAAGATGGCCCTTGGTCGCTCACCTGAGAAAGATGATTGCTTAAGAAATAAAGATACTTGAGTGTAAAAGTGAAATCTGGCTTTTTTTTATGGTGAAATGGGCATAACTCCTAAATTTACAAGTCAATATCAGTTATAATTGAACCCGATTGTGAGATTATGGGCATAAACATTGTCTTAAAGTTTAAAAATGATTGTTAAAAAAAATGAAGTTGGTAGAGAATAAACAAAGTGAAATCTTGCATTTTTTGTATTAAAAGGGGCATAACTCCTGACCTAAATGACCCATCTCAGCCACAATTGAACTCAATCGAGACATTATGGTCATTAACAATGTCATAAAGTTTGAAGATGATTGCTAAAAAAAAAAAGGAAGATGCTAGAGTGTAAACAACGTGAATGTTGATCCCCATGAAAAAGCAATGGACTCTGACATCTTACTTTGTAGAGGAGACTATCGTTTAGCACATGTAATAAGAGAACGTTTTTATGCCCCCACCAGAAATGGTCCATCTGACCTGAAAGTTTGTGACACATGTAACTCTGAAAGTATGTGTACTAAAGACTTTAAACTTCATGGATATATTATTCAGGACATGAACTTGTGCACCTTGGTATTTTATCAAACCATCGTTGTAGTTAACAGTTATGGGCCTTTTTTTTTTTTTTTTTTTAAAAAATGAAATTATTAAATTTGATTTCAAGTTTGAATTTTATGAAAGAGTTTTACTTACTTATTTTACTTACATATAGGATTTTACTCATTGTTTACGTTCAGACTCGCTTAGACGCTTTTAAGAATCACCCAAGCGTCTCCATGATTTGGATCATACCACGTGACCAAACCTCATGGCTTCAGTTTTGCTTAAGTTGAAACGTTTCCCACCCAAAAAATGACAAACTGGGGAGGTGGTGGGAAACAAGTAAAATAAGTAAAATAAGTAAGTAAAACTCTTTCATAAAATTCAAACTTGAAATCAAATTTAATAATTTTATTTCATACGTTTTACTTACTTTTTTAACTTACATAAGATATCCATTTTTTTTTTTTAAACCTAACATGACAACAATAAAGGTATTCCCTCAACATAATACCAAATACCCAAACACTGTCCCAACATCTATACATTATATAACAGTCTATACACAAACATCACTTCTTGTGACTTCAAACCACTGAAAGTTTCCCGCGCGACTCGCTAAAGTTTAAAACATACCCGACTGACTTCAGTCTTATTACTATTAAGAACCCATATCTCTGAGATAAAACTTTACAAAAGTGGATTCTCGACTCCAATCTGCTGCAGAAAGAATGGAACTCAGTGAAGCACCTTTATACAGGGCATTCGAAGCTCCTATCGCTCTCGTACTATGACTTTTCACCCTCAACTTTTTGTCCTTCAGTGCAATTCTCAAGGTTTGCACAATCCAGTTTGAAATAGTCTGAGATGACACCGGCCTATGTGGTTCATTCAAACTTAAGAAAACTTGTTTTTCATCTGACCCATCTGGTCCCCTTCGAAATGGTTCTGTCTTTTTCAGATAATGATACAGGCACCTCTTAGGGTCCAATTTCCTATTTTCCTGAAAAGCAGGAATGAAAATATTTATACCATAATGACCCTGCCTATCTTGTTTAGATAATCCATGCCTTGTAAATGTAATCCCTGAACTTTGCACATTGACCGAGCCCTCACCTAGCCGCAGAGATTGAATGTCGCTACATCTCCTGAAACAGGCAAGAGAAATCAAAAATACTGTCTTGAAGGTAACAAATTTTAAAGAAACTTTTTTCATAGGCTCAAATGGTTTCTTTTGCAAAGAGGCAAGAACAGAATCTAAATTCCATTCTGGAACCAACCTTTTCTGAGGGGGTCTAGAATTAAAAACTCCCTTAATCAGTCTGATTATATCAGGATGTTGCCCTACTTTAAAACCATCCACTGGAGGCATTACCACTGACAACATTGACCTGTACCCTGCAATTGTACGATACTGCAAACCCTCAAAATAGAGATCCGTCAGAAACTCTGAAATCTGAATCAAAGATACTTTATTGGTATCAATTTCCCGTCTATCACACCAGCTACAGAATCTCCTGAATTTGGCATTGTAATCTTTTCGAGTTCCCCTACGCCATGATGCCCTGAGCAGCTGGCGAGACTTTTCCGAAAAGCCTCTATTTTGGAACTGTCTGTCGACAATCTCCATGCTGTCAGCTGAAACAGATCCGGCTGCGGATGAAATATTTGTGTCTTTGGTTGCACTAATAGATCCTGAACTGAAGGCAACTGTAGCGGAGCTGCAATCAGAAATCTTAACAGATCTGTGTACCAATGCCTGCGTGGCCACCGAGGGGCTATCAGGATAATTTCGCATTGAAACTGAGACATGTGTATCAGAATCTTTGGTATCAGACATATTGGAGGATATGCATAGGCAAACATGCCCTCCCACGAAATTGACAGAGCATCTATTGCAAACGCCCGTTACTCGGATACCAAGTGCAGAATATTTCCGTCTGATGGTTCAGATTCGATGCAAATAGATCCATCAATGGGTGACCCCACATCGCAAAAATATTCTGCACTATTTCCGTTTTCAAGGACCATTCCGTTGCCAAAATTTTTTGACGGCTCAACTGATCTGCTAGACGATTTTCCTTGCCACACAGATGTACCGCTTTCAGAAAAATCTGATTTTTGATTGCCAGATTCCAAATTTCCCAAGTTTTGAAACATAACTGACTCGAGCGGGTCCCCCCTTGACGATTTAGATATTGCACACAAGTCATATTGTCCGATCTGATCAAAACTGTTTTCTGGACCAGATCCTTCAAGAAATGCCTCAGAGCTACAAGAATTGCTTCCATTTCCAGTAAATTGATATGCCAATTTTGTTGCTGTGAATTCCATACCCCCTGCATAATCTGGTTCCCCATATGACCCCCGAACATGGTCTTTGAGGCATCCGTTGTGATGGTTACCTCCGTTAACCGACTCTGAAGAGATACACCCTTTAAAATGTTCCGTTTCTGTTTCCACCACCTTAAATGAGATTTTAGGTGAGGAGTACATGGAATTAGTTTGACTAAAGGATCTTTGGAAGGTTTCCAGAAACACAGAAGATGCATTTGAATAGGACGCATGTATAGGCGAGCATTGGGAACCAGCTGTATGCAAGAGGCCATTAACCCCAAAAGATGCAAGAAGTCCAGAGCTTTTACTTGAGGACTCTTGAAAGCCTTCAGTGCTAACCGTATTTTTGCAAAGCGTTCCTCTGTTGGAAAAACCAGCCCCAATCTGAGATTGAACAGTGCCCCTATATAAATTAAATTTTGACTTGGCTCCAGGGATGATTTCTCTAAATTGATCATGAAACCTAGTGAGACCAAAAGATTTAGACATAAACTCCGATCCCGAAGCAATGCATTCCTGATTTGATTCAGACCCAGCCAATCGTCTAGATAAACAGCCAGGCGTAAATTCTGTGTTCTCAGAAAAGCAGCTACCACTGAAACCAGTTTTGTGAAGACCCGAGGAGCCGAAGTTGGACCAAAACACAGAACTTTCCACTGGTAGCTTTGACCAAGAAAACTGAATCTTAAAAACTTTCTGTGCTTCTTGAATATTGGAATATGTAGATAGGCATCGGAAAGATCTATTGTAATTGCCCAATCTTGTGGTCTCACTAAATTTCTTACTTTGGCTAAAGTGTCCATTTTGAAGTGCTTCTTTGCAAGATACCGGTTGAGAGGTTTGAGGTTGATAACTGGCCGAATTTTCCCATTCTTTTTTGGAATTAAGAAGAAGGTACTGTAAAAACCTTCCTGAGCATGCTGAGCATCTATTTTTTCTATTGCGTCTTTTTGAATTAAAGTACTTATTTCTTGCAAAATAAGGTCCTGATCTTGCCTAGGTACAACTGTGGGACGAATCCCAGTATCCTGTGGAATTTCTATAAATTCCAATTTGTATCCTTCTTTTATCAATGACATGACCCACTGATCTGAAGTTATCTTTTGCCAGTTTTTTAGAAACAACCTCAGACGCCCTCCCACCGGTACCTGCGGAAGCGCAGCATAAGTTTGACTGGAAATATTGCTTACCTTCAATTCATTTTCTTTTGGGAATACGAAAGGAAGGAACCGTTGCCTCCGGTTTCTCCTTCTGCTTGTTCCTGTCAGACTGATAACTCTGGGAACTTCCCCTACTCAGAGGCGGTCGTGAAGATGATGGGGGATTGTACTGCTTAGGCACATATGTTGAAGTAGCAGTCTTTTGCCGTTTCTCAACTTTCTCAAATGTATTTGAGGCAGACCAACTTCTTTTTTTCCACACAAATCAGGCACTAGATCATTCAACTGATCCTTCTTTTCCTTGCGATCTTTCAGCTTGTCCTCCAGACCTTTACCAAACACCCCTTGGCCATTCAATGGTAAGTCAAGCACTTTGACATGGATATCCTTCAAGGTGTCTAAACCCGTATCAGATATGGTCGCTTTCCTTCTAATAAGGTGATGAAAAGCACCCGCTCTTCCAACCTGATCTAATGCTTTTGCGGACATAGAAAACAAGTCTCTCACTGTTTGGACCGTTCTATCAATATTGGGTTCCTTCTCCTTCAACGAATTCATGAGTGAACCCAGACCCTGTTGAAGAAAACATAAAGCCAGAATGCCATAGCGAGATGCCATCTGGCCCTGATATCCTAGTGACTCAATTGACTTAAGCGGTTGAGAATGTAACTGTTTTCCTTTACCCCAAGACTTCAAAGATTTTGAACCATGACGCTTCCTTAACATTGGTTCTACCAAGTCATCTAAGCCAGGAACATTCAAACAATCCTCCGACTTGCCACTGACTGGAAAAGACAAACGGTATTCATCTTTGTAAGCAGTCAATCTACTTGGATTTTCGCAACGCCAAGATTTTGATAAGATATCTTGCTGAAAAGAGTCCAGAACTAAGCCTTCCTTATCACCAGGACTCACAGACTCTGTATTGAAAATACTGGCCAAATTGTCAATTTTTTCCGTATTTTTCCCTATATATTTATCATATGAGACATGCTTCACATTCTCATCACATGATACAGAATGGCTACTGCCCACTGATGAAGTGTCACTACCGAATAAATCCCTTACCTCCGACCGATGAGGTTGAATTGAGATCTCGTCATCATCATGTACACTGGTAATGTTCCTCAATTTATCAGACTCACGAGCCCGCGGCTCCGAGATTATTTCAGCACCTCTTGTTGCCTGACCCTGTCCCGAAGACCGGTCTTGCAACAGTTTCATAATGGCGTCGAACTTTGAGTCCGTAGCCGCCTGCATGTCTGCTAACTTCGATTCTAACTCCCGAACAGTCGTCCTCCGCGTCCGTTCCCCACCCACTCCGGTGGGTTCTGAGCGCACAGAAACCGGCGAGGAAGCATGCACCTCCCTCGAGGCTTTCACCGCAGCCTCTGCCATAGCCGTGAAGGCTGTGAGTAACAAGACACTCAAAAATAACCACAAAAATAATAAGAATAAACCGTTCGAACGTTTCAACGCTAAAGTAAAAAAACTGAAGCCATGAGGTTTGGTCACGTGGTATGATCCAAATCATGGAGACGATTGGGTGATTCTTAAAAGCGTCTAAGCGAGTCTGAACGTAAACAATGAGTAAAATCCTATATGTAAGTAAAATAAGTAAGTAAAACGTATGAAATAAAATTTATGCTTGTGACGCATGTTACTCTGAAAGTATTTGTACAACAGACTTGAAACACCATGTTTATATAATTCCGGACATGAACATGCACACCTGGATATTTTCATAGAATTCCTGCTGAAGTTCACATAGTTATGGGCCTTTGTTTTTGAGAAATATGGAATTTTATGTTTGTGATGCATTTAACTCTAAAAGTATTTGTAGTACAGACTTGAAACTTTATGGATATATTACTCAGGACATTACTCGTGCACCTGGTTGTTGGCCTTTGTTTTGGAAAATGCATCAGGTGGGTGCATCTATGTTTTCTGGACACATTTCTAGTTAGCCTAGGATTACCCTGCGTCTTTTGTTGTCTATCATCAACAATTTTCTTTAAATGACAGCTCCTCTGAAACCGCAGACAAAATTTGATTTATCCTGGCAGGGATGATCCGTGGAAATCTATTGATGGTTTTACTGTGTCCGCGGAAATCCATGGCAAAATTTGACGGCAAATAATGTTATCAACAAATTTCCGTGGAAGATTTTGATATTCCGTGGATTTCCATCAATTTCCATCCAAGTTTCCATGGATTTCCATGGAAATCCATGGAAAATGCCTAATGACCATGGCACATGTAGAGACGGGTAACTCCTGACCTAATTGACAGATCTCAGCCATAATCGAACTCAATCGAGACCTTATGGTCATAAGCATTGCCATAAAGTTTGAAGAGGATTGCTCAAAAGATGAAGATGCTAGAGTGTAAACAATGTGAAATCTGGCTTTTTTGAATTTTAAAAGGGGCATAACTCCTGACCTAATGTTCCGATATCAGCCATAATCGAACTTGGCCGAGATTTTATGGTTATAAACATTGATATAAAGTTTGAAGATAATTGCTCATAAAATGAAGATGCTAGAGTGCAAACAAACAAATTGTGGACGACGGACGACGGACGGACGGGACAGACGGACGACGGACATTCATCGATCCTAAAAGCTCATCCTGAGCACACGTGCTCAGGTGAGCTAAAAAGCAATCAAGTGATTGGGACTAACTGCAGAAGCACATGAAAGAACGGTTTTAATGAATTCTTACTTTTCATGTAACTTCCTTATATGATGTCCAATTTTAAAAAGCTAGGTACCGTTATAACTTAATGAATCTTAGGTAAATCTTTAAACATTAAAAAGAATGGCCAGGCATTGTTCTACAAATTATATTCATACTCTTATTTACAAAAATCAACAATTGTGAAATTTTTTCAGGGCGCCGTGGTCCAGTGGTAACGTATCAGATTACGGATCCGAGAGTTGTGGGTTGGAACCTCGTTGGAGGCAAGAGTTATTCATGACCTTCCCAGGCGCAAAGTACTGGTCCAACCCAGGAACCGTCGAGAGGGATTAGTATAAGTTGTAAGAACTTGTTTCCCAATCGACGTAAAATAAATAAGTTTAAACTAAACAATTGTGAAGATTAAGTAGTTAAGTGAACCTGGGGTAGCAACAAGTTTTGTTTTTCTGTCATAACTCAACTGATTCAACCCCGATCTTCAAAAACTAAATATCATCTGAAAGGCCTTTCAAAGTGCTACACATTTTACCCATAGTGTCAAGGTAGAATATTTTTTTGGTTTTGAGATACCCATAGCCAAAGAAAAACACCAGTAACTGGCATATGACCTAGACCTTTGCTATTTTCAAGAAACGGAAGTGACTAGGGAAAATGAGGTGCTGTGTTGTATCTTCAGTGAAAATTTTATGCAAATAGGTCAAAAATAAAGGTGTGAAGTGTTGATAAACCGTAATTTGATGTCATATGATGTCAGTCTTCAAAGAGCTGTAAGAAATAGATAGGACACATATCTGACGAAATATCAAGTTTCTAGCTTATCTGCAAGTTTTGTAATACTTAAATACATTTTCAGGTTCAGAGTTTGAAACTTGGTTTAACCATAGAACATTGTTTTTTTGTTTTTTTAAGTCTTAGAAAACGTATATGGAGGTGCACATCTAGAACGTTATATATACATTCTATGAAAATATCAGGCTATCCCATACAGCAATGACGGCTGTAGACAGTTAAACTTTAACAGCTTTTCTCAACTCTGATGTCACGTGACATCACATGAAGAAAATTATTGCTGCAATTAAAAGCACCAAAGTCACTGTGCTTACTGTTAAAATTCATGCTGCTGGCTCATTGGTAACTTGTTTTAATTTGAACCTCAAAGGGAAGAAAAAAGTAAAATAATTATAATAACTAGAAGGTCGTTAGTTGAAAATACCAACGAAACGGCTTAATGTTTTTTTATCTCAGAGGGATTTTAACTTTAATATTTAAGAGAGATATTACTTGCTGTTGCTTATAAATCATTGATGCTTTGAGCTAATCACTTCAACTTGCGCATCTTAGACTTTGGTTTTTTAATTACCAATTAAAAGAGTATTGATCCAATTGTCAATTTGGTATGAATTTTTCAATAATTACTGCTTGAATATCATTGTTGTCATAATCACATGACTGAACTGAAAATTTCAAGACTTTATGAAAGTCTACAGTTTACTTTTAATGTTCATTGGTCAAATTGGCGATATTTAATTATATGAATTTTTCAATAATTCTTGCTTAAGTATACATGACGTCATAACCATGTGACAAAAACAGCCATTCCTGCAGTATGGATCACTTAAATTTTAACTTTATTAATAATGGAAATTTAATTAAGATTGACTCAAAATTCATGATGCCACCGCGAGAAAAATCTGTTTAATAAAATCCTTTTTGTCTTTTTAATGACATCATAACCACATAACTTAAGAGAAAATCTCCAGATGTCTATGTCAATGTGCTGTCAATTTTCATGCTTCTAACGCATCAGGGCGCTTTGTAAATTTTAAATGTCATTTTAGGGCCAAATTTCGAAACTCAGTATTGCTATTAAATCAAATTTAGAAATTTGAATGCAAAGTGCTCATCTACATCCTAATACACATCTTCTGTGAAAATATCAAGATAATCCGACAAAAACTGAAGTCTCTAGAGCGCAAAAGAACTTTTGAAGCTGACGTCAAATTTGACGTCATTGAAAACTGAAAATACTTGGGATTTTAAAAATTTATAATTTTTTGTCAAAGTAAATTAATTTTCATTTTGCTTGGACATTTGCAACATATTGAAATTTACTCTTGACAGATTTGAAGAATAAGTATAATAATAAGAAAAAACATGCGAAAAACGGAGTTTGAAAAAAAATTTTTTTTGTTTGTTTTTGTTTTTTGAATGACGTTCTAACCACAGAAATAGAAAGTAGACCTCTTGACCAATATGTTGTCCACCAATTTTCATGCTTCTAACATTTCAGGTGGCATTGTAACATTAAAAAATATTTTTAGGACCAAAGTTTGAAACTCGATTTTACCATGAATCTTCATATTTTCGAATTTGGAAATTAGAATGCAAAGGTATGCATTTACATCCTAACATACATCTTCTGTGAAAATATCATGACAGTCTGATATAGTGGCATTGTACTGTAATAATCATCAAATCATGATTAAGCTTAAGGGTTAGAAGGGTCCTAACTTCTGACTTTAATGGTCAATATCTGCCATTATCGAATTTGGCTGAAACATTTTAGCTAAAAACATTGTAATGAAATGTAAAGATGATTGCATAAGAAATAAAGATGCATGTGGATACTTAAGGTGATAAAATAATTGCTGCATTACATCTGACTTGCAGAAGCAGTAAAACATTTTCACCTGTTGTGCAATCGAACATCCACTAAACCTGCCGCTAAACAAGATGGTGGTTCCTTCATCATAAGAAAGGAGATGCTCATTATAGAAGAAAAATACATTTTTTTCCCAAGTTTTGAGCTTCAAAATTTGGGTGCACACTATACATAGCTTTTTACAGTAAATCACTTTCCAAACCTGGCAGGGCTAACAACCATATGTTGATCCTCTTGTTAAATCTGGCTAATGTCAAATTACTTTTCAATTGTAAAAAAAATATTTTCTTATTCAGAAAAAATCAAGCATACTCTCAAATCCATGGAAAAGTTCAGGCACTGGCAAGTAGGCTGAGTAGGAAAATACAGATGATAATTCAATCGAGCAAGTGCCAAGTAGTTAATTTTACTCCCACACATAAAAAGTCACTGACCTCTCCTCTGTGTGCACTCCAGTGTGGGCAGCAACATCACCGGATGGGTGTCAGCTTCCTGCATTGGGGCTGGGGCAGGGGACTCATGGCTGACTGTTTTAAAAAAAACAAACACATCAATAGACATGATCACAATGTGTTCTATACTGTAGCAGTGGTTGATATCATCAAAAATTCCAGGCTGCTTAAATGTTCAGGCTTTTTCAAATGTGCATCCTTTTTAAATAATTGGATAGTCAACTACAATTTGATCAAACATAGTAGGAACAAGTGACAGGAATTGTCACAAAACTAGGTTTTCTTTTCGCAATGTTTTGTCCCAGCACAGATTATTTGTATCAGTCAAATAATTTTGTCCTCAAAGTCTATTAAATCTAATACAATTCTGTTAAATGACATGGCCAACCCCCGCCGAATGCTTGCTCTTTAGAAGATGTGTTGGAGAGTAGAATATTTCATTTTTAAAAGAAAATTTTTGGTAATGAAGACTCATGTTTGAAGTGATCCATGTGAAGACCTACTAATTCCCCTATTTT
Source organism: Solen grandis (assembly GCA_021229015.1). Classification (NCBI taxonomy): domain Eukaryota; kingdom Metazoa; phylum Mollusca; class Bivalvia; order Adapedonta; family Solenidae; genus Solen; species Solen grandis. Next base: position 35,186,982 of record CM037789.1, read on the forward strand.
GAGGTCTACAGGTAAAATGTCAAGGTCGCTGTGACAAAAACTAAGCCTGAAAAATAACAAAGGGCAATAACTCAAAAATTATGAAAGGGTTGAGTTATCATTCTTGTGCACTGCACTTTCCTCTATAAGATCTATCCACCTATGAAGTACCATATTGATATCTCAAATACTTTTTTACTTATGCTCCAGACAAATATTTAGCCTGAAAAATAACAAAGGGCGATAACTCAAAAAAATCTTTCCACTTATGAAGTTCTAAGTTGATAGCTCAAACACTTGATTTATGCTCCGGAAAAAAATTAAGTCTGAAAAATAACAAAGGGAAATAACCAAAACATTATGAAAGGTAGAGTTATCATTCTTGTGCACTGCACTCCTCCTCGATGAGATCTATCCACATATGAAGTATCAAGTTGATACCTCAAATACTTTTCAAGTTATGCTCCGGACAAAAATGAGGGACGGAAGGACTGACGGACGGATGGACAGACGGAGACTATTACCATATCCCCTGCCGCTTTCGGCGTCGGGATAATAAGCACTGTGACCCTGACCTCAACCAAGTGATGTGACCTTGACCTTCAAGCTAGCAACCTGTACTTGTTTTGTGACACAGTGTTTTGTCCTAAAGATCCCTCCTTTTTTCAAGTTATTTCAAAACATGATTATACACAACAAAGAAACAGCCCAGACAGGACTGCTTACACAAATTTTAAACTTAACTAACTGCTGTGACCTTGACCTTGAAGCTAGCAACTTGGTTCTTGTTTGCATTACATCATATTCTAGTGATTATATGTGCCAATTTTTAAAAAATTAAAGGAACCTTCAAGCTAGCAACCTGGATCTTGTTTGCAATACATTGTTTTGTCCTAAGTATCAGTAAACGGACCCATTCCCCATGAGAAATCATACTTTTTTTTTCAAATTCTATTAAAAAAAATCCCAATTCTGGTTAAAAATATTCCAACCCGGCCTCTTTCATTGATTTAATTTAATTGACAGGCATTTGCCAAGTAGGGTAGACGTCTGCATTGATTATCGTGGTGATTGACCTACCATAGTTTAAATAATTAAATATGCAATAATCACAATTAATCTGAGGTTAAATTACTTTGAAACTCAAATGGACATGACCATACAACAAAGACAGATGTAAAATATTAAGGAAAAAGCATCTAAAAAGCAAAATTAATGATATGAAATTCTCGTAACCGCAAAACAACAAATCTAATTAGCATTAATTTTAAACATTTGCTCTAGAGTAGGAGAAATGAAAGGGGAAAAAAGAAACAAGCTTGAGTAGATCTACTAATTTGAACTTTTCTCTTTATACCAGGGTCATCCAGAAATGAATGAGAGTTGCTTAAACTACAAGTGTTACTCACAAAATCTCTTAATAGTCCCTCAATATAATCTCGCGCAGATGCCATGGTCGACTCCCATCATTTTGGCAGATCCCGAACTCCCGTTGCTAGGCAACCTTTGTTGATGTCCCTAACGACCGCGTTCACGACGACATATGGTTCATTCAAATCGTCATATCGGATTCCTCGGAAAGAGGTCGTAGTCGGGGGGGGGACTTAAGTCTGGCGAATATGGCGGGTGATTAAGAACTTCCCAGTGGTACTGTTCAAACACGTCCCTAACAACGCCGGACTTGTGCAGCGTGGGGTTGTCATGCAAAATTAATGGCGTCACCTGTAAAAGTTCCGGTCGTTTGCGGCATATCGCTGGTCGAAGAATTTTAGTCAAATATCACTCATAGAACTCTTTATTGACCGTGCTTCCATGTTGAACTCTGTGTGTTGTCAAAACGCCGTAAATATCGTAAGCGAATATCATTAACAGCTTTGGACAGTTCATACTGCGGCGATATTTCACAGGTCTTGGCCAGTTTGGGAGTATGCCATTCAGAACTTTGGCGTTTCAATTCTGGCTCAAATGACTGGATCCATGTTTCGTCAATAGCAACCACTCTATTCAGCATCATTTCACCTTCCTCTGAATATCTATTTAACAATTCAGTGCAAATTTGAACAGGTTTGTCTTTTTCAGTTTTTGAGAGTGCGTGCGGCACCCACCGTGTGGCGATCTTTCTCATGCCTTAATTCTGCGTCGGAATAACATGAACGGAACTCTTATGTATCCCGATTCATACGTTATTTCCTCGCATGTAAATCGTTTATCAGAGTTGAGAAGTTGAGCAACAATTTCAGTGTTATTGGCGTCTGTAACTGTCACTGGCCAACCAGAGGAGAGCTGCTTATAAGACTCATGCCATCCATTATTGAAATCCTTCACCCATCTACAAATAGTGCTAAATCCAACTGCACATGTCCGGTCAACCTCCTGGAGTGCATTAAATATTCAGTCACTTTCTTTCCGCGCCTACTCTCTATCTTGATATATATACGCATAAATTTCTTCTCGCATCAGCACAAACACATCGTCCGCCATTGTGTTGTTTGATATGACGTCATAAAAAATGACGTAACATCACAATGCTTATTAACATGGTTGCTTACACGCAAAGAGTTAATTTAGTTACATGCCAAGTTTTGTGGCTTTATGTTGTTTCAATCAAAAGTTACAAACTCTCATTCATTTTCGGATGACCCTCGTATTTTCTAATTTTGCATTAAAGCCT
>CM037789.1:35189731-35203734 GCA_021229015.1 Solen grandis
CACGTTTTCAAAAGTGAAAAAAAAAAATCGGCAAAAACCAATGACATTTTGAATAACAATTTCTCACTACAGTTTTTTTACATGGTTTGAAATAGGTGTGCATCTATTCTGTAAACTGCAAAAGATACTATGCAAATTATCAAAAATGTCTTTATTGCCTTTATTCACAAAATAAATTCATTACCATTAACAATTCCTAATAGTTGGCAATTCACCTACCTGAAATTTTGCCATTTTTTCTGTTAATTTGCAGGCTTTAATGCAAAATTAGAAAATACAAGGGTCATCCAAAAATGAATGAGAGTTAGTTTGTAACTTTTGATTGAAACAACATAAAGCCACAAAACTTGGCACGTAACTAAATTAACTCTTTGCATGTAAGCACACGTGTTAATAAGCATTGTGATGTTACGTCATTTTTGATGACGTCATATCAAACAACACAATGGCGGACGATGTGTTTGTGCTGATGCGAGAAGAAATTAATGCGTATATCAAGATAGAGAGTAGGCGCGGAAAAAAAGCGACTGAAATATTTAATGCACTCCAGGAGGTTGACGTGACATGCAGTTGGATTTAGCACTATTTGTAGATGGGTGAAGGATTTCAATAATGGACGGCAAGAGTCTTACAAGAAGCTCTCCTCTGGTAGGCCGGTGACAGTTACAGACGCCAATAACACTGAAATTGTTGCTCAACTTCTCAACTCTGATAGACGATTTACATGCGAGGAAATTACGTATGAATCGGGGATACGTTAGAGTTCCGTTCATGTTATTCTGATGCAGAATTTAGGCATGAGAAAGATGCCGCATGCACTCTCAAAAACTGAAAAAGACAAACCTGTTCAAATTTGCACTGCTTTGTTAAATAGGTATTCAGAGGAAGGTGAAATGATGCTGAATAGAGTGGTTGCTATCGACAAAACATGGATCCAGTCATTTGAGCCAGAATAGAAACGCCAAAGTTCTGAATGGCATACTCCAAACTCGCCAAGACCTGTGAAATATTGTCGCAGTATGAACTGTCCAAAGATGTTAATGATATTCGCTTACGATATTTACGGCGTTTTGACAACATACAGAGTTCAACATGGAAGCACGGTCAATAAAGAGTACTATGAGTGGTATTTGACTAAAATTCTTCGACCAGCGATATGCCGCAAACGACCTGAACTTTTACAGGTGACGCCATTAATTTTGCATGACAACCCCACGCTGCACAAGTCCAGTGTTGTTAGGGACGTGTTTGAGCAGTACCACTGGGAAGTTCTTAATCACCCGCCATTTTCTCCAGACTTAAGTCTCCCCCGACTACGACTTGTTTCCAAAACTTAAGAACCACAACGAGGAATCCGATATGACGATTTGAATGAACTATATGTCATCGTGAACGCGGTCGTTAGAAACATCAACAAAGGTTGCCTAGCAACGGGAGTTCGGGATCTGCCAAAATGATGGGAGTCGACCATGGCGTCCGCGGGAGATTATATTGAGGGACTATTAAGAGATTTTGTGAGTAACACTTGTAGTTTAAGCAACTCTCATTCATTTCTGGATGACCCTCGTATATAGGGAAAAGTTCAAATGAGTAGATCTACTCAAGCTTGTTTCTTTTTTTTTCCCTTTCATTTCTCCTACTCTAGAGCAAATGTTTAAAATTAATGCTAATTAGATTTGTTGTTTTGCGGTTACGAGAATTTCATATCATTTGCTTTCTAGATGCTTTTTCCTTAATATTTTACATCTGTCTTTGTTGTATGGTCATGTCCATTTGAATTTCTCGGCAAATGCCTGTCAATCAAATTGAATCAATGAAAGAGGCCGGGTTGGAATATTTTTAACCAGAATTGGGATTTTTTTTAATAGAATTTGGAAAAAAAAGGTATGATTTCTCATGGGGAATGGGTCCGTTTACTGGACCCATGGATACGTCAGAAAAAAGGCCCAACGGCACAAGTGATACAACAAAACAATGTGTTGCAAACAAGATCCAGGTTGCTAGCTTGAAGGTCAAGGTTTCAGCACTTGGTTGACCTTTGAATCAAGTCTGGGCTGTAACTTTGTTGTGAAATAACTTGGCACATATAATCCCTAGAATATGATGTAATGCAAACAAGAAGCAAGTTGCTAGCTTCAAGGTCAAGGTCACAGCAGTTAAGTTTAAAATTTGTGTAAGCAGTCCTGTCTTGGCTGTTTCTTTTTGTGTATAATCATGTTTTGAAATAACTTGAAAAAAGGAGGGATCTTTAGGACAAATCACTTTGTCACAAAACAAGTACAGGTTGCTAGATTGAAGGTCAAGGTCACATCACTTGATTGAGGTCAGGGTCAGAGTGCTTATTATCCCCACGCCGAAGGCGGCAGGGGATATGGTAATAGGCTCAGTCTGTCCATCCGTCCGTCCGTCCTTCCGTCCCACATTTTTGTCCGGAGCATAACTCGAAAAGTATTTGAGGTATCAACTTGATACTTCATAGGTGGATAGATCTCATTGAGAAGGAGTGCAGTGCACAAGATTGGTAACTCTAACTTTCATAATTTTTTAGTTATTTCCCTTTGTTATTTTTCAGGCTTAATTTTTATCTGGAGCAAAACTCAAAAAGTATTTGAGATATCAACTTGATACTTCATAAGTTCATAGGTGAATAGATCTCATTGAGAAGGAGTGCAGAGCACAAGAATGATAACTCTATCTTTCATAATTTTTTAGTTATTTCCCTTTGTTATTTTTCAGGCTTAATTTTTATCTTGAGCAAAACTCAAAAAGTATTTGAGATATCAACTTGATACTTCATAGGTGAATAGATCTCATTGAGGAGGAGTGCAGTGTACAAGAATGATAACTCTACCTTTCATAATTATTTAGTTATTTCCCTTTGTTATTTTTCAGGCTTAATTTTTATCTGGAGCAAAACTCAAAAAGTATTTGAGATATCAACTTGATACTTCATAGGTGAATAAATTTTTTTGAGGAGGAGTGCAGTGTACAAAAATTATAACTCTACCTTTCATAATTTTTTAGTTATTGCCCTTTGTTATTTTTCAGGCTTAGTTTTTGTCACAGTGACCTTGACATTCTACCTGTAGACCTCAAAATAGGGGAATTAGTAGGTCTTCACATGGATCACTTCAAACATGAGTCTTCATTACCAAAAATTTTCTTTTAAAAATGAAATATTCTACTCTCCAACACATCTTCTAAAGAGCAAGCATTCGGCAGGGGTTGGCCATGTCATTATACAGAATTGTATTAGATTTAATAGACTTTGAGGACAAAATTATTTGACTGATACAAACAATCTGTGCTGGGACGAAACATTGCGAAAAGAAAACCTAGTTTTGTGACAATTCCTGTCACTTGTTCCTATTATGTTTGATCAAATTGTAGTTGACTATCCAATTATTTAAAAAGGATGCACATTTGAAAAAGCCTGAATATTTAAGCAGCCTGGAATTTTTGATGATATCAACCACTTCTACAGTATAGTACACATTGTGATCATGTCTATTGATGTGTTTGTTTCAAAACAGTCAGCCATGTCATGAGTCCTCTGCCCTAGCCCCAATGCAAGAAGCTGACACCCATCCGGTGATGTTGCTGCCCACACCGGAGTGCACACAGAGGAGAGGTCAGTGACTTTTTATGTGTGGGAGTAAAATTAACTACTTGCCCAATTGAATTATCATCTGTATTTTCCTACTCCGCCTACTTGCCAGTGCCTGAACTTTTCCATGGATCTGAGAGTATGCTTGATTTTTCTGAATAAGAAATATTTTTTTTTACAATTGAAAAGTAATTTGACATTAGCCAGATTTAACAAGAGGATCAACATATGGTTGTTAGCCCTGCCAGGTTTGGAAAGTGATTTACCGTAAAAATGCAGCAATTATTTTATCACCTTAAGTATCCACATGCATCTTTATTTCTTATGCAATCATCTTTACATTTCATTACAATGTTTTTAGCTAAAATGTTTCAGCCAAATTCGATAATGGCAGATATTGGCCATTAACGTCAGAAGTTATGCCCCTTTTAACCCTTTAGCTTAATCATGATTTGATGATTATTACAGTACAACGCTGCTATATCAGACTGTCATGATATTTTCACAGAAGATGTATGTTAGGATGTAAATGCATACCTTTGCATTCAAATTTCCAAATTCGAAAATATGAAGATTTCATGGTAAAATCGAGTTTCAAACTTTGGTCCTAAAAATATTTGTTAATGTTACAATGCCACCTGATGCGTTAGAAGCATGAAAATTGGTGGACAGCATATTGGTCAAGAGGTCTACTTTCTATTTCTGTGGTTATAACGTCATTCAAAAGAGAAAAAAAAACAAAAAAAAACTTTTTTCAAACTCAAAGATTTCTCGTGTTTTTTCTTCTTATTATCATACTTATTCTTCAAATCTGTCAAGAGTTAATTTCAGTATGTTGCAAATGTCCAAGCAAAATGAAAATTGATTTGCCTCAACAAAAAAGTATAAATTTTTAAAATCAAGTATTTTCAGTTTTCAATGACTTAAAATTTGTCGTCAGCTTCAAAAGTTCTTTTGCGCTCTAGAGACTTCAGTTTTTGTCGGATTATTTTGATATTTTCACAGAAGATGTATATTAGGATATAGATGAGCACTTTGTATTCAAATTTCTAAATTCGATTTAATAGCAATACTGAGTTTCGAAATTTGGCCCTAAAATGACATTTAAAATTTACAAAGCGCCCTGATGCGTTAGAAGCATGAAAATTGGACAGCACATTGACATAGAGTTTAACATTTTATTTTCTTGAGATTTTCTCTTAAGTTATGTGGTTATGATGTCATTAAAAAGACAAAAAGGATTTTATTAAACAGATTTTTTTCGCTGTGGCATCATGAATTTTGAGTCAATCTTAATTAAATTTCCATTATTAATAAAGTTAAAATTTAAGTGATCCATACTGCAGGAATGGCTGTTTTTGTCACATGGTTATGACATCATGTATACTTAAGCAAGAACTATTGAAAAATTCATATAATATCGCCAATTTGACTAATGAACAAAAAACCAAAAAAATTGGAATTTTAATTGGTAATTAAAAAACCAAAGTCTAAGATGCACAAGTTGAAGTGATTAGCTCAAAGCATCAATGATTTATAAGCAACAGCAAGTAATATCTTTTTAAAATATTAAAGTTAAATCCCTCTGAGATAAACAAACGGTAAGCCGTTTCGTTGGTATTTTCAACTAACGACCTTCTAGTTGTTATAATTATTTTACTTTTTTCTTCCCTTTGAGGTTCAAATTAAAACAAGTTACCAATGAGCCAGCAGCATGAAATTTTAACAGTAAGCACAGTGATAAGTAAGTAAGCGCAGCAATTATTTTCTTCATGTGATGTCACGTGACGTCAGAGTTGAGAAAAGCTGTTAAAGTTTAACTGTCTACAGCCGTCATTGCTGTATGGGATAGCCTGATATTTTCATAGAATGTATATATAACGTTCTAGATGTGCACCTCCATATACGCTTTCTAAGACTTAAAAAAACAAAAAACCAATGTTCTATGGTTAAACCAAGTTTCAAACTTTGAACCTGAAAATGTATTTAAGTATTACAAACTTGCAGATAAGCTAGAAACTTGATATTTGGTCAGATATGTGTCCTATCTATTTCTTACAGCTCTTTGAAGACTGACATCATATGACATCAAATTACGATTTATCAACACTTCACACCTTAGCTTTTGACCTATTTGCATAAAATTTTCACTGAAGGTACAACACAGCACCTCATTTTCCCTAGTCACTTCTGTTTCTGGAAAATCTACGTCATATGTCAGTTACCGGTGTTTTTCTTTGGCTATGGGTATTTCAAAACCAAAAAAAATATTCTACCTAAACACTATGGGTAAAATGTGTAGCACTTTGAAAGGCCTTTCAGATGATATTTAGTTTTTGAAGATTGGGGTTGAATCAGTTATGACAGAAAAAACAAAAATTGTTGCTACCCCAGGTTCACTTAACTAATTACATCTTCACAATTATTTAGTTTAAACTTATTTATTTTACGTCGATTTGGAAACAAGTTCTTACAACTTATACTAATCCCTCTCGACAGTTCCTGGGTTGGACCAGTACATTGCGCCTGGGAAGGTCATGAATAACTCCAACGAGGTTCCAACCCACAACTCTCGGATCCGTAATCTGATACGTTACCACTGGACCACGGCGCCCTGAAAGAATTTCACAATTGTTGATTTTTGTAAATAAGAATATGAATATAATTTGTAGAACAATGCCTGGCCATTCTTTTTAGTGTTTAAAGATTTACCTAAGATTCAATAAGTTATAACGGTACCTAGCTTTTTAAAATTGGACATCATATAAGGAAGTTACGTGAAAAGTAAGAATTCATTAAAACCCTTCTTTCATGCGCTTTTGCAGTTAGTCCCAATCACATGATTGCTTTTTTCTAAGAAACTATTAAATTTTGAAAATAACATAAAGAACAATATTTTTAGCGTGATGCAATGTAGTTCTAATGGTATGCAGATCGGACCATTAATTATTAAGTTATTTGTCGAAGGGTAGTAATTGACATGAACATCTTTTTGCCGATGTTTGCCATTTTCATGAGGAATAGCTTTCTATATCTCAAAAACCATAACAGATAGGTTAAGACATAAATCAAGTGGACTGTTGGAATTACATATAGCTCTAGATCATTGTGGTTTAGTGGTCAGTGTTGCTTCTAGGATGTGGGATTCCCACTTATTTTCTGCAAATGCCACTTAAATGCAAAGACTGTGCGCCAGAGGGGCAGCATATTTAATACGAATGTCACACAGTAAACTGGTCAGTGCGTTTTCCATAATTACAGACATTGTGGTATTATGCATCATTTAAATGGTCAATAGCTCTGTTCTGATTTTGTTACAAGAAAGAGATGTTTTATTAACAAAAAAATATGAATGTTGGCTCTTAAAGTTTGACATTAGTGAAACTTCAGATGGTATTGAGGTCAGGTAGCCAGTAGCCTCATTTTGGAATGAGGAGTTCCCTTTGAATTTCATTCGCTTTAAGAATGCAAATAAAAGATCACCACCCATCAAAACATGAAATGAATAATGAAAATCACAGCTTGATCAACCTTTCAGTCGTATGTTATGAAGTAATAGGATATGTTTCTTTATATGTAATTGTCATATATCGTTAATAAAATATGTGCTGCATCAGAATTACTTCCCTTACTTCCAATAAAAGTGGGAATATAAATGTACTTTGTTTTATGATAAGAACAGAACCATAATATATATATGATCTGACATGAACTGTCATTTCATATCAAATTTTACTAAACGAGTTCATGAAAATGTTATTAAGCAAGCCTCTGTAGCAAGCCTCTGGTGAGCTTAATAACATTTTCATGAACTCGTTTAGTAAAATATGACATGAAATGACAATTAATGTCAGATTCTTTTTATCATATGACCTATTGTGACAGTAAATCATGATTTTAACAACAAACAAACAAAACATGAATGAACGGACTGTGGACAAATTACTTTTGTAATCTAACACCAAGAAAATAGTTTCAAATAATAACAGAAAATAAGGATTTAACATGTGTGTTTCTCATACAGTTTCGACATCAAATGAACATTGAATCAAAAACATTTAATCCAGCTGATTGAGTTTAACACACTATGCATACATAAAGAATACACGTGCGTGACGCAGAGTGATGTAATTCGATGCAAAAGTTATATGTAACCTGTTAAATATGACAACAGAAACAGCGGTTTGAACACAATGTCATATGATATTTGTATTGCCTGATTGTTGTTTGCAAATCTTAAATATTTACTCTAAAAATGGCAATGAGACTGTTTGCAATGTTGAGTGGAATAATTATCCTATTTTAAATGTATGATATGTTGTTGATATACCAAGAAAAATACTTGCAGCTTAAACATTGCCTGTTGTGCACTCTAGTACAGTAAAAAGTGTTTTTATGATCCCCGAAGGAAGAGCATATAGTTGCAGCTTTGTCTGTCCGTCCAGTCTGTCCATCATAATTTTGTCCAGAACATAACACGAAAACTATAAGAGGTATCAACATGAATCATCATGGGTAGATAAGAGAAGTGCAATGTATAAGAACCATAAGTATGTTTTGAGTTATTGCCCTTTTTCATACTTAAATTTTGTCCGGAGCATTATACAAAAACTATAAGAGGTATCAACATGAAACTCCAAAGGTAGATGGATCTTAATGAGGAGAAGTGCAGTGCACAAGAACCATAACTCATGGTCTCCAAATGACTGAAATACTATGGATGGGATGTTAAACCAAATACATAGTTTCTGTGTGATGTCTTAGGCCATGATAAGACACTTTTGGCAGCCATCTTTAGGGGCATAAGTCAATGCAGACCAAAAGTTCAGAATACTTGCTGGTTTTAAATCACCACTGTGTTTTTATTTTTCAGTCTGTCTTACTGATTTTTTTTTTTTCAAATTAAACAACATTGATTAATAATTTTGAATATAAAAATATTTGATGAATTTTAAGATAAAAACTTTATACCCAAAAAAGTTATACTGTTTATTTTGTTGAAGGGTGAACCCATCCTTTTTTTCTTTACTTTGCATTTATGTTTTTGTGCTTATATACATATAATAAATTTTTTATCCTAAAAATGAATTTCAAGAGCTTTTAATTGTGTATACATTTGCAAATTTCAAGCAGAAATAATGAAATTATAGGAAAATGAAGTCTTTGCTTCTATGTAATTCATATAAAAATTCATTGAATTTGCTATTCAAGATGGCTGCCATGTGTGATATTCACTGATTTGTATACTATGTACAGATACGATGAGGCAAGGAGGGATAGCAGAGAAGAGGAAGACAGAGACAGGTCAAGGTCAGTACTGTCAAGTTCACTAGGGGTCAGAGATGGCAGGATTTACTTAGGAATATGTTGTTTTATAAGTTTAAAATTAACTCCATTTGTTAAATAATTGATTGATTGTAAATTATTTAAAATCTGTCCCTTTTTAGCTTATCTGTTTCGAAAAAAAAAGACAAGTTATTATGATTGCTGCTTCGTCGGTGTCATGCAAAATTTTTAATGTAGCCCATTACTCAACATTTTTAAAGGCATCAACACCAAACTTGGATATCTTATAATCATGATAAGGCGCAGTTGTAAAACAAGGGGCATTATTCTGAAATATGTATTTTCAGAGTTTTGCTCCTTTTTAACTTAGAATTTTTGTAAAAAATTGCTTATTAAGTAGAATAATTTGAAAACTATGAAAGGTATCAACACAAAACTTGAAATACTTTATAATCATGACAAGGCACAGTTATATGACTAGGGGCATTATTATACCCCCCACAAACGTAGTTTTTTTGTCCACGCTATTTCTCAATAACTACTGGGTGGATTTCAAACAAACATCATAGGAAGCTTCAATATCAAGCACAGATGTGCATTTTATGAAATGGTTACGGTTGACTGATTTTCTTTTGAGTTATGGCCCTTTGCTGATTTTCTGGAGTTTTCTTTGTCCATGCTATTTCTCATTAACTACTGGGTGGATTTCAATCAAACTTCATAGGAAGCTTCACTGGTGGTGAGCACAGATGTGCATTTTATGAAATGGTTACGGTTGACTGATTTTCTTTTGAGTTATGGCCCTTTGCTGATTTTCTGGAGTTTTCTTTGTCCATGCTATTTCTCAATAACTACTGGATAGATTTCAATCGGTCATAGGAAGCTTCACTGGTGAGCACAGATGTGCATATTATGAAATGGTTATGGTTGACTAATTTTCTTTTGAGTTATGGCACTTTGTTGATTTCTTGGAGTTTTCTTTGTCCACGCTATTTTTCAATAACTACTGGATGGATTTCAATTAAATTTCATAGGAAGCTTCACTAGCAACCATAGATGTGCATATTGCGAAATGGTTACAGTTGACTGATTTTCTTTTATGTTATTGCCCTTTGCTGATTTTCTTTGCATTATTTCCCAATAATAATTTACTTTCTTTAGCTTTCTTAAGATTATTATTGTGAAATAGTTTTGTGTAATATGTCAATTGAAAACATCAATTCATTGTGACTTACCTCCTATAGCTGGGCACTTGATTGTAAGCAAAGGCTGTGTGGGGGGTATTCATCACCTTTAGTGATAGCTCTAGTATTTATATTGATTTACGCAGAACTCTAGTTGCCATTGCAATGCAATGAAAAGATAAATTTAAAATTCATCTTGTTTGTCAGAAACATTGATGCCGTTACTTCCCCTGGATACCTAAAGATTTTGTAGGTGCTGATTTGATTGGCTTAAACACAGGTCATTCTGAACCTTCTACATAATGTGGTCAGATAGCGAAATATGAATATACAAACAGACTTAAGTGATACATAGAATCTCTGTGTAAAAAAAACACTTCAAAAGTACCTTTAAAATATAAAAATGCTATTGTAATTTTTGCAGGAAGCGAAGATTCTCAAGCCAAAATGGGCCATCACCGAAGAAAGCCCGGTGAGGGGTGCTGACTGCTAAATATCTTAAGTTAGTCATTCAGATTGGAGTGCTTAGGATATTGGGTATTACATTACAATTAACATAACAAAGTACCACATTCAAATAAACATGCATATCAGTAGTTAACCTCATGAAAAACTACAGATAAATGCACATAAACCTTGCTTTCACATTTAACAACGTCTGAGAAATGCAGGGATATGCCTGTTTTGGTATCTTGTTAATTACTAGTACATAATACAGTGGTGCTATCGCATCAGTTGTTAAAAATACTACTGATAAAAGATTGAAATACAAAAAATATGCGATTGTGTGATAGCACAAATTGATTTACCTTTGAGATTCAATATGATGTGTTCTTCATCTGATACCATACGATATGCGATCAATGATCTGCAATTTATATTATGCGATACACAGTAAGCACTGTTTACATGACATCATTATCATATCTATAATCTTGATTTGACTACAGGTTAAGCAGTATGCAAAAACATTATGTTGTTAACAATATTTGCTGTCATGTATAACTGGTTAATCGTGTTTTCATCCGAAATAAACATAGCAAGCTACAGGAAATGATAAATGTTGATCCCCATGAAAAAGCAATGGACTCTGACATCTTACTTTGTAGAGGAGACTATCGTTTAGCACATGTAATAAGAGAACGTTTTTATGCCCCAACCAGAAATGGTCCATCTGACCTGAAAGTTTGTGACACATGTAACTCTGAAAGTATGTGTACTAAAGACTTTAAACTTCATGGATATATTATTCAGTACATGAACTTGTGCACCTTGGTATTTTATCAAACCATCGTTGTAGTTAACAGTTATGGGCCTTTTTTTTTAAAAAAAAAAAAATGAAATTTATGCTTGTGACGCATGTTACTCTGAAAGTATTTGTACAACAGACTTGAAACACCATGTTTATATAATTCCGGACATGAACATGCACACCTGGATATTTTCATAGAATTCCTGCTGAAGTTCACATAGTTATGGGCCTTTGTTTTTAAGAAATATGGAATTTTATGTTTGTGATGCATTTAACTCTAAAATCAGGACATTACTCGTGCACCTGGTTGTTGGCCTTTGTTTTGGAAAATGCATCAGGTGGGTGCATCTATGTTTTCTGGACACATTTCTAGTTAGCCTAGGATTACCCTGCGTCTTTTGTTGTCTATCATCAACAATTTTCTTTAAATGACAGCTCCTCTGAAACCGCAGACAAAATTTGATTTATCCTGGCAGGGATGATCCTTGGGTTAATATTCACAAAAGTTGCTAAAATAAATTTGATCCATGCAGAACACTGGTTGCCATGGCAGTGGAAAGAAAAAAATATGAATCATCTCTTTCAAAACTACTCTAGCCAGATTTTAAAATTTTTTAGTATACATAAAAAGTAAAAGAATGTTATTATGATTAAAACAAATATGATTATACTACATTATATAATTTATTATACATAATTAGTTTAGTTTAAACTTATTATACATAATTAATACACATATGCAAATTGTTGAATTTAGAGACATGAAAAATAATCATTTTCCAAAAAGATAAAATAAAGGGTGTCCCGAAACTTGGACTGCCCAAAAACTTGATTTGAGACGATATACGTTGTGATGTGCGATTTATGATATATCATTGCTATATGATATGATGCGATATAAGCTCATTCATTAGAGGATATTATTCAATATGTTACTATGCAATTGAGTATGCGATGCGATATGAATGATATCAGCTATTTTTGACTACTGATGCAATAACACCACTGTATTATTGATAATACCTTTTTAGATCACCTGAGCACATGTGCTCAGGATGAGCATTGGTAGAGAATGTCCGTCCATCATCCACAGTTAGATTGTTTGCACTCTAGCATCTTCATTTTTCAAGTAATTATCTTCAAACTTTATGACAGTGTTTATTGCCATAATCTCTTGGCCAAGTTTGTTTATGGCTGATATGACCACTAGGTCAGGAGTTATGCCCCTTATAATATTAAAAAATGCCAGATTTCACTTTGTTTGCACTCTAACAATTTGATCACAGGTACTGTTTTAGTTTGTAGAATTTAAATGATCTAATGGATTATGTATTCAGTACAACAATGCTTTAATTTTAACTTGAACAATGAAGGTAGTTTTTCTCAGGTGAGCGTCATAGGGCTCTTGTTTACTGATCATGTCATGATGTAGGACATGCTATTAAGTTTGAGAGCATCTATGTCCTGTGGACACATTTCCATTTTCCGTTTGGGGGGCATATAGATTTTCAGTCTGTGCTTCCGTCCGTTCCGTTCGTCCGTCAAACCTCAGTTTACCTTTGCATTTAAGGTTTTTTTTCTTTTGAATATGACTTCTCATCTTGATGGAAACTAGGTACACATGTACATCTTGATATGATCAATTTAATATTTATTATTGCTGTGACCATTATTTCATGATTGGATGAACATGGTAAAAATAATTGTTCTTCATTTGTTTTTAAAATGCTTTTTTCTTTAAAGATGACTTTAAATCTTCCTGAAACATGACATACATGTACATCATGATATGGATTATTTTCTGGTAGTATTTATTTAATATTATGGTTGTGACTTGGTAAAATTGGTTATTCTGCCACAGGTTTACCTCTGTGTTTAAGCTACTTTTTCTGTAAAGGTAACTTCACATCATCATGAAACTTTGTACAAATGTACATCATTAAATAAACTTTAAAAAATACAAGCAAATATTTGGTTCTGACTATACCCTTGCAGGGCATTAGTGTCTCAGAAACATTTCTTGTTTATTGTTTAAATCTGTATCTTACACTGTCTTTGTTATTTTGAGATAATTTTTTTCTATAAACATTTGCTTTCATAGATTTGCTAATAACTACTGTGCATGTACAATCTCTGTAAATGGATTAAAGGGTGAAGATATTAATGTTTGGGTGAGACAATCCGTGTTGTAATTCAGGGCAGCACGGCGAAAGAGGACAGTCAGAGACCTCAACATGGGACCCAGAGTCATGACCGTGAGGGGGAGCTTTCCAAGAAGGGCTGTGTGAGTTACCAGGGCAACCATGGTCCCATTCTTTTGTTTCTGATTCCATGTTTGAGTGTTGTCTCTACCTAAATGCCTTAGGAAATAAGAGTGCTATATTGCAGAACATTAGGTATTAATTACAGAGCATTTGAAAGCAACTCTTTGAATTATTCTGTGAAACATGAAAAACAAAGCTCTCTTTCTATTATAACACATGTAACCAGATTACACATAGCATTTACACATAACAAATGTTAGACATTTTTTATTTATTATACGCCTGAAGGGTCGTATTATGTTATACCCTCAGTCATCTGTCTGTCCGTATCTGTTACAGAACCTCGTGAATGCAACTCCTCCTCCACTACTGGAGGATTTGGTTCAAAATTACCACAATAAATGCCCTTT